>JAACJT020000075.1:15453254-15493179 GCA_009936485.2 Gymnarchus niloticus | reverse complement strand
GGGGGGGGGGGGCGGGGCGGCGGGGGGGGCGTGGGGGGGGGGGGGTGGGGGGGGGGTGGGGGGGGGGGGGGGGGGGGGGGGGGGGGGGGGGGGGGTGTCCATACACTGTAAAAGCGTAGGCTCGGCACTTTGCCTACGCCATTCAAGCACAGAAATACACACGCCGTTAATCACGCACACTGAGAATCTGTGTCTCCTTCACACACACATGCCCTCTCCCCCCACTGCAAATCCACTCAGACAAGCATGCGTAAAGAACGTGTTTTAAAGCTGAAACTGAAACATAACAGGTAGCAAGAACTGGGACATTTTTTTGCCATCTCCTTCTATGCCATTTTTGAAAACCCTGAAATATGAGCGTCCACCTCCAAGCACGCAGACACACAAATAGGGAAGCACATTTGAATTTTAACTGTGTGGACATTAACCCTGCTCTCTCCCACACCCTGAAAAGAGTCCTACAGCTCAGATGAATGCAGCAGAGTAATTCACACGTTGGGAGTCAATCCTCCGCCAGCTTGGGGCACAGAGAGTGGCAGCTTTTACTCTGCTGAAGGTTAGGACCTGCAAGGACACTTCATTGTCACATGTATCAGGTACGGTGAAATTCTAACTCGTACAGATGCAATCGGAAATATTCAACCCCCTCACCTCAAAAGACATTACAGTGTTATAAGTTAACAGAATATACAACAAAAAGCCTGCAGACTCGTGACAACGAATAACAATGAACAGCAATGAAAGAAGAGTAAACGACTGAACAGTGAATAGAACAAACAACACGAGTTACTATATAAAAATGCAGGAACGCAAGGAGGAGTTGTGGACACAACGATGGGCAAAGCTAAGAACACGTACATGTTGCTGATCATGGGGCACAGGGCTGAGAGCAGCTGCCTGAGATGAGGAATGTTAACGAGGTGATGTCACCCTCGCTGTGGTGATCCGGCAACATGATAACGACATCGTTAACCCAGGCAGCACGGCCGCCAAGTCTGGCGGGAGACCCAGTCAAAGCAGCCGTTGGCGCCACTGAAGGTTGGGACCCACACATGTCTGTATGCCCTGTGGTCCTCAGACGTGCAAACGCTGCTGGCTCCGTCTGCCTGGGGCTTGTCGCCACAGGCGATGCCAACTTTGTGTGTTGCAGTCGGTGTGCAACATGCCATGTGACAGCACACTGCTGTGCGTATATGCTCTCAGGAACTTGTGAGAAAGTGTGCTGGGGCCACACTTACATATGTACATTATTAAGACACATCTGGTTTTCACATTTACTTAATTAGGAGGTACTTTTATTCAAAGCAACATACAACTAGGGAAAGCTTGGGCTCACAGAGCAGGGTTAGCCAGCATCCTTGGAGTTGTTAAGTATCACCAAACACTGATATGATTATTCTGCCAGCCTCGGGATTCAAACCCACAACCTTTCGGACACACGCACAGAGCCCTGACCTACTGACCTACACACCACCCCCACAGGTCAGCTTTTGCTGGCTCACTGGGGAGCACCACAGCCCAAATCTCCAGGGCCAGTGATGAATGGTAACATGCAAAGAGTGTTATAGCATTAATTCTTATTTCGCTCGGTCTTTTTACTGTCACGGTGGCGATGCTTTTTGTAGATGCAGGGCACATCACCAAGCATATCCAACACTCAAAGTAGATAATTCAGGGTGCTGCGATGGAACTTTTGACGGCTTCGCTGTCATCCATCCGCTTTGTGATTATTCTTTAAAATTTCCTTTAATTTTTTAATTTATTCTACCTGTATACTTATGTGCAGGGCGTCTGTCTCGCTGTGATGCCCTCAGACACCTAACACAAAGAATATTAAATATAATATTCAACTAAATGACAACACGTGAATTGTGTAAATATGAACAGCACTGCTATTGCACCTGTCAGGATCTTGTTAACTGTTGCACAGCTTCAGCACAGCTTCAGCACAGTTTCAGCCATTAAAGTACTGCACATGCCCGTACGAAGTGCTGTTTTCTTGTTGGGTCAGTTGGGAGAGGAAGTGACGAAGGCTTAGATAATGCACTTAGGTCACATACTCGCTATGGGATATGACAGCTTTGTCCTCAAACTGGATTACCGCTGCTGTCTGAGAGACGCATCCCCTGGGAGGGGACCATGCTGGTCATGCTCAAAAGTCACCTGTTCTTCACGTAAACTCTACTGTCCCGTATTTCTGCAGCGCAGACTCTGTGTGGCCTCAGCAGCTGGCCTGCTGAGGGAAGTTTACACAGCACTTGAGGTCACGCTTAAAGACGACTTCAATAGTTTCATTACACCCAGTGCTGGCACCAAAGGCAAAATGTTTCAGGTTTAAAGAGTATTTTAAATGTAAGGATCTTCAAGGGTCATGCTGGGGGGTATACCTTCCCTGAATACTTCCAACGTTCACCTAGTATCCATGGATGGGGGGATGGATTGAGGTTTAATTTGATAAATTTTGCACAGCTGCAATGCCATGCTTCATTAAGGAGGCATCATCTGCTTCAACAGCCACACACTTAGAACAATCACACGCATTCAAAGCCTCTAATTATATCTATTCCCTGCCAGCGTACATCCCAGCTTGGGTCATAAGACACAGCGGACAGCTCGGCCGTAGGCAGACTGTTATCACGGGCTGCTCGGACATTACATAGCTGCCATTTATTTCAGTACATTTCACGTCGGTTCTCTGATACTTAATCAATAGGAAAGTTGCCCCCAAGGCTGTTTGGGGCACATTTGTTATTCGTGCTAGAGGTAAGCCCAATGCCCGGGGCTTGATGAGATCAGGACAGGGTGGCAGAGGGCTGTAGCTCTTAGGGTGACCTCTGTGGTCCTGTCCTGCCTCGCATCTGCAGCAGAGCAGCTGTGAAGTGAGCTGGGGCTGAAAGAACTGGAAGTGGAGGAAGCTGAGTTGACCTACTGGGGGGTGGCAGTGCAGCGTGTAACTCTGTGACTTAGGAGTCTGCGCATGTGACCCAGAAGGTCGCTGGTTTGAATGATCAGGCTGGCAGAATGATCATATCACCACCGGGCACCAGATTAATGGCTGACCGTGCGCAGTCAATCCAAGCTTCTCTCTCACCTACTTGTGTACCTCAAGCAGAGCCAGACGGAGTAATAAAAAAAAAAATTCCCACGCACCTGTACTCATGCAAATATTATCCTTTTTTTAAATTTAGTAAAGCCTGCTTTTCAATAGAATCAACTACAACAAGATTGCCTCTTACAAATGGCCAATAAAGTGTCATTTAATTTCAAAATATGTAGACTACTGTTCTGTACGCAGCTTCCTGAGAAGCTCTCTGCCTAGATCCATCTGAAGCTAAGTGAGAAAGGACTGATGACTCCATGCCTGAGGGGGATGCTCACTCTAAGTGTATGTGGTCCATAGTGCCATACTCCTCTCAATGGGGTCTAAGAATTTGAGGCCCTGTACTGCGATGGCACCACAACGAGGCCTCCATCCCTACTCCCAAAACTGAGAGCCATCTGTCTCTTCAACGACACGCAGGACTACGCCCCCTGTCTGCCGCGTCTCGTGTTTACAAGCTCGGGCCAGGCTGCGGTCACCGGGACACTCGCAGGCACTTCTTCTGATATTACAGTAGTAGTTTACAGCCTGATTCAGAAGACTTGGCTTCTGCCATCAATCAGGTTTCACCCGCAGCGTTCCACAGCATTAAACTTGAGAGAGAAAGAGAGATAGTCGGGTAGAACACCCGAATGCACCGGCGTTATACACGATTGGTCTCAGAATCTATCTTCTGGCTACTCTGCCCTGCAGTCTTCCTCAGCAGAAACATGCACGGCTCTTAGCAAATCTCAGCCGTCTATCCGTCGACAGCAGGACACGAAGACCTGGACCCCTTCTCAACGCGGCCCACTGATTTGCCCGAATCGCGTGACACGTGGTGACGTGCGGCGGATAGCCAGAGCAGCCAGGGTAATCTACATGAGCCCGAAAAGGACACGTGAACTCATGCGGACGAGTCAAAGTAAAAACCACGGGAACGGCAACAATGAGGCAACGACATCACCCGCTAAGCCACATAATTATAATTATTCAACATCGTGTTTATAAAAAGCAGCTGCCAAGGATACAAAATCACTGTCTGCCAACTATGGAGCAGAAAAAAATTCCACAGTGAGTAAAATGTGATTACACCACTTAAAAAAAATATATATATAGTGTGAATCTGAAGTCTCACACACAAAACACCTCCAGGAGATTTCAAAAGCACACGCACATTGAAGAACTTCAATAACACAGAGATTCAGATTTTATTCATTCCCCCAAAATGCATATTAGTGGAAGAGAGTCCATTTGCATAAATAAACATGAATGATTAGCCAGGTCCCTCGGATGCCTGGGGCTACTTTATGGCGATCATTAGTTCTCTATAACCTCTCATCCAATACGGGGACGTGGTGACCCTGGAGACTATCCTGGGAAGTGCAGGGCACGAAGCCAGGGGACACCGTTTAGAGATACCGAATCACCTAAAACTAATACCTGAGGAAGACCTCTGTATAACTCATCATTGAAGGGTAAAGTAGCTCAACAGCTTTGAATAGCCAGCGATTTTGCCAGGCTACATCACCTCTGGCATGACACTAATCATTTAAATCCTTTTATAAATATTCCAGTATATTTCAGTCAAAACACATTTGTAACTTTCCTAATGGGAGTGTTGTCAATATTGGTGCAATTTCCATGTTGTAATAAATTATATCAAATAAATTATAAGATATTTGTGGGAAAAAAAAACTTTTAGCCATTATAATCATTTAAGTGAAATACTATTTTGGTTGTTAACTGGTCTGATAATAAGTATGAAGAAAGCGATTTTATACTATATACTCTCTTGGAGAGTGACATCAAGTGATACCACTCCAGTGACAGTACTCAAGCCGTATATTCTCTCAAAAAACAATTTAAACCAATTGAGGTGTTTTTTTTCAGGAAAAACCCTGCTGGTAACATTTCAGAAACAGCATGTTTAAGTTACAAACACAGAAGTTTCTACACACTGCATTAACAGAAATGCATCATGCCCAAAGGAGATTCAGTATTTAGTGGGGTCAACGATTTGCCTGAGGCCATGCAAGCCAAACTCTCTGAAGGGAAACACTATTTGGAGACGCAGGGAGAGGCTCCACTGGGATACCAGAACTCTCCCACAGGAAGCTGACTCATCGAAAATAACAACGTGGAGCGCTAACATTATGTAACACTCGCTGGAGCTATTTCTAACTTTTTAAAGCTAGCGAGTTCCCGTTGGCTGTTTTTTATTATCATACCATTTGACATACACTATATTTGCTCCTCGTATCATAAACTAAAGCACCAATGCTGTGAACATCAACATAGCTAATAGGACAATGCTGTATCACATATATGTCTAACAGAAGCAGGCATCCATCAGCATTTAATTCTGAAAGGTATTATTAATAATAACTGTAGTCATCATCAAGTGACCCCCTAATAAATAAATAATCAAAAGTCAAATAAATTTCTGTGTGAGCTGATGATGGGAGATGAGAGTCACGTGTGTGAATGACTCCTGAGTCACTTTTCTCTGAAATGCTTTTTAAAGATCAGAAACCCTAACCAATCCTTCCGGTACACCTAAGCATTGCTGGAAGCATTCAGAAGCGAATCGCATCAGCAAACTCTTTATTTTAAGAGGCATAAATGTAACTGCACCGAGGGAGGGTGCACCAAGCAGGAAAGGGAAACTCATTTCACAGCTTTGAGTGCCATCTTTCACAAAACACTGATGTGAGAACTGCTTAAAAAAGGACACTCACTACACTCGGTAAACTCTGGCAAAAATAATCTAGAAAAATATGTTGCCGTGGGCAATTGTGTTACAGTTGGAACTGGCAATCAGAAATACTCAAGCACATTTGGAGGGATAAAAGTTGAAAATTAATATGGAGAAAATACTCCCCTGCTTCTTCCAGTACAGAAGTAATGGCAATACGGTAAAACCTCAACACCCAGGTTCACAGTGGAAAACAGAAAGCTATTAAAAAAAAAAATAAGGAAGAAATGAAAGAATAAAGCCTTTATTTCCCATCTCCTGGTTAGAATGGTGTTTTGACTGTGGAGATGTGAAGATAAATCTCAGGCTTAAGTAAATACAACCTCTATGAGGTCATAAAGACCCTGCTGGCAACTCCTGTGTGGGACTAATAATAGATATGAAGCCCTCATAGATATGGGGATTTTTATGATTTCTTAACATAGACTCCAAAATTAAATTTGCAAAAATGAAGAACCAGAGGACTGAAGGACAGATAATATCTTAATAACTAATTAAAAATGCACGTCGCAGTGCACGGCAGCCACATTTGCCTTTTATCGGCCAATCAGAGAGCATACCATTGGCCGTTGCAACTCAATAGCAGCCTACTTTGGCACTCACCAGCTCGATGAGCTCCTGGTAGCAGACCTGGCCCTCCTCATTGCTCTGCACCAGGGCAAATAGCATTTCCAGTTTGGATGGGTCCAGCTGCAGCTCATGGTTCTCCACCAGGCTGGTGAAGTTCTCCACTGCGATGAAACCGGTGTTCTCTGGGTCCAGCTGCCAAAAGTGATGACACAACTGCTTTAATGACCTCGGTGGCTTCTGGGATGGAAATGGCAACGTTGTACTTCTAGCATGACCAAAAAATAACGCCTCTTCCATGCAGGATATCTTTAAACAGCCGTATAGGTAAAATTAAGACATCGAGTACTTCAACCAGACCAGGTACAACTCAGCAGGAAATCAAATCATTTTGTCTTCTTTATCATCGTTATGAGGTAATGAGTCATCGTTTGGTTTTGCATCACAGTGTACCGGCGGAAGGCTTCAAGCCTAAGAACATGCAGAACCTGAAACTAGTGGCAGAGCCTCTTATAGTCAGACGCTTTTGCAACTCCCAGTAAGCCACAGCCTGTATAGCTATTAATGCTGAAACCTGCTCGCTGCTTCTCTTCTTTACTTGATCCAGGCAGGGGAGTGTCATAAAAGTGCCAAGCGTTGGAATGCTGAAATCGTGTCTTGCATGGAATGGGCTTAAAACCGAGCCTCACTGACACAGACGCTTGTGTTTGGTGCTCCTATGCCCATTAAACGATGCCTCAAGATTCAACCCCCGATACTTGCACTGATCTTCACACATATTATGAGACTGTATATAAGGACAAAAAAAAAAAAAACAATATTTTCATTGCAACTGTTATCATTTATTGAATGCAGTCTGGTGATCATTCCACTCTGAATGGCCCAGCCTGTTATATACATATATATTAGCTTGTTTATTTTAGCTCATTCAGTAAAACTACGCAGACATGATAAGCACGGTATAAAGAATGCCAAGACATATTTGTGCATGTAGGAGAACACAGTATTTTGTTGCTCTGTGAGCATAGACTTTCAGCTCTTGCATCATTCTGGAGTCATTCCGGGCACGCCGCTCCTAGTTACTTCCCGCGTCTTTTGAAGAGTGTTCTGGCGCGCGAGCAAGCGCACGTTCCATAATCGGCGGGCCCGTCCGTTTCCAGTCCATGGTGTCACGGCGGAGCTCTGTTCCTCTCAAGCTGCCTGCCGGCTTTCAGGTCGCCGTTCTGAAGTGAAGCTACTTCGTCTCAAGCCTCGGCTGACTCAGTAAAAGGAATTTCCCCGGCTGGAAGGATTGGCCCACTGCAGATTTACGAAACACGAGGTAGAACAATGGTAAAAAAAAAAAAAACAAAAAAAAAAACAAAAAAAACAAAAAAAACAAAAAAAAAAAACAACACTTATTAGATGTTTGTGTCTGCATGTTTTTGCTGTGTACTAAAGGACTGGTTAATTGGTGTAATATGGATCTAGTTTCTATGCAGGCTCCTGGGTTTTTTTTTTTTTTTGGTCCAAGCACTAATTTTTGAGATAGTTAAGTCTGTTTAATGGCTATTTTAATTCTGATTAACACACTTCGCTCCCCAGGTTTCATGCCTTATTTATGTATTTAATGGGGGAAGAACATGCAGTCAAGCGCTATAGCATTTGACCATTTATGCTTGAGAAAGAAACCAGATTATCTTATTATCTTCTCTCTTCTTACGTTAGTATTTAAAGGTTCTCCAGTTAGGTTTGTCTTCATTGAAATTGAGATGAACCTTAGCAGTGGTGGCAGAGATCAGAAAACCACTTTCTACCGATACAGAGCCACCTGCTGACTGCCGACTGATATAGCAACATCAGCCCAGGCCCGTCCCCTGACATCATGCTTTTTCAGCTCTCTGTCAGTTTTTTAGGTCCTCACAATTCATTCAGTTTTCAGCTAGTGTAAGCGTCCCACTGTCCAACCCTCATGATGTCCATTATTAAACCCATCCTTTTATCACCTGATCAATTCATTCTAGGCTGTTTCAGAAAGGACTTTAGAAATCAGAGGCTGAGAAGACCAGGTGGCTATTAAAACAAAGCAGCACAGACAGAGCATGAAAACAAAAAAAAGGCATATGATCTGGGAATTGAAGCTGTCGAGATTATGACATACGGATGAGATTTAGGAACCCTCCGCGGAAACTGAAATAAACAGCCTGGTGCTGCGACAGATCACCAACTGCTCATTGATTTACTCGGACTATTAAAAAACAAGCCGTGTGAAATGCTTGGGTCAAATTCAGGTCATTTCTGCATAAAATGCAATGGCTGGAGAAGTCAAATGTCTACAGTAAGTTTATTATTGTTAAGGAAAACTAGAACTGGTACTGGTTCCAGACTTCCACCTCAACCCTGACCTAGAAAAGCAGGGTGGAAGACGGACAGATGAACTAGAATGAATCTTTTGAAAAATTAAAACTTAAAGGTTGCCTTTAAAACTAAATTTGACAAAATAATTATAACAAAGCTTCTTTTTCAGTTAGAGGTATGTAACTGTTGATTACTCTATAGGTGAACTGAGGGTTGACTGTAATGGCCACTGCCCATGTTTGGAATACTGTTTATTTTGCCTAAGAAGTAAAGTAAAGATGCTGATGTCTCATTAAAATGCCATCCAATACATCACTGGCAAAAAGGAGGTGGGGTCATCAGAGGGTAATAACATTTCGTAATGTTTTGAATAGCATACCGCTGGCCAGGGACCTGTCAGGTGCTGTAGAGCTGAAGGGGAAAAACCCCATCAAAATTCCATCCTATGTGGGATCATGGGAGTGGAAACTGGAGCTTATCACAAGCAGTACAGGGTATTAGATAGGTGATCACCCTGGACAGGAGACCAGTCCATCTGGGCGCCCCAGGTCATCTAACAGTTTGTCTTTGGACTGCAGAAGAATCATGAGTGGCCTGAGGAAACTCGTGTAATATGGGAAGAGCTCCAAGAACAGGGTGGGATTCAAACCCCCACCCCCTAAATATGTGAAGCATCGCTGCAGCCTGCTACACCTTGGTGGGAGGAGTCCCATGAATGGGGTGTTGCCAACTTTGCAGAAGCCCACTTTTTACTCTGCCATTCATATATATAATCTGAATATGAATGAAACTACAATAAACATTAAATGGAAAATCACTAAAAACTGAATAAACACTAAAATAACCTTTCACAGTTGTGGAATACAGAGAGGAACAGTTAATTCTGATGATGACGACTTGATTAATGACAAACTGGACAGGGCTTCTCCACAATCATAGCAAATTGCTAGCACTCATATAAAGAAATCTGATGATGGACAGTTAGACTAAAGCGATCATCCTCAATGTAGGTTAGATCCCAGCATGAAAATCAGGGTCACATTTATATTTTTCTGGAAAAATGTATGCTTTTACCAAATCAAACAATGCTATGAAAATGTAGAAATTATACTGAAGACAATAGGTCATGTCCTCAGTATTTTGTAAGGTAACCACACCCTTGGGTTGGCTGCCTGTGAACTTGTTGAACCGTGGCTTCAGGAAGCTGATGTGAATACGCTCAGATGCTGCGACAATACCAACACACTCCCAGCGTTACCGCGATGTGAGATCCAGCGACGAGAACAAATAATGCCGCCACTGTCAAAGCACAGGTGCCAAGTCAGCCGTTACTGGTGAAAAGATGGTTTGAAGTCAATGTCAGATTGACTGAGCCTATAGACATCACAGGAAAACGGGGCGGCCAAAAAACTACGCGAAGGAGAAAACATACTCCTCATACCAATCACAGGGTTAGAATTAGAAAAGGAAGCAATCAGTGCTAAATCTCCAGGTGTCCATCCTGCAGCATCCTTGATGTGATATTTCATACATCTTCTAGAACGGAGAGCAGAAACGGTCATGCTCCGTCAATGAATTGCCCCATAATCTCTATAAAAACACAGCCCCGTTTCTCTTTGTTTGCTTGGCAGCCTAAAGCCTGCTCAATACTATTGTCAACGTACATGTAAGAGTAGAAGAAGGCAGTCTTAGGGGTGCTGGTTTCTGATGCAGCGAGGCTGTTTTCATGTCAATGCCATGTTGAGTTTACTGTATTGGAGAAACAGCCCGCAGACTGGATGGCTCACCAGAGGAACTTTCTGTACCTCTAAAGCTAATGGAGGCTAGAGGCTGGACGACTGGTTAACAGGTCGCAATGAGGTCATAGAGCATGAGCACTAGGCCAGCATCCAGATGACCAGTCTGAAAGACACATACCAGTGACTCCACGTCAATGGAGGAGGAGAGTGGTGTCCATCACCTTCATGCCTCCAATGTCAAAACTTGACTAATCAATGACTCATTCAAGTTGAATCCTTCCTTATGAATCATGCAGTGTGTGATTAATTATAGCCTCATTTAATAATGTGCGTACTTTTGTATGTAAGCTAAAGTGTACACATGGAAATTTTGACAGTTACCAGGGATTTTTTTTCACCGAATCCCTTCGAGGAGCACTAGGGTGTGCGGTTCCTTAAGTTAAATGGTGAAAGTGGAGACAAAATATAAATCTCTTGTTTTAACCACACCTGCTGCATTGATAAATGGTTATGTTTACTGGGTTTGTATTTACCAGCTGTAAACAGAATACAAAAATGCAGAGAGCGCTATGGAGCAAAAAATAAACCTCAGAACAGAACCCCGTCTTAAAACATGCAGTTCTCTCTTGCCGGCTACTGATTTGGGCTGGGGGAGGGAGGACTTAGGGTGGGTTTGCAGGCCACAGTTTCACAGTGATGTCTCGGCGGCAAGCATGGGGGAGGAAGATGGCCGAGAGAGGGGAGGTGGCCGGCCCGAAAGTGGAGCCGCCGCTGTGGCGATGCGGAGCGCGGCGGAAGGCAGCACGTTGACGAGCTGCATCGGTCGCCATGGCGACAGGCTGCCCGCTCACCGCGGCTCTCGCCTCGCTTTGTGTGAGGGACGACCGTGGGGAAGCCAGAACGAAAGGGTCGATGGCTAGGAGATGGGATGAGAGAAAGTGGAGGGGGGGGGGGGACGGATGAAAAAAAGAAAAAAAGACAGGGAAGAAGCGTCAGCAGCAGAGCACGTGGGGAAGCCGGGGCTGCATTATCTCATAGTTAACCTGCTGGACCTCTGTTAGCGTACAGATAAATGCCGCATGCACCTCCCGTCACACCCCTGCCGAGGAACAACAAGCACGCACACACCAGGAAACACGTCCGCCTCGTCACCCCCTTCTGCATCCAGCACTATGTGCTGAGCTAACCTCAGCCCTTCTCCTCTGTCATGGTCACCTGGGCTGAGGCATGTGCCTTTAATTGATACTAATCGACAACGCGGGGTTAAAAAAAAAAAAAAAAAGCTGGGGAGGGAAGGAGAAAAGCCCATCCATTCCTTACTCAGTGCTGGGGTCTCTCCCCTTCCAAAGCCCTAGCAGTTACTGCAGGAAAAGCACCAGCTGAATTTAAATGGGTGCTGCAAGGAAAAAGCTTGGCTCTTGACCCATAAGGAGAACCCTGGCGAACACGCAAGCACCACAGGATCCCTGGGTGCACAGAGGCCGTAGATCAATACAAACGGACGTTAACACCTTGCCGTCAGATTGTCGTCGTGGCACAAGCCCCTTTTTGAACTTCAGCGTCTGCTCTGGATATTAAGAGGTACCGGTGCAGGATGTTTGTGCTCCTCACCCAAAGAACAGGCGGGTTTTGGTGTCAGATTGGGGGGGGGGGGTAGAGGGGGTGGGCAGTGGGGCCATGCAGGCTGAGGTGAATCAGCCCCTCGGAGCCTGAGGACAGCTGGGCCCCCGTATTACACTGCTCGTATAATGTTCACCCAAACTAGGGTTGGAGCACCAACTGTACAGACCAGTGGGCGTCATCTGATCATTATTCTACGTTCCAGGACAGCGTGGGAATACATTACGGTGGTTACTAATACCATGTTACACCAGGCCGTTTGCACGTCGCAATATGTAAACAGCAAACACGCTTGCATGCAGATCCCGAATTTCCATAAAAATAAAAACAAAAACCAGGCCAAAGGAGATGGTGCTGATGTGTAACGCCGTATGCATGCCGCGCGTAATGAGTCAAAACATCTGAGATCGAAGAGCTCCTGTGAAGACCACGACGACTTTCGAAGAACCGTTGCCCTACTTTGCTTCAAATGTGTCCAAACTCAAACCCGAGTGTCCAATCGCTGATAACTGGGAAATGTGAAATCAGCCTTGGGAGGAAATGAATCTTTAAAAGAGGTTCTAATTACAGATCGCATGTTTGGGTGCTGCCCCTTTTTCATCTGGGTACGTTTCCATTGACCATCTTTTTGTATCAGACTGATGCGGAAAATAAGCGATTTTTGTGTGATCGTAAAAGGTCCACGTGCCAACGTTCCAGAAATAACCTGAGCTCAGCATCCCATCCTTCCTGCATGCAGACTAATAAACTGATTCATGTACCCAGAATGTTTATCCCACCTTATCTAACCTTTTCTACACAACTACCCAGAATACCCAAACAAACAGTGACCTGATAATAGGCACACAGGAAGAAAATGTGAATAAAAATGCCTAAAAATACAAGAATACAGCCGCAACTTCACCTCAGTAATCTGACCGTTATTACTAGGCCTGAACTCTGGTCTAGATTTATGTAAATTGCGTGCATCTAATCTTCACTAAAAGCAAGCGGTGAGAAAGCGGCAAAAGATTTTCAATGCTGTGCGTAACTCAAATCCGGCAGGGCTTCTGTTTTCATAGGGAAAACACGCAGCCAGGTCAGATCCTTGCTTCACAAAAAAGCACATGCAGAAAATCATAGTCTATGACAGCTAGGTCTTTCTAACATGCTATTGTATGTTCCCATTTCAGAGCCTTCACATCATTTCCTCTTCACATCTTCTCCTCTACAACCCCTGACAATCTGTTGTTTTTTTTTGCCCCCCAGTGGCTCTGTCAGTGAGCTCTTTACCATGTCTGCTCTAGCCTCCTATCTCCAACCTCCCTGCCGCCCAGCTTAGGGCTATTCTGACCTGAGCTGAACCACTCGGCACTCTGAAAATGATAACCAGAGAAACGTCATATTAGCGGACACCAAGAAGCAAAGATCGGAGCTCAGGTACGTGTCAAGAAATTGCCAAATGACCACGCTTGAGCAAGGTGAAGGAAAATGCCTGCCTTTAAATGCGTCAGGCAGCTGGGAGCCTTGGGCACAGCTTGTGGGTAGAGTAGCACCTTCTAGGAACCTTGAGACGAAACAAAACAGAACTAGTATCAAGATCTCAGCTCGATGAATGGACGGCGGAGATAGACAGAGAAACAGAAGGCAGCAGGACACCTCCCTGGGTGCTGGTGGGCACGCTAACAGAAAGGTGTCAGGCAGTCTGAGACTACCATATTTAGAGCAGAGCCGGTTTCACGGTGTAGCCGGGGGATTTAACAGAGGGGAGACACCGGTCGATCCGCCAGCCAAAAGAACCAACAGCACTTCTTATTAACGGGTCTGCCGTTGATTCCGCCTTCCCATACGTTTTCACGACTCAGCTCTTTTTAACACTTTCTACATTTCACCCTGAAATATCAACTGGATACAACATCATGTACCGTAGTCCTTCTGGATGATGAAAGTCCTAAAGGAGAACCTCTGTAATCACCCCCCACCCCCACCTCCAGCTCTGAAATGAATGAGGAAGCCAAACCCAGACCAGTCAGGGCCAACAATATAAGCTGGAAGGCTTATCATTGGAAGAGGATACACAAACAACAGGAGCTACGGACTCCGAAATGAGCTAAGATAAAATAAAAATGACTATTAAAAGGCTGAAGCCTGAGGCGGGAGTACCAGAGAGAAAGATTACGATGCCAGCTTTCGTAGGAGATGCTGGATAACCAAGAAACAGCCTGGGAGTAACAAACACTATAGTAATTGCAATTTGCTACAAAGATCTAGATTAGACTTAGCCAATAGCCTGCTGCTGCTTTTCAGTTTGACCATTTATACAAATACGCCGATTTCAATTTAGCCCAGAGAACACATTTTATTAATATTATTACTATTTTACAAACAGCATTATTTGTAATCTGCCCACATAAAGCATAGCAGAGCCAGTACAGCTTGTACATCTGTTCTGACTCGGCTTCTTAGGGCTCTATCGCGTACAATGAAGAATGCAGTCCCACATCACAGCCCCGCTTGCTGGAGCGTCTCGGCGAATGTCAGCTGCCATACGTCCTCGAGATGTGATAAATACCCAGTAGTCATCCGTCCTGCAGCCTCCTCCAGTCAATACCCACTTAAACACACAAACAAGAGGTCACATTTCAGCTCTCCAGCAGTGTGATTCCTAAAAACAACAGCGACTCGACAAGACAACCACGCTTGAGTAGTTATGTACAATGCACTGTTGTGCATTTATGGCAAGAGGTCACGGAGATTCCTGGCAATGGACCAATCCAATCACAAGCAGCCCATATGAACATTTGACTATTGGACCCAGTCCCCACTGATTGTCTCCTGATAATATGTCAATTAGCAAATCTGCAAATATTGTCAACTGGTGTGATTTCTAATGTCAAAACAGCTGAATGAAAATTGTAAAATGAATACACAATATTTGTAATCCATGCCTCTTTTTCCCCTAATAGAATCGGTTTGATTAAAATCTTCTCAGCTAAGCCCTTGATATATAGTGATTTATGTCCATATATCCCACTAGTCACCACAGGCAACCGGCATCGATTTACCACAGTCTAAGCCCCTAGGAGAAGGTCCACCACAGTCTTACTACTTTCTGCTGCGGTCTATGTCCAGGTAGACTTACACTCCTGAATTAGTTTGTATCCCGAAAGGAATTGCAGGAGCATCAAGATGGGGTGCCACACAGATGACCCCAATCTGGCCTCCATCAAACACAGCCACTTCCATTCACGTCTGAGGTCAGAAGTAACACATGCATGGAGAAGAGATGGATGGATGAATGAATGAATGAATGAATGAATGAATGAATGAATGAGGATTGAACTGACAGAGCCTCTGCAGCTTGTTCTCAGGAAGTACGAGGGCAAATTTTAACTTTGCTGTGCCATTCCAACTACCACAATGGGGTTTCTACACAGCTGTAAGAAAGCCACAGACAGCACTTTGGTCATTTCAGAGGGGAAACCTGCAAAGCCAGGGATTCGTCAGCGCCGTAAACAAACTCAGAGAGCCACTCGTGGAGAGGGACAGTCCCCGGTCCCGTCTCCAACTCCGACGTGCCTCCATCCCAACTCCAACACCAACACCAACCTCCTCATCCCAGCCTCTCCCATCTCCCCGATGCCCCAGATTGAAGAATGGATACCGAGAAGCAGGGTGACGGAGGAGACTGTAACCATAGAAACACCCCGCAGCTGCTTACCTGCTCTTGTATGAGCTGAAACAAGGAACTTCTATCCATATACCAGCCAGGAATTTCAGAAGAACCGCGGAGGACGAGGGTGGAGGGAGGAAAAAGACGGGGAGCTCGGTAAGGGTGAGGGTGGCCAAAAATGAGCTAGCTCCTTGGTGGCTAGGTCCCAGGGAAAAAGACGGGGAAACAGAAGTGGGTTGAATCCAGGGTTTGTGCTCCAGGGAGTCTTCCCCTCCCTCTGTCCCCGCAGTACTGCAAAGCACGACCAGAAAAGCGGCGACAGCGGCGGCGGCGGCGGAGCGGACAGCCAGTGGAGAGCCGGAGCAGAGCCAGCTCCCGAAGCACTCGCGCTCTCCTCTGCCCTCCACACGCAGCGCACCCACTGAATGCCAATGAAGTGGAGGAGGGAGGCGGCCCCTCTCGGCCAATGGCAGGCGGGAGAGGCGTGGCCAGTGGCTGCAGCTCTTTTGCACACACTGCGGGAAGGGTACGGGCACGGCGTCTGGGAGACGAGCGGGAGGAGTGCGTTGCAGTGCAGCTCGCGCTCCCGCGCGGCGATACCGCTGCTCGTCTCACGCGTGCACAAACTTCTTTCCCCTCCCGCATCGCTTCGGCCACGCGGGCCTTCTCCCATTCACTCCTGCGACCAATTTTAGTCCACTTACGAGCCACATGACTTAAATGAAGAATTCGAGGGCTGGCAAGGTTTAACTGTACAACGCATTTTAGTGAATGCCGAAAATCCTAGAAATGTCTGCTGTGGAATGGACGCCTATACATAACATAGCAATAATCACCTTTCAGTAATGCGTGAAGAGATAGCTGACTGATGAAGAGCATCCTGTACTCAAAGGTCACGCCATTTCTTTTGATACACGATTGCAGTGAATGATAAAAACAATGGCACTCATAGATCTTTGATCAGCTGGTGTGAATTAAGAAGCGTAATGGTTCTAAACCGCATGATTTTATGTACAAGCATAAATCCTTTAGAAGTGCAGAGAAGTGCATTAAATCAGCGACACCCTTAATTCTCTGGGTTGTTGACAGCTATTTCTGCTCTGATCACTGCAGAGAAGCCACGTGGGACGGCATGTGGATTTGCTGAGGCCGTAGATGAATGGTGTACCCTGGGCACATGCAATCCCAGCAGCCACCGGGGTGGGCCAAACAAGTCACGGGCACGGGCAAGGGCAGCAGATTGACGGTACACGGCCTGCCATGGGACACAGCCGGTGATCTGAGTCCCAAACCGCCGGACGTCGCCTTAGGCTGTTTGGACAGCTTTTCATTTTTCTCAGACCACTAACTTGAACGGCCACGGCTCCGCCTCCGGGGGGCGTGCCAGGCAGGTCCAGCTCAGATGTGACATGCCGCCCTCGCCGTTCAGTCACTGGACACCCGTGGTGAGTCTCTAAAAACAAATAATGAGTCACGCTTCATCTCCCCATAACCATTTTCCAAAATGTAAAATTAGCTTAAAATGCTGCGCAAAAAGGTGAACGCTAAAATACACCGGGACAGAATGTTCTCGTCAGGATCATCATGTATGCCATTAGGCATATGGCACTGGTGAGGCTGATAATAATAACAGCACTTTGCGGTCGACGCTGCGTAATTCCTGGTGTCTGAGGCCTAGGCTATTGTGTGGCCTAGCAAACCAGACTCAGCTTGGGGGGGGCTTCTGACATTGAAAGATCGAGCCGTGCCTGACAGTGGTCCCCAGGGCCTGTTCACACATGCACTGTAAGCACCACCTGACCAAGAAACAGCTAATGCACAATTAATGTAGCAGCAAAAATGAAATGTCCCCCTACCCCCTTCCACCAGGTATTACTACAGTTGTTGCAAGACATGCAATGCCCAAGTTGAATTCTATAGACCAACAAACCCTTTGTGAAATATGCTCCTACTTTCACTGCCATCTCTTGCTTGTGTCACAGATATAGTGACATGCAAAAGTATTCAAAGCTGTGACAAAATCATCCGTTTTGCTCAATGACAAAATGATGCATGAATATTTCCTTCAATGTGATATTTACATCCTAAATAATCATACTCAAATCATTTTAAGTCAAAATGAATTTTATATCACAAAAAAAATAACTGAAATATGGTCTTTGCATTAGTATTTAGAATCCATCGTTGTGGCAAATCTTAATTAAGTTAGGTGCACAAAAATGACTTTTAGCGAATTATCCAATTAGATGAGTAGTCTTTGCTAATAGGCAATAATAATCAGTCAAAATAAATTATCAGTCTTGTACAGTCACTTCTGTTTTTCAATCACGTGTTCACAGCTTGAAAACTTCCCATCAGTGGCACATGTAAGGGATGATGTGTCCTTTAAATTAAACCAAGACAGAAGCATAAAGTCTCTGACCATAGCCTCAGCTATAAGCGGCATGTACTCTGCCCGGGGACTCGTCAGGTCTCCGTGTTGTTGGGTTGGCAACAGGAAGTTGTAGCTCTCCTCCAATCAGCATTAGCTTTCCCGTTAATAACTGCTTGATTTTGAATCAATCAACCAATCCTCAAAAAGGGCAAAACGAACCGATCCTGTAAATTTCAAACCAATCAGGCTTGCTGGTATTACACCTAAAGTTATGGTGGTTGCCAATCAGTGCAATTTGTTAAACAATATAATCTAAATACATGGCATGGATTTAGGAAAGTCAATCATTTGAGCAGAACCAAAGGCTCCTAACAGCATGAAAGTTTAACAAAAAAAGACAAACAATTTTAAAACTCGCAATCCAAAAATAGTGTACTTGCATGGATTTAGAAAGTAATATGTAATTTTAAAAGGTATTGTCAGTGGTATTTGACATTTACTGGAGAGTTTTGTTCAGGGACTGTAGCTCTCCATAATCCAAATGAACTGCTTATTAAACTGGCATATTGAACTGATTTATAAACGATATAAGAAAGGTGGTGCATCAGGCAGAGAACATACTACACAAAGACCTAGACAAAAGTTATGAAGAGAGCAGATGAAATTCAAAGGCTACAAACATAAAGGGATTTATTTGGGAGGCTAGAAAATGTAGCATTGGTACTATACTGGAGAAGTAGGGGTGGCTGCTGAGAATGATGTAGATGTTTCTATATGCCTCCATATCGATATCATCACTGCGATCACGCTGTCAAGAAGACAAACAAAGTATTTGGATTTATCCATGCGTAGAAAGAAGGTAATCATCCTGGGACTGTTGGAGGCACTGATAAGAACTGGGTGCATAACGTTGGCTACCCAACCAAAACAGGATATTGCCGCTTCACAGTGAGTTCAGTAAAGGGTAAAGAAAATTACTTTCACCTCTTGTTTCCCAAACAAGGATAGCTTGAAATCTCCTTAGTCCTAAACAAAGATGATGGGGGACGGGGGGTAGTAAACCAAATGTACAAAATCACAAAGGGAACGGACGAGGTGAACGGCAATTAGCACTGATTCAGCAAACACAAGACTGCAAATGGAGACCAGCTGGGAACCAGATTAGGTGAGAACAGATAAGATATGACATTATATGAGCGGTAATATGTGCTTGGAGTAAGCTGCCTACCAGTGTAAATAAAACATTTTGTGTGTTTAAAATCCATTTAATTTTTTTAACAGATTTTAAATACACAAATAGGTAAAATGGGTTAAAATGCCTCCTCGGGTTTAAAATGTTTCCTTAGTTGTAGATGTGCCATGGAAGAGAGATGGGCTTGGAAGAGGAATTTCACCCCTTCTGCTGCGTTAGAAAATTCTGGATCTGAATGTTATATCGTGGGAAAAGGAGAGATGGGAGAAATTCGGGGGGTGGGGGGGAAGGAATCTCTTAGGGAAGGGGAGAGAATTTTAACAGCAAAGCACACCGATAAACCCGGCTTAAGGGTGTAGGGACCTCACAAAGCCTGGAACAGGGGAGTACAGTGGATGAGCACATGAAGGAAGGCAGGAGAAAGAAGAGAATAAGCAACTTTTATAAACAACATACTTTAATGCAAAAAACATAGAAATAAATAGCGTGACTGAAGGGCAAAACAACGAGGGTTAAGGGTTTCCAATGATTAGGACCCTCTTTATACCTGACCATGCAGAGCCAAGATGACACAGGCGGTCGGCTGACAGGACTGTAAGGCAAGACAACCGCTATTAAAGAGAGTGAGTCCAGTCTGATTGACTGACAGGTGCAGCCCGGTCTCCGGCAGGACTTCCCCTGAAGCGGACTTCCTCTGATACCCTCTGATACCAGGCGGTGAAGGTGTCCAGCCCCCAGCGAAGCAGCTAATGCCTGTGGCTTCAGCCCACTGCAGCAGGAGGCTCCGCGGTGTCAACTCAGCTGACATATGATGGATAAGGCATGGGATTTATAGCCAGAAGCAGACACCTTGAAGTGAAGTTACGACAAAGCTTATATCAAATCCTGCCTGAAGATAAAACGAAGAGGCACAAAACTGACGGCAGAGCACGAGTGTGTACACGTGGCTCAGATTAACCCGACAATGACACTTACAAACCTTGTCGCCAGTTGAGGAAGACGCGAGGCAGAATTAGCATTCATGATTGCGAACAGCACAGCCGCTCCTCAGCTCTGTCCTCGCTGATGCATTCTCCAAACACACTGCGTTCCTTCCATGATTCCAGGATGTCGGCACCCCCCTCCAAGCATACCGGCATAATCCCTGGGCCTTCCTTCCTGCGCAGTCAGCGGTGACAGTTAGCCGGCCTAGCGCAGAGACAGAGCTCAGGGGGAGATACCTGCACCCTGGGTCCAAAAATAAACCAGAGGGTCAACTTTGGTACACTGCCTCTAGTGATAAGAAGGCATAACACGATTAGGATTATTAACAGCGATACGTCATAGAAGCACCATAACCCACTCTGGGAGACGCAGAGAGAAGATGAAGATGTGAAAATTCATCTTGCAGGGCTTCCTTGAAATGGCTTTGCCCGTCACATTACCAGACTAGCAGCACACATCACTGTTCATAAAAAACATTTTGGGATGCCAGTAAAACATGAATGTTTTGATTCTCTAAAATTCTCTAAGTTATAATTAAAACCTGCAGAAACGAACACATTGTTACCTGTTTAGGAAAACAGAGACTCTTCCAGTGGTTTAAAAGCGGAAGATCATTCCAGATTTCTGTGTCGTGCAGCATAACCAGCGAGGGGGGGGCAGAACTCCAATAGCCTGGTCGGCGTAACAATGTTACAGAACCTGTCCCCAAGGGGCTCAGGGTCTACACTGCATGAAAACAAACACAAGAACAGAGATGGGCAGAGAGAAGTTATGGAGCTGAATTTGTGACCAATGGATTGTGCAACGGACCTCCCCATAGAGGCAAATCATTAAGGAAGGACATTTTAAATTAATTGCTTTGGGGATGGGAATATCATATTTAATATACAATAATTATGTAAGTATTTTAAGGTTGGCACCCCATCCGGCATGTGCCAAAGCCCTGTGCCCTGTGCCACCTGGGATAGGCTTCAGGCTCTCCTGTAATCCTAACCTGGATAAGTGGTGAGAAGATGGATGGATGGATGGATGGATGAATGGATGAATGGATGGATGGATGGATGGATGGATGGATGGATGAATGGATGGATGGATGGATGGATGGATGGATGGATGGATGGATGGATGGAAGTATTTTAAGTTATGTAAGCTGAAAAAGCATCTGATCCCACATCTAGAATAAGATTGTTAATCCGGCTGTAGAAAAAGGCAAAATGTTTGCAAGAAAATAGAATAGAACCAATGGTGACACAAGAACGCACTACGCCAAGGCAGTCTCAGCTCTGTCTGAGCTGCCCCCTTGGACACAGACAGATGTTACTGTATGAACATCTGGTAGGAGAAATACAGGTCAAATTTCTGAAAGTGAAGTTTAGGTCTAACACTGGCTGCTAAGTCTGGACAGAAGTTCATGCGTCTGATGTCATAAAGCTGATAGCTCTTGATGGTGGGGATCCTATAGTGATTATGAGATGTAAAAGGTTCTGTGTCCATACGACACAGAAGGAAGGAAGCAAATGCTGGAATTATGTTGGGCTATCTTAGATTTTTCTGTATTTGCCTTTCAGCTGAAGTGCATGGAAGCTGGGTGCAGGAAAGCCATTATTAAGGAACAACAGTTTACGAAACCTTAAAGACAGCTGTCAACACGAGTCTTGTGGTAAACTGGTCCCACAGACTGGATGAGCAGGATTTTAACACCATTAACTGGGTAACTGGTCTTGAAATCAGAGACTGGTCAGATTAACTTACCCCTCAAATTTTGCTCAGGGCCACATGGTGGAGACCCCAGAATAATAATCCCGCACTAATACTGCCAGCCAACAGCACTTAAAATGAACATAAAATGAATCATGCCCAGCTGTGTAGCAATGCACAGCCTTTTCCACAGTAGCTTCATTCATAAAGCCATTCATAATCACTTATTAAATCAAGAGACATAGTTAGAAAGACTATCATTAACTGGGCCTCCTTAAAAGAGCTCATTAATAGAATAAATCAACCAAAGCTCTCAGAGCTCATTATAAATGTCAAACAGATTGTTTTATGCAGAGAAAGCATAAAATGGTATTCTGCTGCCTTGTAATCTAATAGGCACAAAAGAAAACAGTTCCTTTAGGTCTGGTAGTGGAAAGGGGAAGATCTGGAACTTTCCCCAGTCACGATCTCAGCTGTTGACAAATATGCAGCCGCCTGATAATATGGGGTGATTTGTCTATTTGGCCACCAACATCCATCATGGGGTACAGGGTCATCCACACAGATGGGTGAGGTAACAGAGAGGAGAGGGCCCTGGGCATTGTTTTATTCAACATACTGTACCTAATCCAGTGCTTACCGTGGGAGAGAGGTCGCGTGTGTGTGAAAATGGAAGATTCAATTCAATTCACTTTTATAGTGACATTCCCAACACGGTTGCTCCAGGACACCTAACAGGAGTGTGTGGTAGTTATGATGTACTTTGATAAAAGAAGAAAAGGACCAGAAGACAATGAAGGAGAGGAACCAAAAATTTATCAACGTGGAGCAAAAAACCTCTCTGAAGTCCAAGGTCAACTGGCCACCCACTGCCTTTGCCACCATTATAAGACGACAAAAAGATTACGATTGGGGTCTTGCTTAAACTGATTCACGTGGAGTGTAGTTTGTGAAACACTTAAGGTCAGTCCTGCAGAGGTATTTGAATTGCAGCAGGTGCCCATAAATACACATTTGAGGATTTGTTAATTCTAATGACTATTCCTGAAGGATTTGACCATCTCTAATGATGCTTCAGGACCTCGGGTCCTTCTCTGTGACACCACCATCAGCTTAGATGCCACGCAGTGTGTTTCTCCAGCCATGTGGAAGGGCTTCTTGCTCCCTGCAGGTAGAGCCTAGATACACAGAAGCAGCAACTATGACCCTCAGAGGAGACACTAGAGAGGAGCATGGCTGTCTCCGTCATGATTGAGGAGGTCCTTTGTGCTTGAAATCATGTGTGACACCCGCAGGGATGTTCTGACCCCTGCGCTTGGTGTTGATGCGTCTCTCCGGGATTCTGGCGCCCTCTACTGGGGAAACAGATGAAAGGCGGCAGGGAGTGTGCAAGGAGAGCCACGCGTCGACAGAGCGTGACAGTCACTGATCTTGGATAACAGGAAGAAGATAAATAGAAGGACCCGCGTCTGAGTCAGCCAAACTGCCAGCTGCTGGAAGCAGCACTGCATACTACACCTCCAGATCACCCTGGAAAAAGATGACATTTTCAGATGACATCCATTAACAAATGTCAGAGCGCTTGACAGTGAAGACACTTTCAACAAATACAACTGAACTAGGTGTGACCGTTCTCAATGTGGCCCTGAACAACAACATCAGATGATATACAGCATTAATAGAGGTACCTAAATCCACATTTGGCTACTCTCTCATATATATATATATATGGGGGGGGGGGGGGAGTGATGTTTATCTATGCATTTAATTCATGGTATTAAAATACAAAGTCCATACAACAAAAAGGGCAGGTCAGTGAATCAGCGGGTGTGGAAACTACAATTGTGCTGTTGCTCCAGTTTTTTGATGCGGAAGAGCATTACACTGCTGTTTATGCAAGAGAGAGTAAAGCAGCCTTCTATTTCCAGGGTCCCGTTAAACAAAGCAGGTTTAACAAATCATATAGTCAATCCGGAGTTCCGATTCAGCTTTACTTAGGTATGATGAAGAAAAATACATTTATGTCTAGAAAATAACAGGATATTATGAATGTATATTTTAAATGTAATAAGATTTACTGTCTGTCTGTCTGTCTGTCTGTCTGTAAGTGATGCTGTCTGTCTGTCTTGCTGTCTGTCTGCCTATCTAGAGGACCAGGGAGTGGGGTGGTGCTGGCTCAACACATTTTGGCTACTGAAGACAAAGGGATGTGTTGTGAGGGTTAGCAGCCCACACTCATGTGAAACGCCCACGTCACCACATCTGCACTAATCCCCGTGCTGCATTGAAATATTCCAACTTATGCTGTACATCTTCAAACATGTCAAATGTGGACAAAATGCCGGAAGTGTGCCTTGCAAAGCAATCACTTTATTTCATGTACCCATGAATGAATCACACCATGTTGACTTTCAGCGGTTCAGAAAGACCATCTGCAGGGCGACATTGAAACAAGATTTGTCTCATTTAACAAAAATATACGGAGGTATTATTTAAATGCAGTGACTTTGCAGTTACTGATAAGCCGAATATCTGACAATCCAGATCCAACTCCGTATGGCTTGATGTTGTGTTACCATAGCAAGACTAATGTTGGATTCCAAGAAGAGTGTTTCCACAGCAACAACACAGAGCCAAAACCATCATTCCTAAAGACCTCTGCAGGTCACAGCAAAAGGGAAACTGTATTGTAAAAGGCACTAAAAAAAAATGAACTGAACTGAACTCTGGCTTACCTCACACTCACAGAGTCACTAAGAATGCTTTTCTATACAAAACAACATCCAAAGACTAACTGCAATGACAAAAGACTGTAACCTGTGGCCACTACCTATTAGTTTGGTTCATTTTGGCCTATTGTAAAAGGCTAGAAGTACTAGTTAGGTCCCAGTTAAAAAGCCTGGTCGTAGCCATAATGCTACAAGCATTTCTGACACTACATTTCAGTCCTAAATATATGGTAGCCTAATACTTCAAGTACTTGCTATACAGTACTTAAAATACAGCCTAGGCTTTTAAAATAACACGAGGAAAAAAGTAAACCTTAGGCCAGACAGTGAATTCCTTCACTTTTTCAGGATCAGTCTAGTTAGTAATGTCGAATTATGGAAGCCAAAATCCCAACAAATGGCAGTGTTGACAGAGTCAAAAACAAGCTTTTAGAATACAATATCACATGACGTGGTGACAACTGGATATAAAAAGAGAATCGAAACAAGGGGAAGACACACATGTCATTCGTCATCACTGACAATGAAGAAGGCTCAGTAAACAATTAGAGAAGTGCATTTTCAAAGCCACAGCAGCAACAGCCCAGCCATGTTTCAGCAAGGCTTGGTGTTTTTTTTTGCAATTTTATGGACATGTCATAAGAGCAAAGAATAAAAAGTGCCATTCCAATTTGGGGGAATACACCATAACGGTGTCAAATTGTTTTATAGCACAATGTTGTCTGTCAGAGTGCCGTAAGTTTTGTCTTTCCTAAACTTGAATTATTAAATTAATACTTACACATTTCATCACCTGAACTTATAAAATAAAATTGTATTTGGTAGTATGTTTTTTGGTCGTCAAAGGTGTAAACTATTACAGAGTCAGGAACCGTTTCAGTTTTCTCCGATGCTAATGACCCCAATTAATAATTAAGCACTCAGGTACCTAATTACAGTATCCGTATAGAGGAGCTATATAAAGTCTTTTTTCAGGAAATAATACAAAAATTAAATTGCAAATAATATTCAAACATTTGGACATCATTGTATCCAAGGTATTTCCTGCCCTTTATATAGCTAATCTGTACTGCCCTGCACTGGATATGCTCTGTAGTAGACGGACTGCTGTATCTACAAAAATATGACAGTTTCCATCGATCCATCCATCCAACCTATAAGCACTTATCTTGGCCAGGGTCACAGGGGTCCTATGCCTAGCACCAAAGGGCACAAGGCTGGGCACACCCTGAACAGGATACCAATTTATTGCAAATCAAATTTGCAGTCCAAATAAAGCAATGATTTCTACCTTATTACTACTACTACTAATAATAATAACAACCTAAAATCAATCTGAAGCATACTGAGAGCATAATGGAAATGGGGAATTTGCTTATATTTGTCATAATTAAAATATACGTTGGCTTCCTGTTTTGCACAATAATTTTTGAATGCTTTTTTACAAATTCGCCATATCGTAGATTAAAATCTGACACTATTCCTTAAATAGTAATGGATTAGCATAAATAATAGAATATATATTTTTTAAAAAAACATTTCCTTCATGCTTGTGCGGGAATTGTCAAATATCTCTACGGATGTTGTCAATGTGCCATATTTATAATAAGCAGACTGCATGTCACACAGTCTTGTGTACTTAAATTGCAATTAACGTATCAGGCCTTTAGGTGGCGCTTACACAGGGTTAAGCTTCATATGCCCCACCAAAGGTAACCATCCCCCACCTAAAGTGTGTAATTCAAACACAGTGTGACCTTTGCTCACGCTCAATCTACAGTCCAAATTACCATTGTCATTTTAAATTCCATTACAGGGGCTTCTATTTAAAAGTGAACACAGTCTATATAAGTTTGACATTTCACATGTTTAAGAAGAGGTGTACACCTTTTGACCATCCCAAGGGCTGCTGTTTCAGGTGCCTGGCAACAAATTGCTCGGTCTAACCGTCTTCATATCGATTCAAGTCGGTATTAACAACCCAAAAGCCTGCATGCTGATGAACAATTGCAGTTGCCGTTTGATATGCCCTCATTTCAAGGTACTCATGATGGGTACAGTCTCTGCATACATGTAAACTGGATAATTCCCAAACGTTTCCAGAATTACTGAACTGATGAAAGTCTGTTCCAAAAGCGACCGAACATGTACTAAATCGATAACCCAAGCGTACACTTATATAAGCCGAGGTGTAATTAATACTGTGGTGCTGTTGTGCTCGGGGAAAAAAACGTATCTATTTTTCGTTGACAGGCGTATAAACGCATAGGCATGTTGCTGTTTAAGCCAAGCACAAAAATAATAACAATCTTCAATGTCGTCATCATGATCATGAAAAGAAGGACGAGTGTGTATAGCCCGACTGTGGTATCCATTGTTCGAGGCACTTCTCTGACAGACGACGACCTGCCCGGGGTGTAATGTGTAGGTGCTGTCCTCAGCACCACGCTGTTAACAGCCCACACCAGGTAACAATTCCAGTCCCCACGGTTCGTTTCCAAAAAAAAAATTAAAAAAAAAAAAAAAAAAAAAAAAGAAATTCACCCTGGGTGTGAAGAATATGAGAAATATCAAACTGTATAGTGACTCACATTAACGCCCGGTAGAGTACAACAAATGTTGGCAAAACACTTTCAATTCATTTCCAATTTAGGTATCATGTATAAATATACGTGGAAATGTGAGGCAGTTCGTGCACGGATAGATTGCATATGTAGGAGACAAAGTACACCATCATTTCATTGAGGAGCTGTACTTCCGTCGCCTGCAATTCATTTGGCGACACACTGATAACTTGACCCACGTGAATGTACGGGAAATGTGTAAATTTTTTAAAAAGTAAAGCCCAAAGCTACCGTATATAATTTCACAGTGTACCTTGGACTGACATGAACCTGCTTCTGCCAGGAGTAAAACCTGTGTGGACGGCAGACTGTGCGATGTGCTTTAACACGACATTGCGTTACCTTCGAGAAAAAGGAATCCCTCAGACAAAAAGCTTATTTATCAAGGGGCTGCTCTGCCAAAGTAACAGCACTCTTTAATTGAATGAAGGGGCAAATGAATGCAGAAAACGGAGTGAAAAGGCTTACAATGTGTGTAACATTTGAGGGATCCAAGATGGCGTTTTGCTATGGAAATATATCAGCTCAGAAAAGAAGCTGAATTAAAATTAAATTTAATTGCCTTCCACTCAGATGCACAATGCAGATGCAGCCGGTGTTTTTTACCGAGAGTTTGAAATGGCGTGGGAAAATCAAGTAGTCAAAATCGCATCATTTTAAAGTCGATACACTTGCTCGAGTTAGTTTCTGAACAAAAGAATGCCAGCACTGGTTTCTATAATAAACGTAATGTCTAGTTTATTGTCGGTGAGAACATGCTGACCTGAGGTACATATCCCTCGGTCTGCTTAAGGTGAAGTCCTCAAGTTTAAAATCCCCCCGAATAATGAGATGATGATCAGAAAAGCAGATCTTTTGGGGGGTGTTGGCAACTTTCCTAAGAACGAAGAAACCCAGAGCTGATTACAGCTCGCCTTTGTACATTTCAAACTCCCTGTCCAAGCACCCGCAAAAAGTACAGAAGCGACATTCTACCAAATCAAATAAGGATGCAGGAATGCAATGCGCAGTATATCGCTGACTTAATTTATCAGTCTCTTAATTTATAGTAGGTTTAACAGTAAATAATCTCAACCACGTCACTCAAAGTCAATGGCAGGGCTGTGTTAGTTAGGAAACTATATCGATGTATTATGAACAAAAAAAGTATTTTTCACGCGCCAATCCACGTTTGAGCCTTACAATATAGATCAATATTCCATATGCATTCGGTATTTTTGTCGTCGCTCCTCTCTGTTTGGGTGAAATTTGCAAGAATTCTGCAAAATTGAACTTGGCGCGCAGTACTTCGCGGAGGTTTTTAGGGAATAAAAGTTGATGTGCGATCGAATGGTTCCGGGAGCCCGGTACGGCCGTGAAGCCCAGGGTGTCTACTTTCACGCTGGTCGCTCGTGCAGCTCCCCGCACGCTCGCACTGCGCGAATTCCTCACGGGTTCGAGGAAGAAGAAACACAAACCGGCGCGCGAGGGTTTCACTGAGGCTGCTCGGTCAGCTGCTGCCAGTTGGTGTTCTCAATCACGTCCGCGCCGAGCCTTGAAAAACTCGCAGGAGCAGCTGGGAGAATAAGATATATAAATTCATACGCTGGGCGCGCGCTTCGGCTTCTTCTAGGTAACTTTTTAACGTAGAAATCAACGTCAACTTTATTTAAAACACACCGGAAAAACGTTTGGATAATAATAAAAAAAAAAAATAATAATCAACATTCCTACATATCTATCTGACCTGGACTATTTGGGGCAGACTCAGTTATTTTGAACACTTGGAGAATATAATCTACAAAGTCTTAAGGTGATTGCTGCGGTTAATAATAATAACAACCGGGATCAGCATGGCAGAAACGGCAGCAGCACCAGCACCGAAGGCAAAGAAGACCAAGTCCCAGAAGAAATCGACATCTCATCCGAAATACTCGGAGATGATCAAATCTGCTGTTCACGCCGACAAAAGTCGCGGAGGCGCGTCTAGACAGTCCATCCAGAAGTACATAAAAAGCCACTACAAGGTAGGCGACAACGCCGACTCTCAGATCAAGCTGTCACTCAAGAGGCTGGTGGCCACCGGGATCCTGCGACACACCAAGGGCATCGGCGCTTCGGGCTCCTTTAAACTGGCCAAAGCCGACGAGGTGAAGAAGCCGGTCAAGCCTAAAGTGGTGGAGAAGGCGAAGAAGAAGGTGACCAAAGCCGCCAAGCCCAAGAAAGTGGCCAAGCCCAAGAAGGTCGCCAAAGCCCCGGCGAAGCCCAAGAAGCCCAAGGCTGCCGAGAAAAAAGTGAAGAAGACGACGGAGAAGAAGAAACCGGCAGCCAAGCCGAAGAAGGCGGTGAAGAAAGCCAAGGTGTCAAAGCCGGCCAAGGCGACTAAGGCAAAGAAAGTGAAAAGTGCCAAACCCAAAGCCAAGACAACGGGCCGAAAAGTCACAAAAAAGAAGTAGAGAGACTCACACAAATGACTCTAAACCACAAAAAAATTAAATGTAAATACTTTGGAAAACAGCCTTTTCTTAAATGTTATTTTTGTATCGTTTCATGCGGAATTATCCCACCTTTCAAGTCATATACACGTGTTGCTCAATAGACAAATATATTTTGAACCCATCACTAAGGTTCCTGAATGCAAGCAACGTTTTTTTTTTTTTTTTTTCTTCCCTGTGGCTATATATGATCATTTTTATTTATTCTCGACTGACTTGCTAATAATTGTATTTTGAACGACTTGTAAGCAAGTACCTCTTGTGACACGGACGGTATATTTACGATTGGAACATGCAGCATTTTCTATGCATGAAGATTCATATTTAAACTTAGATGGTCTCGATGACAGCTTTGAACAGCCCTATACTGTAGCCTAATATTCCATACAGAAATTATATTGTCGATATGGTTTACAGAGTTATTGTTACCCTTCCATCTCCTGAATAACCTATGCTGTAAATTTTGAGATACTTTTCCATACATAATTTGTAATGAACTATTTACGAATCCATCTTTTGAAACATTTATACTACAATAAAATGCTTTCATCTTACGCATTCGTGTTTTTCTTTTAATGGAATGAAATTGTGAAATAAAATGATAATCATTGTCTGAAGTTGTCTCCTATGAGGAGAGAATTTGTAATAGGATAATGTATAAATTGCTTTTGTATTATGTAGAAAGCACGTTTGATTGTATTGCGTGCTATGAGGGTTAATGGTAATAAAAACTTGCTCCACAATTAGATTTACTCTCAAACTAATAAAGTCAATTACCACACACTTACCAAGCAGCAGCTGCCGTTTCAGCGCACTGCAACTGCAAACCTTGCAAACGTCCTATGCTGCACCCTACAGGGGTTTTGAATAAATGTATCCATTAACTGGAAATTTAAATTGGATTTACTGTCCCGCCCATAAAAACCTCCAAGCAGTATACAAGTAATTAAAATAACGAAGAAGGTGGTGTTGCTGCTCGTAAGCAGTTGCTTCTCATGCTTGTAGACTTAATGCATGCTTAACTCCTTAACGGAAATTTCATTGTAATATTCACAGCATTGTTGTGTATACCTTAGGTTTTTGAATACTATTGGTCTCGTGCATATGGTGTTGGCATTTCATGCAAAAACATAACAAAGAAAAATTTTGTACTTTTGTTTGGTGTGGTGTTGTAGCCAAAGAGAACTTATACGCAGAGCTCACAAATGTGTTATGCCGTCTGGGTTATTTAATTAGTTCAGTTAAAAGATATGATATACAGGCATTACAATTCGTTCTATGTAATTATGAAGTTCTTTTACAGAAATGGGTTAACTGCGTTGCAGAAACGGCATATGATTAAAAGTGCTTTAAGGAATAAAATAATTTTAAGATCGAAGCTTTCATTTATTTATATTTTTCTTATTAATATATAAATATTTTTTTTTGTCATAATCAAACGCATGCTTCTTAAATATACATTGATCAGCCACAACATTAAAACCATCCCCTTGTTGAACAGTTGGATCTTTCCAGCATCCAGATATCACACCTATAAAGATACAAATGAGAAGTGGTATATAAAAGGTCAGGCACAGGTTAATCAGAAGCAGGTCTACTGATTGCTCCAGGTCACTTGTCCATCCTGGTGAACCAGGTCCACCTCTTCATGATGAATGTCTTCCCAGATGGCACAGGTTGGTTCCAGTAGGATAATTCCCCTGGCCACGTCGCTAGTAGTGTGTGCAAATGGTTTGAGGAGCATGATAGTGACTTCAGCCTACTATCCTGGCCATTGTGTTCACCAGATGTCAAGCTTATTGACCATCTATGAGATTAACCCGATGAACAGGTTCAGCATTCGGAACCACCGATGTCTCTCGATGCTCAAATGTCCGCATGGTACAGCATCCCTATGGAAACGTTCAGAGGTCTCATTGAATCAATGCGTCACTGCATAGCTGGAGTATTGGTGGTGCAAGGCGGTCATACCACCTACTAAGGGGGCTGTATCTGTCAACTTTTGTAAGCTGATTTCAGATACATGAAGGAAAATGGCATGACAATCATGCTGTAGGTCTCCTCAATGCCTACATTAGAGCATACCTTATTCCTCTAGATGAGAGATGTAACAGAAGAACCAACAAAAAAAAGAGTGATTCAGGGCCTGTGTCCAGCTGCAGTACATGAGATCCACTATTACATATGAGGCGGTCACCTGTTTGATTCTCAGATACCTCATTACCATACCAAGATGAAACTGAAGAAATGGTATCATTGCCTCATTTTACACCTTCTGCACTGTTAAAAAAAAAAACAAAAAAACGAAACCCTTTTTATTTTTACAATAATTTTGTCGATCCTGAACTGATTTTGATTATTTTGGCTGAATGGCTGCCGGCCGGTGTGAAAGCTAACGGGCGGCACTTTGAACACTTGGCCTAACTGTATGATTTGTTTTGTCAGCATTTTTGACTTTGACTGTTACCTAACTTTAATGTCTGATTTTGATGTTTATCATTGTGAACATTTGTGAAATTTATTGCTTGTGTTGCAAGGTACAGTAGGAGCATGTAAGATAAGAAAGTAATTTATAATTTTCAGGGATCTCTGTGCAAATGATCCAAGAAAGATCGTGGAATATTATTTTTTACATGTAACACCAAAGTTACGCAGTAGAGGGTTAATTTAGATGAATAACAAGATTACAATAACTGAAAACAGATGTGGCCTGGAATTTATATTAATCAAGATAAAATTCATGAACTTATTCTTTCATACGTCACAAGGAATGTTCTATAGCTATCTGACTATATATTGTTTGAAAGCAAAACTAGGAGTGCATTTACAGTATATAGGACATGGAAGATTAAGAAATGTTTTCTTTCGTTAGAGAACAGAGGAGCACAACCCAGTGGGAAAAATATTACCAGAAAATTGGTTTATGTAACAAACATATCCAGTGCATCCCCAGTCAATCTTCTAAATAGAAATGCGTCCATTGAAAGTCATCAGGTGGGATGCGAAGGTGGTATGCATAGAGTTCCGACCCCCTCATTTCACTATTAAATAACCAATCTGCTATTTACTGATTATAGTGTTGTTGTCTAGACAAAGAAGGCTTTAAGGCATTAAGATAAGCTAATGCTCTATTTTCTGTTTTGGTTCAGTAGTAGCAGTCTCGAGGGCATGTAGAACAGTTTCCTGGGAGATAAGTCATCAGGTGAAGCTTGGAATCTACCTCCCTATCCCCACTTATGGTCATGAGTTGTCGGTATTGATGGAACGGACAAGGTCGCTAGTACATGTTTCCAAAATGACTTTACTCCGCAGGGCTGAAAGGCTCATTCGTCACAATAGGGTTTGGGGATCTGGAGGGACCAGTGGCTGCCCCTTCAGATCAAGGAGGAACCACCTGGGGTGGTTTGAGTATCTTATCCGGATGCCACCTGGACAGCTCCCACGGGAGTTGTTCCAGGTGCGTCCCACCGGACGGAGCTCCTGGTGCAGACCCAGAATATGTTGGAAAGATTATATTTCCCAGCTGACCTTGGAACATCTGGGGATCCCCAAGGATAAGTTAGAGAGTCTGGCCTGCTTGGCATGTGGCTATTGTGACCCATACCAAGAAAAGCAGTGTGATGAAGATTATCTGTCTAAATGGTAGTTTGTGATATAGATGGATTCTCCACCTACATTACAAAACTAAATATCGTAGATGTATTTTCCCGATCACGTCTTTGACCTGTACAGTGCATGGTAAGGGCAAAATACCTTGGAATAAGATGAAAAAGGAATACCATATTGAAGTAATGCAAATGACATTCCTGTTAGAATTCATTAGCTTTGTGAATGAATGTGTTTGACCCACAGCAAGAAATAGTCCAAAAAATACTGAATATGGTAAAAGAATGCCACACTTGTTGATGCAACACTGGAAAAACTGATAACACCGCATTTTTTGAAACATGCTGTGGTTGATAGCTCAGCGACAAGTGTGATTGGCTTATGTTTACAAGGAATAATGAAAATGTCATTGTTATACACACACACACACCATTATAATAAGCATCCCAGTGTAAGGTCTGAGCAATTGCTATGGAGCAATGTTTCTGATCAGCGATACTCGACTTAGTTCCTATGCACACTTAGGAGACACTTTGGGATCAGAGGCCAGTGCTCACCAGGAGTGAAACGGATCTGCCCATCCCGAGCAGGGGTGTCAGATAGTTAGCTCCTCACGGCTGGACGGGACAACACACCATAAACTCCGCTCAGACTTGCGAATCATGCATGACGTGCCACCCGTGCTCGGTCGGGGATACTGCGAGTGCTTCTTCATTCATCTTGCCGTCTCATGGAGAAACTGGTGGGCTTCTGTCAGTTTAACCTTTTTGTTATAATGCAGCAGTGGAGGATTGACGACGTAGTGCTTACCATCTTAAATGTCACTCTATAGCATGTGTGCTCTGGTATGGGAAGAATCAGAGTTTAAGTTCCAGAACTTCAGTATCTTTGGGGATAAATGCATTTAAGTTCAGTCAAATGCTTATTGTAATTGTTTTTAGCCATAAATATAAACGGGAGTCTACTTTGAATACTGAGCGTCTATTTCCAGTTGAATAAAGCTCTTGATACTGGGAACGCTAAGAAGCTGTAAGTCATTGTGTTATATTCTAATTTTCATATACCTAAACGATGTATGTTTTTGGCCTTTTGGGTAGAGTTTTTTAGTTTTCTAGATTTACCAAAATTTGAAAATTGATACTTAATTCTACATGGACAGTATGCAAGACCACAGCTCCCAAAAACAGCTGAAAATTGCATGGAAGGGGTTGCAGGTTGAAATAGTGAATGTGAATTCATTAATTCAGTCATCTATCCATCCATCTTTCCAAAATTTCACTTGGTGAGCGTCGTGGTGGCAGCATGCAGAGCAGCTCAGACCAGACCAGAAGTTAATGTAAATAATAATGTTGATGTTTTTAGAAACCCAAAATTTTAAGTCAAATACATATACCGATTAAGATGGATCAAAACTGAACATGCTTTGAGTTAGTATTCCATATCACACATTTTTTTCCACAAGGGAAAACTTGATTTAATTTCAAATTAGGTCACAGCATGGCTACTACTCCAAATATGGAAGCGGCATGTTCCCCATTCCCAAATCTGGTGGACACTGTATCCGTGGCTGAAGCCTGGAGCCTGTCCCAGTAGCACAAGGCACGTGGCAGGGAACACCCTGATAGAGATGCCAGTCCATCGCAGGACACACACTCACAATACTGTATTAAGAGCCACCAGTTCACTATCTGCAAGTTTTTGGACTGCGGGAGGAAACCAGAGCACGTGGAGTAAACCTGTTCAAACCTTCTGCCCTGGAGGTGTGAGCTAGACTACACTGCTTATATCACATGTAATACCACTACCTTTATTCCACGCTAGCACCCAAGATATATCCCAAACGTCTGTTTAATAAGCAAACGCATGGTTCATCATACTGTCGTAGTTCATCACGTTTAATAATGACGTCACGTAACGCTCGACATCGGACCAACCGTCCGCCACTGGATCTTCCCAGGACTTTCAGTTAACAAGAACAATCTGGCCGATCGGATTCGAAGCATGGCAGTATAACACCTGGGAAGATTGTGGTCAAAACAACCGGCCTTTTAACTTAAACTGGCCCATTTGCAGTACCACTATCAGCCGACTGAGCTGCTAACAAGCTATCTGTTACTCTTATATCAATTATGTTAATTACTTTTTCACTATTGTCATTAATATAATGAAGTGTCTAGCTCCAGCTTCAATTGTAATTACGTAATTATATTCACGTATTTAACGTGGGAAAAATGCGTACATTGCCCATGTAAATATAAGGTATTTAAAATGGCTTGCTAACCAATTCCTGTAGACACGGAACCCATTTGAGACGCCGCACCAAGCTGAATTTTTTGTTAGGATTGGGTCTCAAACTAACGGTGCATAGCGCCACCTGCCTGGTTGAAGTGTGAACTGCAATGAAGGGGGAGTGTTTAATACAATCGGTCAAATCCCCGAAGGTAAACTAGGTTCAGCACTACCAAAGTCCTACTACAGTAGGTAAGATTTCCCAAAAATATTACATCTTCTGGTACAGTCTAAAGTCATCTGAACATTTTCTGCATTGGCTGAAAAACGTGAAGTCAGCAACAGGACCATATTCTTAATCTTTTCCAGTAAATGATTATCTAAAGCACAAATACAAATATTATGCATGTATTTTGTCCTACTCCGAAGAGACGTTTTATGTTCTATGTCAAAAAGGCAGCGAAAGTAAAAGAATTTAAAACATTCAAGTTTATTAAAATAATTTAAAAATTACAAACAGCTCCATAGACAGTCCAGGAAATTTTCATAAAAATGTAAAAAAAGGCACTGAATTAGAGCTAAAGTCTGACTGTATCGTTCAAAGGCACAACCTCATTTAGAATGAACGTGAAATATATAAAACATGAGAAATGTTTAACAAGCCAAAGGTATACATTCCAGGTAAAAAATGCCTTTTCTCAGTATTTGCAGGCAGGTAAACCATCCTTCAAGCAAATGTTGAGGAAAACTTCAATACTCTTAAAAAATATCTCACAAAATAAAATTTACAATGACTGTCCTAACTAGCAAACAAGAACACTGAAATTTTATAAAAACAAGTTTCCTACAACCATCCAGTAAGCTTGACGCCAGAATCCGACCCCCATCTCAGTAGTTTTACATGAATCTTGTCGGTGATTCCCTGGCATTTGGCTGGGCTACTATGAAAGATGACAGGGGTGTGTTACTCCACATTCAAGGTCACAGTGTGAGGATCCGGTCACGCTCCTGCCTATAGCCCCTTCACCTCCCACAGAAAAATCTCATTGTAAGCAGAGGTAAAAAGGAACTTTCCAGAAGGGGAGAAACGACACACCCATAAGGAATCACTGTGGGTTGGGAAATCCTGAAACTTCCCACTGGTGGCTTTGATGATCTTCAGCAGTCGTTCTAAGTGGTAAGAAAAAAGAATGCACTATATGTACCATGGACCACACACACACACACACTAAAATCATCAGCAGTCAAAGTGAGGCGGTGTGTGACTCTGCTGGTAAGGAGTCTGTCTCCCCTTTTGGAAGATTGCTGGTTCAAATCCCATGGGGTCCTAAACCCCCAAAACTGCTCCAGGGGCACTGGATAAATGATTGACCCCACACTCTAACCCCATGCTTTGCTCTTACCTGTGTATACGTGTATCATGGAGAGCAAGATGGGATATATGAAAACTGAAGAAATCCTATGGACTTGTACAATAACCAATAAATTATCATCATTAAAGAAAACTTGGTAAAGCGGGCTTACCATTCGAACCAACGGCAACGAGGTTATCTTTGGGAGAGACGCTCAAGCACGTCGCCCAATGAGATAAGGCAACCTTTCTGATAACCTGCAGGACCAAACGCTGGTTTGAGACTTCGCATCTCACAGGACAGCCTACAGCAATCTGCCATACGCTACTCACAGCTAATGTAGCGTGATCAGTCTCCAAGGAATGGATTTACAAGAGTGCAGGACTTTGGATATAAAAGACGCAAAAGTAGCATATAATAAACAACAACAATTCAAAAGCCGTTTAAATCGAGTTACGTTCAATAAAACAGCTGTTATAAATATAATACGTTGACAACAAAAGAAATGAACAACAATATCCATATTAACACAAACCAGTCCTGCTTCAGTTTTCATACATTAGCCTTGATTGCTTAACAAAAATCAAAGTGTTTCTACTGGACCACAGATTCCAACTTTAGCATGAATGGTATTTATCTGCGTTTGGGTCACGGCAATGTCAAAGGCACGGCTGTTGAAATATTACCTGCTTCTTGGATAAACTGTAGAATATCAACTCCTTCTCGACTCCATACCCTGTATAAAGGACCACGCTTGGGTTCTGAGGGCAGAAAGCACCCACACTCGGGGGGGTGGAGTTGAGGTTCTGTTGCACAGGGGTAACAAAACACAATGTTAGTGACAATGTTAAAGAAAAGAAGAAAAAAAAAGAAAAAAAAAAAAATCACACAAATGGAAACAGTACAAATACAGTATTATACTGCAAGCAACAAGCCACCGATAAACACGCCGTATAACTAATCAACACCAAATAACAAAACTTGCTTACTGTATATTTATGTTGGTTCATACCTCAGGAAGGGAAGGGGCTGGGAACGTGAGCCAATCCAGTAGCTCACATTTATCCTTCGTCCAATCAGACACCCAGATGCTGACACGTCTGTCTGTGCTGGAGGCCAACCACATCTCATTGCCTTCCAGGCCGAATTCTTTATACTATGGTAAATATATACACATTTGCTACACCGTACAGCAAAGGAAAAGCCAACTACAGCAAAGGATAGCAGCGGATGGCTGGCAGCCTCCATTCCAAGGAGGTTGTGTCTTTCATTCTGACCTTCTTTTTGACGCACTGGATAGAGGTGATGGGAGCCCCTTTGTGGTCACTTATGACACGGACGGTCATACCAGTCAGGGGGCTGCTGACAGCTATGAGGCCGTCCCTACTGCCCGACAAAACAACCTGGCCTGGTGAGAGACGTTAAAATACATATTACACTTGCAGAATCCCTATGTCAATGCATTGCCCTCCAGCCTCTCACTTAGAGGACGGAAAGCCTGATTATACATCGTCTTGTCAGGACCAGGATTGGGGGCATCCCGTTCTCCATTGCTCATGGGTTGCTTGTTCTAATAGACCACTTTCACTTTCAGTTTAATTTTTCAGTTTTTTTCCAGGCTATAATGGCACCTTCAATTGCCCTGACAAAGCACCGTGACGACTCACCTTCTGCCGAGTACTGAATGGCGGTGATGGAGACAGAATGAGGGTGGAGCTTCAGCTCCATCTCCGAGGTGCCTGGTTGGAAAATACGTAGCGTGCCATCACTGTACCCCGCCGCCACGCGCCGGTCTCCTTGGGACGGGCTCGGCACGGTGCTCCAGCAGAGAGACACGCAGCTCTGTACGGGCAGGAGCACAAAAGGACTTAGACTACCCAGGGCAGAACACCGCCCTGCTGGGCCTAGATGGTACATCACACCTGGCGACTACCTACCTGGTTGAGCACCTGGAACTGCACAAGCAGCTCGTTGTTGGGGGTAGACCACACGCGCACGCTGCCATCCTCCCCGCATGTGGCAAAATGGCACTCATCGGGGCTGAAGACCACGTCGTTCACCTGGGTACACGTGTTTGAGTTAACAGGTATGTTCAGAAGTGCCTCGTCACCTAATGTACCCTCGTCACCTGACATCTTTCACAGTTTCAGTGGTTAAGCACAGGAGGTCAGGGTAACAAACAGACACATGAATAGGTATAAACATACGCCACTCTGGAAAGGGAGGGCTGGCATGGCAACAAAGACCATGACAATGCTTCCTGCTAGGTGTAGATCCTAGGAGAGGGGGACCCACCTGGCTCTTGTGGCCGCTGATGAGCCGGATGCTGGAGCTCTCCACCCAGCTGATGTACCACAGAGTGCCCGCAGCGGTGCCCACGATGCCCATGTCCAGGGCATCGTCGAAAGCTGCGCTTACTACTGTGCCGTCCAGCGTTATTTCCTGCTCCATCAGTACTGAGATACTTCTGAAGGGCCGAGATTACATCAATATAAACACACAAGGAAAACGTAGTACAAATCCTCTAAAACAAATCTGGCCTTCTTCCAAAGGCCAGTAAATTCCGGCATATTCTACCAAGAACCTCGTACGTTCACCAATATGCATCAAAGCCATAACCGTGACAGTGAAATGCGAGCACCCCCTGCCTTTCGCCTGGGGTCCGAGACCCGTTAACTCACCTGTCCTTGGTGCCGCCCCCCCCAGGTCTTAACCGCTGAATGGCCGCCGCAGCCCAGAGCCGGACCCGTTTGGTGTTGCTGCCGGTCAGTAGACGGTTCCCTCGGCACAGCAGAACTCCTGTGCATACGGGTGTCCTCAGCATTACGGGCAGATCTCCAACACACACACACACACACACACACACACACACACACACACACACACACACACACACACACACACACACACA
>JAACJT020000075.1:15441803-15453154 GCA_009936485.2 Gymnarchus niloticus | reverse complement strand
CACGGCTTAGCTCATAGTTTCACTGAACTACGCAAGCCCCTTTGCCACGACAAGGCAGTGATCCATTGAAGGGGGTTAAATCATATGCTGCATGACATATTCAGTAAACGTGCTGCCGTTACTAACCACCGGGAAGCTGTTATTCTCTCGGTTTGTTACTCATATGTTCTAACCATTTTAATTACATAATACAATTTTCTGCAAAGGAATTCTTCTCTGTATCGTATTAATTAATCTCCCATACATGCCTTGGTTTAAAGCTGACATTTCTGGTATTGTAGTATAAAAATTTGCCAAGTTTGAATATGAAAAGCTATGCATGTTTCAATTTTAACTTTAATTTTGATATAAGGTTTATAATTAATTTTTCAACTGTGTGTTTTTATTAATGACCCTAACTGGGATTTCTGATTCTGCATAGGCTGATGTTGAATTAATCCCAGTTTACCCCATTAATGCTATATTAATAGTGCAATGATACACAGTGTGGATATCAGAATGGGTTTAATGGGGTAATGACCATACCCAAAGGTCATCAAGAAGCAGAATGTCATTACACAGGGATTTCAGTAGACAAGACAGGCTAATCCAGAACATGAACCGAAAGACAGAGTCCACTAGAAACAGGTAGGAGGTCGGTAACAGGAGATTCAGCAAACAGGGCAAACAAGTCCAGAACGTGATCCAAAGACTGAATCCAGAGAAGGAGACGCAATACCTAAGAGTGAAACAAGGAAACTGGAGGTGTTGCTGTGGTCAATGTTCAGGTGATGAGGAACGATAGTATGTGGGGTGCGACTGGCTGGGCGTTGACAGGGCAGGAGTCGGGCATGGCTGACTTGGTGTGGGCGTGACAATTAGACACCATTTTACCTAATTTTCCCTAGTTTTGTCCAGGTCAAGTGTCTACTTTTCACCTAGATATTTTTAAAACGAGAATACCTACCTTACCTAGTTTTACTGAGCAGCCTCAATTTTACTTTAATTTGGAAAAAAAATAGGCTGCCAACACTACTGACTGGCCTCATATTCATTCTTGAGCAGCCATTACTTAGGAGTTTTTGAATATTGCGGGGTAGAAATCTTATCAGATTTTCCAGAGCAGACAAGATTACTGTTCACCGCAAGCGTGCTACAGGGGAGCTTTGAAGTACGCAAATGGGAAAATGACCTGATTAAGTAGCTTCATATTTAATATTTATAAGCAAATTTTACTAAACAAGCCACTGCCTCCACCCTAATACAGACATTAAGTGATAAGAGTTTCTCCGAAGAAGCTGCTGTTTTTCTGTGTAACCATACTGTAAACACGCAGCATGTACTGTGTCTGTGTCTCAGTGTTTTTAGGGGGTTAAACCGATATTGAACATTTAATAAACAACTATTTTAAAATTCACAAAACAGAGGTTAGACTAATGACCCCATATGGCATTCCTGTAAGAAATGACTCAGTCTTACTGAGCTGTTGATGGGTACGAAGAATTCGTTTTTTAATGGAAATCTGGATACTTCTTGTACATTTGAATCTGGACTTCCAGTTGATGCACCTTGTATTGTAACATTTTATGGTATTTATGATAACAATGATTCATTGCAAAAACATATTAGTATTAGTTTTGACTTTAAAGTAATAAAGTCACTACCTCTTTAAAAAGGAAATTGCAGCCAAAAACAACGATTCACTTTAGTCATCACTCAACAATTCCCCCATATATGAAAAGGGAATCACACTACATCCAACTCAAACAAAAAGCAGCTTCCAGTCAATTTTTCTGAAAATTTCCACTCTTTCACATATGTTGCCATTGGAATCCTATTGATAAAAGTCTCCTGAAAGGAGATTTGATGTGCTATGCAGATTTTTTTCAGGGCAAAAATTCAAAACAATTTGAATGTACACTCATGTTTGTATATCATAACATTTAATATAAGAAAGAGGAACAACCATCTTTATAAAGCTTTTAATTCATTGCAAAGCTGATATGTTTTTCCTCACCCAGACTTACTACAAACAGATGTTATTACTCAAAATGCTCACTGTATGAATCCTTGATCAAAATGCAATATTGCTTTAAAGCTGCTCAGCATGGATAGGATTCAGCAATTCATTACAAACCCATTAGCACAATGAATGAACTTTAGAGCCTTCAAGATGCTATTCTCGTGTACTTTCTTCTTAGTGTATCTATTCCATTTCTTCCCCCAGAACGATTCTGATCTGCCTTGTCATTCTCGCTGGCTCTAAAAAACACATAATGAATTAACCCTATACCCTTGATTCCAAATACACACTTCACGAGATAATACCCAAAAACAGCCTAAGCAAATTAAATACATGAGCAAAGGGTATTTGTACAATTGTAGCAACAGTTAGCGATTAGGAATGCTCATTGAATGAGGTACTGATTTAGTTCAGTTGTCAAGCCTGCAACTGATCAGCCATGCCCATCTTAGACTCGGCCCATCTCACCAGAGTACTGACAGCTGTGTTCAGTTGCTCGTTTATCTGGATTCCTTTAAATTCCCCAAGCTCCCACACCTCAGTGTGATGTATTGTGTTCCCCCTACAACTTTACTGAGTGGGTCATTGTGAGTTCATCTCTCTATGATCCTGGCTTGTTCTCTTTTCTCCCTTTGCCATTTGTCTTCTGTGCTGATTGCTCTAACCTGGATTCTGACCTTTTGCCCGTGACCACAACTATGTTTTGGATGCCCCACTGATTTTTGGATGTCTTGTCCATTCTGGTTTTGACCCTGCCTGTTTGGACCAAGATTAAAAACCCTGGCTCTGAACTTAGATCCAGTCTGCATATTCATTACACCACTACAGCATCCATCAATGTAAATGCATTAGTGGCACTGACTTCAGTTAGATTTATAACCATATAAGGGCCATATAAAGAGCATACTTCCTAATTGTAAAGTTACACATGCAAGCCTAACCTTGTTAAAATGCGAACAAGAAATATTTTTGCAGGAATGTTTAAATAATTCCAACAAGTATTCAAGAATCTGTGCCCATCGACGGCACTTAATAATGCAAGTCACTGCATGCTAACCAATTACTGCTGCTTCAGTGTGAACACAGGCTTGTATCTGGGCGGTATCACACAGTTTTTTCAGTGCTACTCTCTGAAGCTGGCACACAGTAAGGATGAAGCCTTCATGTACTCTACTATAGAGAAGCCAAAACTGTGAATGGAGGGGGTGTGACTTTCAGTATGAATGAAGATCGCCTTCGAATACCTACATGATTAAAACATGGAACTCTCTGTTCAAGCGGAGGCATGTAATTACCAGTTCAAATATAATATACACGCCATGAAGGCAGACTATATTTAAACCCTGTAGACTTCTATTCCGTTCCCATGACTAGATTCAATCCCATGTTTAGGGCATTTATTTAGCAGTTCCTCTTCTCTGAATGTGTCTCTAATGATGTTTGAGTCCCAGATGTGTCTGTCTTCATACGGGAAGCTCATTATCCATGGTGCCAAAGTAAACATACATCTTCCATGACTGATTATTCATTCAGGATCACCATGCCCTGTTCTGGGTTGCAGTAAGCCTGGAGCCTTCCAAAGAGAGCAGAGTGTGGTTAACAGGTTTTTTGGCCATACCTGTCCTTTACCCTAAACTAGCATGCAGTACATAATGTCATATTCTACAAATTTAACTACGCCTTGAAAATATAGAGAAAGGAGAGGGCTAAGAGATCGTTTTTACAAAAGGACATGTTACCTGAGCCTTTCTCCCTCACCTACTGAACTGCCTTAGAGTGAATGCCGATCATTTAAAATAAAAAATAAACAAAAACCTATCTAATTTCCAACCCTGTGGAGAGAAATTAAGGTCAAAGAAGCTATTACATTTAACCATAAGTAGTCCCTCCATCTCAAGACTGAAGAAATTTCACATCTGTCACTTTGTTAAAATACACGCTGCTTAAAAACAGCTCAAAGTGGTGAAGGAATGCGACGTTTTCCGACAGTTGGAATGACAGTATTCCATGTGCTGTGGAAGACCACCGCGGATAAAAAATTAACGTCATGTTCTATTTTCAATGTGAGCATGTGAACAAATTGTGTTTGGTCCTTTTGAACTTTCAAAGTGCAAAATAGACACAGAGTCAGTATCTTCAATTAGGCCTGAAAGTTTTCTGTAGCACACCGACAAATCAAGAGATCTAAAAGATGAACGTTCAGCAAATTGTCTTAGAGCAGCTCATTAGGCACATCTCCTAAGGACAAGGTGGACTTGAGTGATTCTACTGGCTGGTCTCCTTAATTAACTAGCTGGATGCTTCCTCCTTTTGTCTTGCTCCTGTTTTTTTTTTCTGTGCTTTGTGTTTTTCAGTTTTTTTTCTTCCGAAATATCCAAAACTTCTTATTTTCATTAATTGAAGCCAACTCTTACCAAATGTCCTTACTGGTGTAAAGTTTTCCGCATCTGACTCGTCCTGTCAAGAGTGACACTCATGGACTCCGAGTTGGGAGTGATTTGATCAGTTTCCCGCTACATTTTGTTTGCACTCACATTTCTCCCAGATTAGTAAGCTGAACATGAATCTGCTATTTCAGCAAAGTGGCACTTTGTCAGTCTCCCATACACAATAAGATTCAGAACTCCAATTTGAAACACCATATCTTTCCATTTTAAAGTCATCCATGTCTCCTCTGGCAGCACCCTAAACTAAAGGTCTTCATGGGTGGTGGAGGTGGTGGGGTGGCAGACTGTGTAGATTGGTGACGTGTAGTTTCCAGAGCAGTAACACGGTGTTGGACAAACATTTCTTTTAATCTTTCTTTTGATAGCCATTCTTACACCACAGCAAAATGACAAGGTGCAATTGGAAAGGATGCTTTCTTAATTAAAGAGAAAACTTTGTTCAGACTCGTTATGTGTTGCGAGTAGATTTGAAAAACTGAACTAACTGTTGGTATGTCTGAATGCGGCTTTCCGTACAGAATCCCATGGTAAATTTTGTAAAAAGAGAGGAAAGTCTGTGGAAAGTGTATCCATAGTTATCCAATGTGTATCCAATCGTCACCATAGTTACCAGACTGGTAACACTGGTACTTCCTTTCAGTAACCTTCCTTTTCACTTCCTTGTCTTTTATTAACCCCCAGGTGGTATTCAAAGAGTTAATGCTCAGCCACACTATCGACTGTCAAGTTGAGTTTTGACCAGTGTATTTTCTTCCTCAACCAGTTTTACCCCGACCATGAGAACTCACATATTCTTCAGCAAGGAGATCTAAGTCTCTTTTTTGTAGGATTTCAACCTTGAGTTTAAGCAGGTAATTCTCTGGAGTGAAGTTTCTGGATTATTTTTGTTTTTTTGAACATTCCTGATATTCCCTCTGAGAACCTTTTCAGAAATTAATTTCTTCTCTGCACCAACATCGCTTTCTGTATTTTAATCGATTTTAATATGTACATAACTGACTTTTATTTTGCACAGGTATAGCGATGTACAACCGACCAACAGTGAAATGATGTCTAACACAAGCCTGGTTAACGCTCGTATTCTGCACGTCAGAAACCTTAACATGGCACAGAGCTTCTCTTCTTCGTTGGTCTTTTCCACTTCTGCCCTGTCATCGCTTGGAACCTCAGAAAGCACGTTCTGGGAGTGCGGCACCGTTGTCTGTTTTGATCGAGGAACATTCACTGAGGCGCTTCCATTGATGAGCTCAAAACTGCAAACGTTATAAAGTGACGTGGAGCTCGGCCTTAAATGTTTGAAATTGTTTCAACCGCCAGTCCAGGGTGCTTCATGCTACATGCCACATGCAGCAGGCATGTAGACTCCTCCAAGAATGTCAGGAAAATACATTTAATTGACATTCTGATATGGAATACAATATAGTCAACTACACAATATCTGTTAGCATTTGGCTCATTCTGTGATAGCAATGACGTTTGGATAGGGAAAAAATTCAGAAACAACAAAAGCAGCAGTAAACATTTTGTGTTGTGTTTGTTAATAATTGTTAAGCTAAATAAATTAAGCTTTGTTGTTCTACCTGGGCTTTTGTGGTTTCCTCTGGGTACTCCTGTTTCCTCCACCAGTCCAAAGACATCAGGTTTAGGCTGACTGGCGTTTCCAAATTGCCCTTTGTGTGTGTGTGTGTACCATGTCTATATTACATTGTGGGGACTAAGTGTCCCCAGGAGGTAATAAAAACATGACATTTGTCATGTCCCTACAAGGGAAAACTCAATTTCATAAAAATCTGTGAATGCAATCAGAAAATCAAAAGAGCTAAAAGTCTTGTATTTTATTGAGTTACTTATGTTTAAGGTTAGGGCTGGCTAAGGGTTAGGGTTATCATAGTTAGGATTAGGGTTAGGCCCATAGAAATGAATGGAAGGCTACCACAAGGTCAGAAATACAAATGTGTCTGTAAGAGAGAGAGAGACTGTGCCCTGCGATGTGTTGGCACCCCATCCCGGGTGTCTCTTGCCTTATGCCCTAAGCCCCCTGGGATAGGCTGTATTCAGCACCCCCCACAACCCTACATAGGATAAATGGTTTAGAAAATGGATGAATGTAAATTAAGCTGTCTGATTATAACTAAATTGTGAATGAGTCTTTGTCCAAGATGGTGAACGGGAGAACACTGAAGGGTCTTGGAGGAGAAACAGCAGATTTATTAGAGGAGATTAATTTCTTATGGAAAAAATTTCTTATGTAACTAATACAGCAGTCTAGTAACAAGTGATAGAATATAACATCAAGTACTGTCAGCTTTGTTTTCAAGGCCTACTTCAGCTTCATTAATCAGAAATTCATCTGCTCTTGACTCTGTCAACACTGCCATTCTTCTCAGCTAAATCAGTTTTAAATTTAGCAAAATACTTTGAACCTGTTAACTTTAAACACAGATGTCAACACCACTAGTAATTGCTTTTGGATGATAAGCACCAGACTTCTCAAATTTAACATCATAAGTGAGAATTTAACATTTTCTTTGACTTCTGCACTTTTGAATTTCTTTTGTTTGGTATTTGGCACCACATGCCTTTAAAGTCCCAAATGTAATAAGTTCAAATGGATTTTTTTTACATATTCCAAGTTAATTCCTTTTACACATCATAGATCTTGTTAACTTATTAAAATGTTTTTCACAGAAATAATAATGGCAAAAGTATCTATAAGTCTATGTCATTGGTTTATGTAATTGTACCTTAAAAATTTCAAGCAGTAATCACGTGTGGATGTGAGCCAAGCAGATAAAGGAGGTCACTGCGCGTTCATTGAGTTGGTTGAGGGTGATGCATAGAAGGACACAGCAAATTGCTTCGACAAAACTTAACAGGAGTCAATTAGTTCAGACATTTAAAGGACAGCCAGGTAACGGTTAAACATCATCCTGCACAACTTAAAGGTTGTTTTTTGATGAGGCCTGTAAGTATACACCATGGACCTACTGATCTATAAAATAAATGTCAGTTCAAAGGGAGCGATGGAAGATTTCCCCGTAGTGAGAGAAACAGTGTCCGTCAGCTGAATGGACCCTAATCGTGGATCTCATTATTCTGAGCATTCCTGCTGTTAAAACCACTATGACAGCGGCGTGAGATTTCAAATACACGATTCTTCACTCTTGTCTGTCGGTCAGAATGGATGGCCTGCGGTGAGGCTTCCTCGGGTGAGATACTGTTTCTTGTGGGACATGAGCCCAGAAGTCTACATACAACGTAAGAAATAGTAACATTCTTGATATGTTTTGCAATTAAACACTTAGATTTGGGTTTCCTTTCCCCAGGGAAAGAGTATACCCCCTCCAAAGGGTGAATTTTCAGTCCCTCCCCCCAAACACACACCTTACTCTGACACTGCGGGCTGCTGGATTTATTGAGCGAGGTATCAGGCTTAGAGGAGAACGCCATTCGATCGATTCCACCCGCAGCTTTGCTGGAGTCCAGCTACCTGCAGGTGTCGCTGTGGAGCAACGAGAGGCAGACGAACCTGGTTGCAAGCCCACCCCAGGGGATTCCAGTCAATTTGCGTTCCCAACCTCTCCTCACCACAGAAAGCTAATGTGGCAGAGCAAACCCTGAGCTGTGATTTGCACCGTAGGACGCAGTCGGTTCTTTCTGGTGTCTCATTTGGGATGCCCTAAAATCAATTTTTAAAAATCGAAAGCAATGACAGGAGTGGAAATTTGTAACTTTGTCCTGTATCTTAGGAACTGATTTGGAGAAGCTGATTACATACCCCGAAATCTCAGCCTGTTGACAGGAGCTCCCGATCCTTCTGAGCACACTGAATCTCATGCCATCCTGTTGTTGTTCCATAACTGCATGCATAAAAGTGCAAAAATGAAGTGAATATTTGCATTTGCATTTATTTAGCAGGTTCATTTGTCAGAAGTATAGGAAGGCAGATATATCACAAGAATGCAGCCGACGAGGAATCATCTTGAATTTAAGTGTAGCTAGGCTGAGCATCCAATGAAGGACCATAAACAAGAGTAAGCTAGCATTGGAGTAAGAGCGATACAACAGGCATCAAACATCTATTGTTCTTTGGCTGCTAACAGGATCATTCTTCACTGACTGGTATGGAAGAACTGGACTGTCTAGCCCAGACCTCACCCCTGTCAAGCACCTTTGGGATGAAATAGAATGGTGACTGCGAGTCCAATATCAGTGCCCAACCTCCCTGATGCTGTTGGAAATGAATCTCTGCCTCTATACTCCAACATCTAGTGAACAACCTTTCCTGAACAGCAGAGGCTGTTTCAGCAACAAGCTCCATATTATTTCGAAGGTTTGGACTGCGAGTGTGGGCTTTGGGAGTACACATACTTTTAGCCATGTAGTATAGATTTGATGTTCCTCCTCCCACGATTGATAATTTGTATAATTACACAGCAGTAATAACTGGTTGAGATTATAGTGTTCCCAAAACACTGGCTTTCTGAAATGATACAATTTAATTAACCAAGGGCTACAGGGCAGTGTCTTTCCCCCTCTCGCTAATTGTAGTTGCTTTTGTTTTCCCAGAAGTGTTTGCATATGCATTACGAGTCTTCTCAGGTCGTGAATAGCTGTTTGCTTTGCATTAAGAGACAATCTGCTCAGCACATGATTTGTGAGTTCTAATTCAGGGAAAAGCCTTTACAAAATCAGACATCACTTCTCTGTTGGGCCTCCCATTTCACTTTGTAACGTGTTTTACAATTAATCCCAAGATTACCAACACATTGTTATCGTTGTTCCAAAGAGGTTATTTCACTTATCCTTTGATCAGCTTCACTGGACTTCTATGAACTCCTTTTTCTCAAATACATTGCTCTGTGAGTATTAATCAGCCTTCCCGCCAAATACAAATGAGAATTTTTGCACTGGAGCCATCATAGGTATCTGCAAATTATCCAGACAAAAATACCTTCTCTACTTAATTCTCAAAAAAAGGGGGCACAAGCACTGCCAAAATGTTTGACATCCCCCGAGTGTACAACATGACCATCCAAACTTGGCTATTTTTGTTTATGACACAGGGAGGCTTGGGCTTGCTCTCTAATGCCTGCTTGCAGTCACCAGTTACATGATGCAGGATTTAACGTGTTGGTGTTTGGGACCGCAGCTGCAGACACAGGGACAGCATGCTGCTGTGAGTCAGTAATCAGGCAGCTCCTCTCTAACTGCAAATCGCCCGTCTTTTGTCTCCTGTCCTAGTTAGACAGATCACCTCATTTCAAAGCATAACCCAGTGTACTCACATCTGTGTTCAGGTCACTCTATTATTTAAATTTCATGTATGGTTTCCTTACTGGCAATTTATCCTCTGTGTTATACAAAGAAGACATAATGTATTTTGCATCCTCCCTGTGATATTTATGCAGAATAGTGGAGCAGCCCCTTGGTGGAATTTAGTTAAATGGCTTTTCATGTCAATTCGCCATTGAGGTAGACCTTGGGAAGGGGAAGATAAAATGAAGCTCACTTTGGTTGAAGCAGAGTCCACTGACTGCCCCTAGGGAGGTTTCTGCTGACCAGAGCTCCAGGCAGGATAAAGCAGGCCGACAGACTGGCAGAGCTCACAGCTTGGGGGCCGCTTCTGAGGCAGAAGAAGACCCTCAGTCCCTCTGCATAACCAGCAAGGTCAGCCACCAGGGATGCCTCCCACAGCTGGGACTAACTTGCCGTGACAGACCGACACACAACAGCCCGGGAAAGTGGGTCAGAGAACAGAACATGGGGAGTGTGCTGAAAAGGAGGAGGTTGTTAATGTCAAGGAGCAACTAGCAAAGTCATTTTGCTCCTGCATCTGAATATGGCTTTTGTGTTTTTATAGATGAATTTGGATGCACTTGTTTTGACGTAATGATGAGTTGTTTTGATAAAATGATGAAAAACATTACCTTTTGGTGAAAATATGGTAAAATGTTAAAAGCTGAACAAAATGACACAAATAATTAAAACCATTTGTGAATAAATAGTTGAACAATATTTAATTTCAAAATATCTGTGGACAAAACCTACCAACTGGAATTACTTAATAGCTTGGCACTAAATAATATGGTTGCCCAAAGGGAGAAGGTTTTTAAAAAGTCATGAGACAATAATTGTCATTATTCAGCAAAGTGTACATGACATTGTACACTCATAAATCATTTGTTGTCATCTGGGATAAATGCATTATACAGTGCACATGATTTATTAAATGGGGTTTCTGACAAGTTTAGTGTTAAAGAGTCACTGATGATTGATATATTTTAAACAAAGTTCATAAAATTTATGTCTGAAACTTTATGAACACACTTACAGTATTTTCCCATGATGTAAGGGATGTATTCCAAATGTATTGATTTTTTCATTATATATTGATATTCAGACATAAAGAATGCAGCGTACAGATCCTGTATAGTCAGTATTTTCACCAACATTGTCACTAGTTAACAGCGAATATGCAAATGCAGCTCAGACAATGAAAAGTGCATTATTTCAACCTGTAATAAAAAGAATTTTATGTACAATTTCCTTTACTAAAATCAGACTTTGGAAAACTGACTGGAAACAAGAAGTTGAGAAGAATCCACCCAAATTCCATAACTGCATATTCTACACAGGGTGGTGACTATCCTGGAGCCAGTCCCAGGAAGCACCTGGTAAATGGTTGGGTATTCCCTGCACAGGCTGCCAATGCACCAGGAACATCCTGCAAATAATTCAGGAGCACCATCGCATATAAAGTGCATGTCTTTGGACTGTGGAAAGGCCAGTGCAGTATTTAGAGTAACCTCCACGTAAACACGGGGAGATCATGCAAACTCCACATGAACACACAAAGCTGGGTTTGGAACTGAAATTGCCACCCTGGAGGTTTGACAGCA
>JAACJT020000075.1:15427509-15441703 GCA_009936485.2 Gymnarchus niloticus | reverse complement strand
CATACCCTGGGTTTGGAACTGAAACTGCCACCCTGGAGGTTTGACAGCACATACCCTGGGTTTGGAACTGAAACTGCCACCCTGGAGGTTTGACAGCACATACCCTGGGTTTGGAACTGAAACTGCTACCCTGGAGGTTTGACAGCACATACCCTGTGCAACTTCATGTCTAATTTAGAGACTTGTGTCGAATCGCTACGTAGTACAGCACTCCTATTAGTTTCCGGCACAAGGATCTGAATTACACACTTTTTGGTATAGAAGGGAGGGATCTGAAAGACCTGACCTGCTTGTAACTGAAGCTCTCTGAGTTAATGACAACCAGCAGATCAAAACATCCATCGATGGCTCTGACATTATATATTTTTTTTGTTTTGCTCACATTCTGAAGGAATCTATGATCATTGAATTTCGTCCAAGTTTTTAAAACCACAGGAAATGTTTTCCTGTCATATATTAAAAAAAATATATGAATTGAACAGCAAAGAATGGCTCATCTTCTTGATGTGCTTGTGTCAGTTTTTAAAAAGCGTGCTTCACTGGTTAACCACATTTTTTGATCATTTTTGGAAATACTGAAAATTCAGGTTTGGCTACTTCCTGGAGAGAAAAAAGTCTAATAAGCTGTCGAAGACAACATGAAAAAAATCAAAGTCCAGAAATTTCAGTTACACTGTGGTGTTTGTGCACGAAGGCATGGTGGACAGATGCCGGATTTTTAATAGGTTGCTGTGTGTTTTAGCTACGCACCACTGATTTCTTAAAAATGAGGTGGTAATTATTGAAATTAGGCAATTTCTTGTGAAACAACAATCAGATTTATTGGAACATTTGTTCTTTATTTGACCACCTTTTGTGAAATTACTCTGCATGGATATTTAATATATACTGTATTTTCAGACCGTGGGGAGTCTGGATTGTCATTTTCAAACCAGTAACTGACAGGATAAAAATTACATGCACGCCCACACACACACACACACACACACACACACACACACACACACACAGGGACTTTCCATTCATTTCTATGGGCCTAACCCTAATTCTCACTATGACAACCATAAATCTTACCTAGCCCTACCCTTAACTATAAGTACCCCAACAAAATACAAGACTTTTGTCTTTTTTGGTTTTTTGATTGTATTGACAGATATAAGCAGTTAAAAACTAAGTTTTCCCTCGTGGGGACATGACAAATAATAAGGTGATTATAATGTATAAACTTCTAAAAGCAACAAGAGTTCTGTTGTGATATGGTTGGCCACTCAAGATAAACGGGACCTGATTGGCCAAAAATCAATATCCAAGCCCACATATGCTGTTATGGCTGAATGACACTACATCCCACCAACAATATTCCAGCTTGTAATGGAAAGCCTTCCCAGAAGAGTTAAGGGTATTACAGCAGCAAATGAAGGACCAGCTTTCTATTTATAACATTTGGTTTAGGAATGAGATTTTGCACAGGCAGGGGTCAGCATACTTTTGGCCATATTGTGTATACCAAATGGCCAAAACATCACGACCAACTGCCAATAGAACAATCGGCTCTTCCCAGCAGCCAGATGGCACACCTATAAAGGTACAAATGAAAAAGGAGATATAAAAGGACAGGAGCGTACTGACCAGAAGCAGTTGTGCTCGAGGCTACTTGTCCATCCTGGTGAACCAGGTCCATCCCTTTATGATTTATATCTACCCAGATGGCATGGATGGGATCCAGCAAAATAATTCCGCTGACCATGTAGCTACGAGTGGACTAAGTGATCATTCAGTAATAGAAATCTAGCTAGGCCACATTAATAGAGAGCGATTCTGAACAAAACACTGTTAGTGGTCCTTGTAACCTCAAAAGGTAAAACCTTGAGAAGGCTATTGAGGCTGCCTCATAGGTGTACATTTTGATAGAGATAGCAAGGACGTGTGCTGACTAACTCTAAAGAAAACTGAAATTCATATCATTACTACAGCTTTTACACATAACTGAATAATTCACGTATAATTGAAGCCAACGTCTGCTGTTGTTTTGGCTCCCTACCAGCTTTCAAGCCTAGCCTACACCCTAGCTAGCTACGGGAGATGAGCATTCATCTTTCTGTGTATGTGGCCCCTGATGAAATTGCTTCTGGATGACAGTCCTCCACTAAAATCAACAGAAAGGACTGTTTTCTGTCATAATATCCTTGAATTACCCACCAAAGTTCTGCAGTTTCATTATTATGGTCTGAAGATAAAGGGAAATACAAGGATGAAAATTAAAATTTATAAATTATTGCTAGAATTTCTGTTTTTGTAATATTGTTGCACAGCAAAAGGATCCACCCCCAGCAGGTGTTTTTCCATGTTGCTATATAATAAATCATACAGACAAAAAAGGACAAAATGCTTACCATCCACAATCTTAGTCCCATTTTTGATTCCGCTGACATCGACCGTTTTAAGACCTTCTTTTATTGCAACTTTTTTTTGTTTTGTTTTTGCATGGTTATAAAATTAGTATTTTAATTTTTATTTACTTCGCAAAGTCGTCATCTGAAAGGCTAATGCATCCTAAAAAATGTCAACGTTCAAAAATAATAAATAATTTAGCATCAGAGGACACCACCAACCCTGAAACCGTCACCTGTCCTTTTTAAGTGTGGAATATCTCAAATTCAATAGGAAATCAGAGGCCGGGAGAAGCAAAACTACAACTTTACACATTATAGGCCAGTTATAGCAAACTTAATATTAAAGCCCAGTCCTGCCCCACTCCTATTTAGGAATGTACGAATTGGTACTGCCTTTCACATGCAGTATGTTTAAGGTTACATTTACTGAAACATATTCCAGATGACTGAAAATCAATTGAAAAACTGCACCCCCCCATCCCCCATATATGCATGGTCAACTGATAAAAACTCTAGATACAGTACCACTAATTATACATGCAATTATTATAAGGGGCTGGGTGGAAAAGAGAAATATGCTCTCCATGTGTCATTGTGATATTTACATCAATATGGGTGCAGCTACAAAGCATTTGTGCATCTAGTGTTTATGAACTTTTAATTTTATTATCTGGATTGTCATATAGACATATGCATAGTCAATGTGTATATGGATTAAGCAATAAAATGTGGTTTGCATGTATCTGCTCATACTGACTTTTAGGTCCGTCCATCCATCCATCCTGTTTATCTAGGACAGGTATTGAGCATGAGGTCCAGTACACTCCTGGTGGAGTTATAGATACATGTACATATTGTCAGGCAATGGACATGGACAGGGGGTTGCATATTTTAAACATCTGAGCAGGACATACAGTAACACCACAAACAGGGCAGGTGGAGCGGAGCGTGGCCAGGCAATGTCACATGGCCCTGGCTGACGGTCATTCCCCATGGCAGGTGGCGGTCTCCCCTGTCGATGCAGCTGCCTATCTCCCCCCCAAATGGCTTGTCCTGCGATGGGCTCAAAATTCCCCTCTCCCAGCTTTCTCCTGCTCCTTCATACCCCGAAGTGGCTGAATGCCAACAAACACCAGCTGTGGCTCCTCCCTCATTCCACCCTGGTTGTGTGGAATGCAGGCCCCAGTTAATGGGAGCCATGGGCTCTGGGACTGAGGAACAGGCGATTAGGGGGCGTGGCACCCCCAAATAGTCACAATATATTATACACACCTGCACATAATGCCCTACAAGATAAGTTTTTGGAGAAAAGTTGAAGTTTTCAAGAACGGAGGGTTGTCTCCCTGTTCTCCACCTATCCCTCTTCAGGAACAGTGAATTTTGGCAAAGGCAGGACTGGTAGAATCACAACAAACATACCATAAATAAGTCTTGCTTATAGGAATCAGTTTATAATTCAGCTTGCTTTCGTTTTTCTATTTCTTATACGTATATTTGTTTTTTTTTTTTTAACATACACAACTGAAGAATCCAACATTGCTGTTTTATGGTCTCGACGATGCTGGATGCTCTTGTTTTCGAGCTTGTTTAGTAGAATCCTTGTCCTCATAGTGTTCGTATCTGACTAGCATCTTCTGTTGGTAGGTTCTAACGATGTTTTTTAACCCTTACTCCAGTGCAACGCAGACTTACTACTGGTTACTCTGCCACTGCTGACTTTGACAGCTGTATGTATCACCTGCCTGACTTCTATGCTGCTTTGGACATGATCATCTGATAAATAATTATAAACGAAACGTAACGTCAGTCACAATAAGCAACCCTTACATACAGTAAAATGAGGATCTGTGGGGTGTCGAGATGCCACCCTTTCCCAAACCTTGAATATCCTACCCTCTCCATCTGTTAATCATTCACTTTTTTAGTGTTGGGGTGTGCACTCAGTATAGACAGACAGGAAACATCTACCTGTATTCAGCGCTGAACTACCACAATGTGTTTTCGTAGCTGTAATGTGCTTTTTTTTTAGGCCAGCCATGGTAGAGGCACTCCTGATGGAGTGGGTGGAAGCTGAATCCGCTGAAACATTGAGGAAGCAAAGAAGCAACGTTCCCAGTGTTTTCCAGGTGTCTCACGCTTTACTGGATGCTAATACACCTAAGGAGCTTTTATTATGTATATTGAAGAAGACACAGTCATCTTAGGATTCAGGAATGCGATTTAATTTTGAGCTACAACTTAGCAGAGGCATAACCAGAGAAGACAGGCAGAGCTTGAAATGCTCTAGGAAGGTGAAAGTGTCTTTGGACAATGGTGTGTCTTAAAGTATGACGATGGCACTTGTCATGGAAACAACATGTAAGTGAATGAGACAAATTTAGAAGTGAGGCTAAGAGAAACTGATCCTTCTGGTCAGCATGTGATGATATCGGGAAATCGATTCCTTCTCCAGCCATGATTATATCACACCATGTTGTAATAACAAAGGGAATATAGGCTGACATTTTATAAAAATGAATACAGGATAAATATCTGCAGTGCACCCTTTAAAGTTCTGGCTCACCTTTGGTTTCCCTCATCGTCTTGTGAGGATTCACACTACAGTCTAAATTCTTATTGTAAAGTTTTGGCTTTATTTGTAAACTCAACTGCATTTGTTACGTAGCTGAAAATTTCCTCAGATTATTTTTATCTGTAAATTTTGTTACTAAGATCAATTCTGTCACATTAATTATCAGCACTGTTTATCAAGCCATTTTTACACAAAACTGATGCTCATTCTTAATAATTGTGTGATGAAAATTGCTGAAGTACTTGCATACTCAGTATTTTAATGACGTTTCTTTTTAAAATGGATTTTTCATATAATGGATATTAGGCCTCATGAAAAAAAAACTCCTTTTGAGGTGTTTCTTCAAAGACATTAAGTTTTTCATATGTTAATGTAACTTTAATTTAAATAACACATCAGTTTATGTATAAGCATTATTCCTACTGGGGTGAAAAAAAAACACATTAAGATTTTTTATTTTTTCCCAGCTAATTTATTCATACCAGAGTTGACTGATTTTTTGGTTAACAAATTAGTTTTTTGATGAAAATTAGGAAAGACAGATGTTTCATAAATGGCACGCATTGAAAATCTTTATCCTTCGATCTTCATTAAGAACATAAAGGGGTTCCTGGAAAAGGACTAATTTTTTTTTAAACGTGAAATGTCCCCGCAATTATAGGCACATAAGCATTTTCTTAGCCATATAATTTAACAGTAACAGGATAATTGCTGCAATAATAATAGCAATAATTTAATGAAATTGTAACAATGATTTCAATAGAAACTAAGCCTGCATATAAAGAACCAAAATGTTATACTAGCTAAGCAAAGCTCAATGAAGCTAAAACATAATGTAAACAATGCAGTTTTCAGGGTCATTTTATGAATTTAAATGAAAATCAACATTCAGTACCTGACGATTGATATACCTGAAAAAATTAAGATTACAACGAGAAAGGAGTGAATTAATAGTTTTAGGCTAATATGGTACAGAAAACACCTGTCACTGAATGTTAGACAGAGAGAAAAATATTGAGCAAAATCACATCTGAAGCTGCTGGGAGGAGCACACAACTTCACACACACAAAAGTCCCATATGTTTAGCTTTTATTTATAGACACTGAGTTGAGCTGGCGTTAAAAATAACTGCTGCTTGAGCTGAGACTGAGTTGCCAGGGATGAGTGGACCAGATGGCTGTTCCTCCATAAGCCTCAGTTTCATCACAAAGAGCAGTTTTTCCTGGAAGAGAGAGAAAATCAGCGAGAGACACAGAGAGAGTGAGACAGGTAGAGAGAGAGAGACAGAGACTGAGTGACTGAGACGGTTACAGAGAGAGAGTGACAGAGAGAGCGACAGATAGAGTGAAAGCGAGTGACAGAGAGCGAGAGACTGAAAGAGAGAGAGAGTGAGCACCATCCGGCTTGCTTGTCCATATCATATTTCCCGAGCTACTCAGGTCTTTCTCCTACCCCAGAGCAAGGCGGATGGTGTCACTTTAAAACAGGGGGAGTGGAGGTTGTGTTTCAGCCCTCTCGAGAATATTACCTAATTCCAGAGGAGTGCAACAAAACTTAACGTTAGGAGATCTGCCTCCATTCCACCTTTATGCAACTGATTTGCCTTTTTTAAACCTCAATGTCATCGATGTAGTCGCTGCAGACCTGATCTGGTGTCATCAATTTCAAACAATGACGATCCAGGAGGACTCAACAGAGAATTTAATATTACAAGGAAATATTGTCCTTACAGTCTCTCTATGAGCCAGTGAGCAATTAAAGTGTTTTTTTAAAATCCCTCTCTGAAGCTTTGTGAATCAGCCAAATTAAGAAGTGCAACAAATGCTATGGGCAAGTCTGTGAACAGAACCAAAGGATACTGGGAGTGGGAACTGGGATTGTATTCTCGATGAAATGGAACAAGTGAAAGCAAAGAAAAAATCATTTTGGTGTGAGTCAGATGAAATAAAACTACAAATAACGTGGGCACTGGGCACCTAGCATGGAATCTGTGATTAAGGCAGGATTACAGACGGTGAGAGAATATAAAAATGAACCATATACAGAAACAGCTGAATCAAATGTGTAGCATCCTATACCCCCCCCTCAGTTAGCCATACCCCCCCCCCCCCAAGAAGGAAATGCTTTAAATTTCAGACTGATATTCACAAAACTATTTTGGCGTCTACAGCCTGCTTAAAATTAGGCTAAAGGGGTATCAGACAATAGTACTATCAGTTTACAGCCCTGAAGGTGCTTATAAATTGTATGAAAGACATGGGTCGATCCTTCCTCATTTCCTGTGGACAGATGTAGATCCACACCGTAGACTTATTTTGTAGGAAGTGACACATTTTCAAGGCATTCTCCCATCTGCACCCTCCCCCCGTCATTCCTCCCTTCTAGATGAGCTCAGTCGCTTTCCTCCTCCTGCCCTCTCTCCTACATGCTCTCCTTCTGCCAAGCAGTTGGGGACGAACCAAGGACACTCCCACGTTCCCTAGACTCTGAGTGACGCGGTAACGTGGTGATGCCCGTGGAAACGGGGGCGTGTCTTTCCTGTGACTGGAGGGAGCACGAGCTGTGGGAGACCCTGTTTCGCCACCAACCCCCTCCCTCTGCTGCACCGTGCCGCATGCCCTGCCGTCTCTACTCGGCTGTCGGAGGGTGACTTTGTCACAACAAAGTCGGGCTTCCCTGAAGATTAAAACTGAATGCAGGAACCTTCTTAAGGCTGTCGAGGTCGGCGTGTGACCCTGGGACTCATACGCATAAAAAAGAGCCACCAAAGCGAACTGATAATTTGCCCTCTCCTGGGAATTGTGTAAAGATAGCTGGAACAACCTGGCAAAGACAGATGGCCCTACACATAATGAATCTACATCTCTTATTTGCCCTTGCCTACCACCAAATTCGGTCATCTTTATGGGATCATAAATTTTGCATTCGTATTTTTGAAAACAGTTATCTAAGCTGTTAGTATCAGTAATGACTGTGTATGAGGTTTGTAAAAAAAAAAAAGATGATAATTGATTTCACAATTAGCCTACGTTTTTTCTGTCTGAGTGTGTAACTCAATCTGCTCAATTGTCTCTGCTGATTTCTCCCAGCTTGGCGTCGTCTCCTGTGGCGTCCAAATCACAGTCAGATCGTGTCTTTAAAAGACCGGCTTTAACAAAGAATTACGGGGGGAAGAAAAGGGGTGTCTTTAATGCAAGCTTGAAGATTAATGGAGGTGGGGTGGTCCAGTGGTAGAACGGAAGAGCCGATCATTACAATCTCATGGTTCCAGGTCTTCGTCCCCAGCTTCTAGCTCACTGTAAGAACACCCATTCTTTGTGGACCTTTCTCCTGCTTACTCTCCCAGCTGTTGCCAAACCTTTCTGATCTGCCATTTAGTGTTTCTCCGGGGTGTCCCGAGTCGAGTGTGGGCACCCGCCTCTTGCCGAGCTCCGCCATCAGACTTCAGCCCGTTCCGCCGTGCCTTGATCTGCTGTCCTGCGGGTACACTCATGCGAAGGAAGAAACAGCAGGAATTAAAAGAACTCTCATTAAAAAGGTGAGTGGCAGTGAGGAGTTAAAACTTCTCAAAGTTTATCTGATAAAAAACCTGAAAGATTGTTGCTAAAAGAATGAATCCATACTGTGCTGGGAAAACAATTCATTGCTGTGATGTACTTTAAATTGCTTTCCATTATTACATTTTATCCATCAATCTTAGCCTTATCACTTGTCCTGGTCATTTAAAGCCTATCCCAGGCCACACAAGGCTGGGCTGTACTCTGGATGGGATGGCATCCCATCAAAGTATGCATATATACAGTCATACACAAGAGATAATGAGATGCCGGTTAGGCTGTAAGTGGGTCTTTGGACAGATTCACACCTCAAAATCAGGAGTAACAGTTGAGCTACCTCTGAGCAACCATGTCACGCTATACTTTTTATTCATCAAGCTAATTCTCTTATCTGGAAAAAAAATTAAAAAAAAAACTTAAAATGCCATTATGAAATATCACATGCCAATATGCAAATATCTAAATGGGCTAGTTGTACTGAAATTATGTGGTTTTACCACATCAAAGGATTAGCTGTAATTATTCACTTTGAACTGAGCATCTTTTTTCCATCATGGTGTGACTGAGCGTTAGTTCAGTTTAATTTTCATAGAGCAGATCTTATTCAAGGGCCAGGCAGACAATGACCAGAACAGATTCTGCTTCTTCTCATCCGTATCTACAGTAATAATAAAACATTCTCAGCACTGGGTTTCATATGTCACATTCATTTTTGCTGCATTTTTAATGTTGGTAGTCATTTGTGTCTTGATGGAACAGTAATTACTACTAAATACAATTTCCAAAAAAAAAAACTGCTCTCTGTGAATGTAAATTAATGTCCTGTGAATTCTCTGAATCTCCCTCACTTAAGTTATAAAGCGCATTTCTGTTTGTTCAGAAAGACTTTTGACTGACGTCAGGTCTAGCACAGAGAAAAAAGATGCTCCTGATCACTTGACATGTCCTTCCTGTTAAAAATGACATGAGGGATGCTTATTATATTGCTGTCCACCAAAATGTGAATGCCTTGTGAATATTCATTTTTATTAATAGACTATAAAATCCTCCCTTGGCCCTAGAATAATAATTACAAGTATGAAACTTCTATTCAACCAAGAAAGTATTGTGAAAAATATCTAGGGCCAGTTTATTTTCTGTCAAATTTATGTAATTTTACAGGGGCACAAAAACAGTTTGCACTTGCCTGGATGACCTGGTAGGAAGGGAAGAATTGGAGCACAGGTACAGCATGTAATTAGGGTGACTGATATCACCAAACGTGATACCTTCACGGGACTAAAATAGCCATTGATGTAAACTATCAAATGTCAGCCACTATGCCTATATGAGTTGTGAAATAAACAATTTAGATCAAATATTTATAAAGCTGATGTTACACATTGAAAAAGTACAGCCTTCCATATTTCATCTTCCCAGAAAATAATCAATAGCTATCAGCTCACTGTTTATTTTCTTCTTTGCTCTGTATCACTTTCCATACGTGGGAGAGGTCACAAAAATTATAACCATATTGTAGATGTCCTGCAGATCTACATTGACCCTGTGTAATTATGTTAGTGTTCTGGTCATTTGTTTTAATCAATGCTAAACTTCAAGGACAGCAAACTAGGAATTCTAATTGTCCGACTGCCAAACAATTTCCCCATAGTTCGATGTATCGCCCCACCCAGGAGTGGCAGTCAACCCACCGTTCCGGATCGGTACCATGTAATGGAGCTCAGTGACCTGGAATCAGTAGTAATTGACATCTACCCCTTTTTAAAAACGAGTTAATCAATTAGCGCGGCTGTGATCCTGAGTCATTTTCGTGAGGATACAAAGCAGGGGTGCAACCCAGAATTTGGGCCCTTTCGCCTACACTATAAGTAGCATTTGGAGTCGTGAACATACCTGAACCGCACATCTGTGGGGCATGTCCTTCACGCAGAGCTGGGCCTGCATTCTAACTGAAAGCTTGTGCAGTATAAGGTTACAATACTGTATTACTAATAAACTTTTATGCATCGCTGCAGTGTTTTTCTCCGACGAGCAATATGTTGGACGATAACAGAATAGCTCACTTAATTTTGATTGCTAAATTTTACATTATGTACATGATTATGGTAATTTTACATTGACACGTCAATTTTAAATGATTTATTCTTGGTTGACATTTTTGCTTTAGTTTTCTACTTAGAATCCCCATGGAAACCATTTGGCTTATTAAACTCCTTTATTCTAATAATGGTAAGATTCCAACCAGACTATCCTTTCTGTTGTAATAATTAAGAGGCTTCATGAACACCTGCCTACAAAATTATAAAATATGGCTTATGGGAGATGATTTCCGAGAGGCTAATAAAGACATCAATCATCATGCTCCACCCAAAGACACCTGCCTCACCCGTGAGAAGCTGAGAACATGTGCTTTGATATTAATAGTAATATAAGGGCTTTGCAGTGACCAGCACAGAGCCTTGACCTGAGCTGCAGAATTAGGATGACTTAGAACACCAAATTAGGACAAAGCTAAGGAAGTCCACGTCAGTAATGGAGTTAGCAAATGCTGTAAAAGTTTCATGGAATAAAATACCACAATCTTCATAACACAGTCAAAGGGTTACTCACAAGGTATTTAGTCAGTCATTAGGGTCGAGTGCAGATAGTCGTCCAGTAATAGATATCTGGTAATCAAGCACTCAGCTGTGGACTATTTAATTAAGAAGTGACATATTAAGTAGTTAATACATGACTGCATTTTTAAATGCTGAAAAGACAGTACACAGTTTGCTGGTAATGTCTACTTTTTAATCTATATTTTACCATTACCAGCATTACAAATGTACAGAAGAAATTCATTTAATGAATTATTTAATGTGCATCTGACTGATTGAAAGACCTAAAGGAAGCAGTAGGACATAGTGAATAGCTGAATAGCATGTTTACATCATGATGCTAAGGTTTTGTGTTTTTTTTTTTTAACCCTTTGGCTTGTTTCCCATTTCTGGACTTTACCAGCTGAACATTTTTACCCAGAGAGTTGGTGCTGTCTTCATTTTACCCTGCAAGGAATGAGCAAGGGCATCGGGTTTTTGTATAGTCTATGCATCCTTTGCAGCTTGCTTGCTGTAAACCATCTAATATATGAGCACGTAGCCCTAGACCACGTGCAAAGGCATGGAAAGTGCTGGAACACCAGAGCCCCAACATCGCCGAGTTTATGTGCTTAGGCTGCCGCTGGAACTTTGAATCAAGGATCATTCCCTATGAGTGTCTGTTCTCAGTAACCATTATCTCTCCAAACAAGTACGCCTCAAATTCAAGAAAGCTAACAAATATTTGAGATTTAATGCCAGTTTGGCAGACTACATTTCAGCATGTCATGTAATAAGTACCGATACCTAAACAAGAAGCTATTCAGGGTGGATTCAGCTCTTGAGCAGGCGAAGCCGAATGCCCTTTTAGCTGCCTTCTCAGATACCTTCATTCGTTTCATTTCCTGGAGTCTCTGAAGCCTGTGCCAGCTGAATAATGGCGTGAGTCATTTGGTGGCACAAGTTGCGGCTGTATAACCAAAATAACCCAGTTAACGGGGCTCATACGTCAGAAACCAAACTGACATGCACATAGAAAGCATCCAGGAGATTCCAAAGCACATTAACAACACAAATATGATGGAACCGGTAGAGTCTGGTCTGAAGAAAATGGGCCTCATTAAAATTTGTTTCACTTTTTTAAGCCTGACAGCTCTGAGTTGTCTTTTGTCTGCGCTAAAGGAAAGATATATATATATATATCCCAGTGGTAAACATTAAAAGTTCATTCAGATTTTTCTGAACGATCCACAGATATCATGGAGTTTTGACAGTAATTTCAGAAATGTATTAGAAAACAAACAGAATGCACTTACATTTTTATTGTGAAAGCAGTGTGCCAAGAAGCCCATGTTTCATCCAGCCAAAAGAAGACACTCAGGTTTTATATGTCTGATTATGAAATAAAACCAGTGTCTAATTAAAAACATATTCTGGGATTGTTCTTTCCTGACAGACCTTGACCTTGACAACGTGGGTTAATATAATAAGACAGGCTACTTTTTTTCTGAATTTGATGCAAAACACTAATCCAGAGTCAGAAATAAGAATCTGTTTTTCTCATCTGAATAACTATAATACATCCAATGCTTCACTATATAGAGAGGAGGAGATTCACTTGGCAAACAAAGCTATTTGAGGTGTTGCTATGACAACAGATTTGCACAAAGTTTGTGTATGTATAATTCATTGCTAACGCAATATTGTCCGGTTTTTCTCGTAGGTACAGATATAAAATGGGTCAGCCTACAAAAATGTATTGATACTATAAATGAAGTCATTTCAAAACTTAACTCATTGCTTTGTATTGCTATGGTATTATACGATATGATATTCCATCTACTCAAGGTATGATAAGTTTGGATAATATCAAATATTTGTGAGCAATGGAAAAGATATTTGGAACTCAGGAAGAATTTGTAACAAAGCGACATCCAAAGAGGTCTGCTCTATAGATAAGATTCTTAGTGCCGTAGTGACATCTATTCACAATTTTACACCAGAGTCCATTACAGCACTGTGTGCAGAGTACCGTGGTGAATGGTTATACTTAGAAAACAGAGTGGACTAAATACACACACCTAAAATAAAAATAATGATCAATGGCAGCTTGTTCAAGTAACCAGTCATTGACTTTGTGTGTGCTGTGATCGGCTCCAAGCTCATCAGATAAGCAGGTTTGAAAAATGGATCGATGGATGAATAGTGACTGTTATTGGACCACTGACTGTACAAGAGGTAGTGATGACTTTTAGTGATAAAGTTGTGGGACAATTGAAGCTTCAGAGCCTGTGGTGGGTGAGAGCATCCGAAAAACTACCATTCAATACTGGCAATAGCCTCATTTAACACAAGCAATGATTGGTCGCTTAGGATACTCCCAACCACTATGGTTTATGAAGCCTTGATTGGTTAGTTCAGCATACTCCCACAAGCCATAGGTTTTGAAGCCTCATTTGTCCCATCACTAGAGATAGCACCATAACTGGGCTGTGTCATTACAGATACACATTGATTTCTTTAGTTTACAATGAAGTTCTTTGCTTATGAAATACAGAATTTTGGGGAAAAAAATATGCAATAATTTTGAGGACATAATTTTTTTATGACTTCCACTGAAAGTTGATGCACTGCTTACATGCTTTTCACAATAACCTATCAAATAACACATTGGTTTTTGAAAGCAGCATGTCTTATTTTGGGTAGGTCATGGTCAATCATTGTCAATTTTTCTCAATTTTATTTTCTTTGTTATTGGAACCTGAAGGCTAGGAAGAATGGACTTCCAGAGTCATTTTAAAGTGCAGGATGTTTTTTTTTTTTGACAAAATAAATGCCAAATGGCTCAATCACTGGCTAAAATGACCCTAAAACAACAACAACAACAGCAGGCTAAATTGTGGAATCGGTGTTGAATGACTGAAACCAGTCATATTCTATGACTAACTGATGTGACAATGGAATTTCTCTAGGATCATCCAAGGGCACAGTTCTTCTTGTGGACCTCTAAATGCCAATCACAGTGTGTGTGTGTGTGTGTGTGTGTGTGTGTGTGTGTGTGTGTGTGTGTGTGTGTGTGTGTGTGTGTGTGTGTG
>JAACJT020000075.1:15410639-15427409 GCA_009936485.2 Gymnarchus niloticus | reverse complement strand
GGGGGGGGGGGGGGGGGGGGGGGGGGGGGGGGGGGGGGGGGGGGGAGGTGGGGGGGGGGGGGGGGGGGTGTGGGGGGGGGGGGGGGTGGGGGTGTGTGTGGGGGGGTGGGTGTGTGTTTGTGTGGGTGGGTGTGGGGGGGGTGGAGTCAATGAATTTGATGTCTCAGATTAGAGATGGGATACTATTACTACCTAGCATTGACTGGTAGTTCAGGATATTCATTTTAATAGCTTTTAGCTGTATAAACTGCATTATGCTTTATTTCACAATTCCCATTGCCATGATGGTTTGGGCATTGTCTGGTTGCTGTTCTTAAAATCACGGTTAGATTTTGCCGTCGGTTTTAATTGATGTGTGACTAGTGAGATATTTTCAGAATCGGTTTGTGTGGGAGTTGCACTAAGGACTGGCAATAATCGGGGCTAGATTTTGTCTTGCCCCACTCCCCCCAATGTAGGCTACAAGACAAGCAGGCTTATCAAATTATGGCATGTCCATGCATTCCATACTACCGTCCCACCCAGTCAAACCAATCTAGAACCAGGACTGCTTGCTAATTAGCAATGGTTAAGCCGTATTGCACCAGTTGTTTGCAGGTTTAACCTGGTTGCACCCATTTTTTGAGCACTGAATTATGCCTTAAATGTATATATAGTGATAACTAATTTAAAACAGTGACACTGATATACAGGGAGACTGACATTCTACTCAAAATAAAGCATGAAATACAAAACAAAAGTGTATTTTCTATTATGAGACACCCCCTATTCCTCTGGCAAACTTGGACACTAATTACTAAATTATATTTAAAAATATACTCAGTTCTGCTCCTAATATCAGAATAAACAGTAACTTTCAATGGTCTAATTATATCAATAAAATACATAAACAAATACTGCAAAAATCATGGAAGGTTTTTGTCACCAAACAATAAATGATAACCAATAGTTAAAACTGGAAGGTGTGTTTGTGCTGCATGTCTGTTTTCTTAATTACAACTGCAATCATTGTATTTCCTCCTCATTACCGCTGATGTGTTTTGGGATAATTACGGACAGTGGTGGAAATTAAGTGGAGTCTTGCAGCAACACAAGGGATGTCTGTATTTAACATACACAGAGATGCAATCAACCAAACACGAAGAATAAGCCCCAGGGGAACTCTGGGATATAGGAAACTTTATATATGGGGTTTTCCAGCTTTACAACCCTTGTGAAACAGGTTTACACCTTTAACAGTACTTTGTAGCGGAGTCTGAGGAACCTGGTTAACCCACTGTCTAACCCGATACTTGATGTGGGATAGAAGCTGATGTTCGTCAAATGACTGTAGGGTTGACTTTGGACTTTATTTTTTAGCAACCTGCACACGGTGGAACTTGGGAAAAGTAACCGAGAGATGCATGTGCTTACAAAAGGCTTGAATAAAATTAAAGTGCTAACTTCCCCATACAAGTTAAATGATATATTTCGCAGAAGTATTTCCTGAGGTTTTTACGGGCTGTCTGGTTAGACTTTGATTTGTCAGGGCGTGATTCATCGGGCCTAAACTTCAAGGCAAACTGCTTTGACAGGAAGGCAGATGGAGGCTGGTGCTTCCCAGAGGGACGTTTAGGGGGTCCAGATCACTGCACCCACAATGACAGGTGCCTGTGACCAATCGTCAGCCGCCATCATCCTTCATTACTCTTCCTACGTGATCCAATGAAGCAGCAAAAGCCAACACTGGCAGCTCACGCCAGGCTGTTCACAGCTTCTCGCTAAGAACATATTTCACGACGCCAGCCGGCCGCTCGGCGCAAAACACGACCGGCTTGGCGCGCGGGGTGACGAGGAAGACATATTGCCTCCACACCAGTAGGGTTCTGTCCTCATACGACCACGTGGCGTGTGGAAAAATCTCTCTTTCACCGGTATTCGACGCGCTAGGGAAAAAAAAAGGTGTTGAACTCGTCACCCACTGCGTGCCTATGTGGACACACACACCTATACTCAGGGAGCTTAGCGTTCAGACGCTCGCTCGAGCGGGAGGCTTCTTAGCCAATGCAGGTTTCAGAGTTTCGGTAAACCGAACTGCCCTTAGTGGGTTGCCATGGCAATGGCAGCAGGCGGTAACACACTGGCCCAAATCCATGAGTGAATTTCAGTGAAGGACAGACGGATTTAATATCACAGGGCTGACGTCACAGTCCGATGTTGCCTGAGAGAGACGCACAGAGTGCGTGAGCTTGCAGTAGCTGCCATGAATCTCACACGATTTGTTATTTTTTCACCCCGCTCGCCCCCCTGCCCATTTTGCCATGTTTGCCCTGTGAAGTCTTACATTTGTGGTCCCCTCTATGACCCATCCATGCACTGTTTTTAGAGGAGAATAACGCTTGACCTGAACGAGTAGCTCTCTTCCCAGTGCTAATGCGACATCAAAGGAGAAGCAGCTTAAAATGTCACAAGCAAAGGAGCACTCTACTGTTTTTCACCCATCATTTCCAGCTCTAACTATTGGATAATATGTTGGGTTAAGTAACGTTTATATTACTGACGCTTTAATGTCGATGTCAAGCGATGACGCCACCAACATATTCCATGTATTCGACTCTGGCTGCGTACATCGAGAGAGAGCATCGGCAGAGTGGATAAAATGTGAATCTAGTGACTAAGAGTTCAACTCATGCACACACACTGTCAAGCAAGCAGGTTTTCTTTTATGTACACAGTCATCCGAGGAAAATTAAACATAGGCGATGCATTGAGAAGGTGAAATTGGAATGTGACGCAAAAAACGAGGCAGCCTTGCATTGTGTTTCTCTAATTAAGACAAACGTAGCAGCCAATGCTCAAATCTGTTTCGAAGGAGCCTGCTCTTATTTCTGTACCCCTCCATTATGGCCAAATATCAAACAGTAAAGAGAGTCTGGGTATAGGTTTTCTTCAGGCTGTTTTATATAAGATAGAACTTAAACTAGCAGTCTTCAGAAAGACCCACAGGGTAGGCTGAGATTTCTTGCGGCTGTTATCCTCAATACACAATACTTTGCTCACGGTGAACTGAGAGCTTTCAGGCTCCAGCTCAGGCACGAATTCTAGCATGAAGTAAGAAGCCGTCCATTCAGCATAAAGGAATGTACTCCTTCATTGCCTTGAAGTTTGGATGGAAACATTGCAGATTTAAACCAGGACACAAGAAGATGATGCATTAACAGTTTAGCTCTCACGTAAGAGGAGCTACCATATCTCCCAAAAAAAAGCAGCTAGGAAATACCAACACTTTCCATTCTATGATAAACAATTCTGTGAAGCCTTGATTCAACGCAGTCTCGTGAATGAAGAACTGGAAGACCATTCTACACCGAAAAAGCAGTTAACCGCTCTAAGAAAAGGAGAACAGATTCCGGCCTTGGTACTAACATGTGATGTGACTGCAAGCGATGAAGCAATATAGCATTCGAGACTCAAATGTTTACAGTTCTTACGGCTGTGTGGTCAACAAATTGTTGAATTCCCTGCAGTGGTATCAAGAACCGTTTTCTGCTCTGCTTTTAGGAAACCTTCTCCTGAAGTGTTAACAAGCTGGTAGAGTCTCTTATCCTATCCTAAAAAAGAGAAATGCATTTTTACATTTCTTCTGTTCTTCAAGCCCCTAAATTATTTTTGCTAATCTAATTAGCCTAAACTTGCTCTGAGTGTCATAGTCCATTTATCACCAAGTAATTAACACCTGTTTAAAAAACACTTAATCTGATAAAATCAGAAGAATCCAAAGCCATAAAAGGTATGGAAACTATTTTGGAGAGAGATTTGAAAAATTGATACAAAGCTTTGCTGAAATTAAAATGGAAAATTTAATGAAACTGACCTTCAAGCAGATGGCATGATGACTCACTGGGAGGGCTGGTATCTTCATCCGCAAGGTTTTGGGTTCAAATTCACTTTTGTATGTTCTCTTTAGTTAAAGGGGGCTGCCCTATATTCCACATTCTTAGTGGGTTTCCATTATGGACTGAGTGCCAATCAAACACATTTCCTGTCTTACACTCTGCTTATCCTGGAACAAGCTTTGGATAACCACCGTCTCAGCTGCTCAAGCAGTTACCGAAAGTGGGTGGGGGTGTTAAACCTCTCAACTGCTAGAAAATGTTTAACCGGGGACAATTTTTACAAACACCTCTTTGCACACGTCATGAAACTGACCACTATCTGACTGCAAATCGTAAAATTGTTTAGCTGAACAGTTAGACTGGCTAAGAATGTTGTGTAGGAGGAAAGAGCAGAAGACCTTGACATTGTTTTCTTGCCAGAGTGTCATTTAAAGTCATCAGCAGTGGGCCCTGTGTTCAATTGACTTTAGTGTGTATAAAATTCTCTGCTGTAGTTTTTGTGGCTACGATGTAAAAAGAATCAATCAGCCACTCAAGGACCTTCTACATTGGCTTGGTTTGATGTTCTTTTTAGTGAGTAGGTGACAGTTTCTCTGGTAACAGAAAAATTGCTTTCCATTGTATACCATTGAAAAAATAAATATGCATTAAAAATGCATATTGACTCTCTGGACCACTGTTAAAATTCCCATTCCTATCTTGCAGAGAATGGATAAAATTTACTCTGCGTGTTAATTGTTGTGTCAACTGGCAACATGACTACTAATTCTGTGCCATGTGTGGTAAAAATGGAGCTGACATCCATCCATCCATCCATCCATCCATCCATCCATCCATCCATCCATCCATCCATCCATTTTTCATAAATGCTCATCCATCACAGGGTCAGAATAATACTGAAAAGGTCTGTGGAAAGGTTTGTCATGTGAATGATGCTAACTGATACAACAACAAACTTATTTTTCAATGACCTTTAAATGTTCCTTTAAGTTGTTTGCTAAAAGGTGCATAGCGTGGGTTATTCTCAAGAAACACTCGATAAAGATCTGTTAACACAATTATCCATGAAATGTTGGACATCTTTCACTGTCAACAGTTAAAAGTTAATTGCACTGAGTCCTTCTAAATGGCATTTGGAAGGGTCATGTAGAGGAAAATCTCCCTTGCAGCTTTTTGTTCATCACTAAATTAGCATGTAGAATAACCCACGCAAAAGTTAGCAAGGGTGGGGAGGATGGCAGTGAACTTAAAGATGTATCTAAATTCAAAACAGCCAGCTGTACATCTAGAGTATACTTAAATTACATTTTTTTAAAAAAATACACAACCTAGAGAGTCACTGGCAGAAGCAAGTTCCCTAACTTCAGATAATTATTGAGAATTAAATTGCCTAGTTTCCTTCAGATTTGGAAGATGCATGTAAGAACAAACTTATCATCGTATCTGATCCTGAATCCATTTTAATGGCCTGCTAGAGGGTTTAGTTACTCGCCAGTTAACCAGCGGTTAATCCATCGGTTTATTTAAGCTCTGGATCATGATTCCTGGTGACTGCTTCTGTTAGTTTTGGTTGAACCTCTGTATTGCCATGTTGTTCATTATCTAGCTTATGTTTCTTCAACTGGCTCTGGTTAGATCTTCAATCTTGTTCTTGGTTACTCCCATTCGACTCTGTACTGCAGACGAAACTGCCTGTTTCTTTGAGTTGGCATCACCCCCCTGTGTGTGTGTGTGTGTGTGCGCGTGCGTGTGTGCGTCCGCGCCCTGCAATGGATTTCTTCACTATGCTGCCTGGGATAGGCGCCAGGCCCCATGACCCCATCCAAGACAAGCATTTAGAAAATGGATGGATAAATAAAAAAGTGTGGCAATATTGTGTGACCTGCTCTTCAAGAAGAATATACGTTATTAATGAACGCCTCTATTAATCAGATCTTGATAAATGATTCTCTCTCTGCAGCCTTTCCCTTTTTGACCTCCTCTCTCTTCTGTTTGAAGACCTTCACATTGTCTGTTTCGTCTGATCCAAAACATATTGCACAGTGAGCGAAATCAAATGAAATCTCTCAATTCATATTGCACCAGCAACATCCCGTTTTGATCGTCAAGCACAATAATGCATCGTTTTGTTTTTTTGTATAATTCTAACTTCACATCGATTTCACTGCACATGTTTTGAAAAGATTGGATACAGCTTGTGTGCCCGGCTGATATTAGCATAGTTAGAATACCATTATGCATTCACCTACGATTATTAAATGCTGAACGTCGTGTTCAGATGGCACCTTGTCAAAAGCTGGGGAAATTCAGCTTGACGCTCGTGACACCTACAGTGAAGTAAATATCCAGACACTAACTGTAACGCCTGCTCTTCACCACTGCAGAGATTCGATCTGCAGGTGAATAGTTATACTTAATCTGAAATATCACTTTTCATAATGGGTGAAATTGGAACGGACCGAAGGGTGTCTTCTATCATTCCTTTTAACAAAAATACATGAGGGCTATGGTTACTTATGCAACCATTATATAGGCCTGTACTTTTTTTAATAAAAGAAGAACCTCTTCCAGTCTAGCACCATGTAACAAGGGTACTTTTTGTAAGCTTTATTCACTTGGCTGTAGATCACTTCCTACAAGCTGTTAATTCCACAGATTTATTTAGCAAAGAACAAAATATTCTTGCCAAAACCAACATCCGAGTCAATCATAAACTAAACATTGTTTCTACAAAATAACTGATATTTCAAAAAACGTATAAGTAGATTAACTACAATCTGCATTTACTACCTAGCTGTTGCTGTACCGTATGTGCAAGGCAAATAGAAGATGAATATCAAAATAACACTTAATCAACTGTGGATAGAGCACTGCAATGGCTAAAATGAGATCTGAAATCTCCATTTCTTCTTCTGTTGAGAGCACGGCAGGTGGAGGACTGGTTCAAGTTACCAAAGAAATGTCAGTGACATGGCAGCTCTGCTAAGAGATACAGAGCCTCCATTTTACCAGCTGGTACAATGCTTGTCTCTGCTACAGAAGATCAAATTTCAAGTTCGGTGTAAATTGACTGGAAAGCATTACGTTATAATAACATCTTTGAATTAACTGCTGTAGTTTCAGGCGTGGAAAAAGACAATTTAGTGTAATTCGATTTGCTGGAAGAGGCAAGTTGTCAAGGGCAGGAAGGATCTCGAGTAGTGTTTGGATCTCGTACTGTTATGGGTAGTAACAGTCTACGATGATGACTGAAGAGATGCCTGACTTGTGCAGTCAACCTTAATAAATTTGGAAAATGCTTCAGTAACAAACTTTACAATTCTGTAGAGAGGCAAATGCATATACAGATGTCGGGCATGTAAGCAATCATCAGTTGGTTTACTGCAGAGAGCGCCATTGTGAATGCATCGGGACCTGCGAAGCTGCAATCAGACCCTTCTGAAGGAAAGTGTAAATGCGATTAATGTTGGACATCCCGAGTGAGAGGCCGATATACACTACCGTTCAAAAGTTTGGGGTCACTTAAGAATTTCCTTGTTTTCCATGACAACATACTGTACATGAAATGAGTTTGAATAGGAAATATATTCATTGACAAAGTTAGAAATAATGATGTTTAATTGAAATAATCATGCCCTTCAAACTTTGCTTCCATCAAAGAATCCTCCTTTTGCAGCAATTACAGCTTAGCAGACCTTGTTAACATAATTGCAAAAGGGTTTTCTAATGATCAATTAACCTCTTAAAATGATAAACTTGCATTAGCAAAGACAACATTCCGTTGGAAAACAGGACTAATTGTTGCTGATAATGGGCCTCTGTACACCTATGGAGATATTCCTTTAAAAAATAGCCGTTTCCAGCTATGATAGTCATTTGCAGCATTAACAATGTCTACACTGTATTTCTGATCAATGTGATGGTTTTTTTTTTTTTTTTGGACAAAACTTGTTTTTCTTTCAAAAACATTGAAATTTCTAAGTGACTCCAAACTTTCGAACGGTGGTGTGCATTCACACGGATGAGTGGGCAAGTGAAACCGCCGAACAATTTTTACCTTAATTAGGGAGTGAATGCATGTAGCACAACAAAGTCAATGCAAAATTCACGTTTTAAATATCAGTTTTAATTCTGGTCTTTTTTTGAATGACACATATACAGTAAGGAAAAATGACACTGATATTCAAGTACAGTAAACAACTTTGAATTCTTAGGCTAAGAGACTTAGAGATTTTTTTTTGTTAATATGTGTGGGTGATGAGGTTAAATGTCCTTTATATACATCAAAGATACTCATACAAAGGGAAAAGCTGAGCTGGTACAAATAGGACAACTGAGGTAAACAGTAGCATAGTAGTACTACTTCTGTCATCTACGTTATTGCACTATTTGAAACATAAAGCCCTAAGGCAGAAATAGTAACTATTCCTAAAATCCTGTGTGAACGTGATTGGACAAGAGCATTAGAACAGGTCGCCTATGACACTCTGCTAATGTTTATGGCATGTCATAAAACCACGAAGGCCATGCGAGCAGGACAAACCATAAAAGGGTGAAAGGGACATAAAAATGACGACAGGCGAAGACAAACCCTTTAGTCTCTTAAGCCCTAAGAAAACGTCGGTAGGAACATTTCTTCTGACGCATTAAAATATTCTACGTTGAGATTTCTTTGAGCGTCACGTTTCAGTGTACGCCATTTTCCGTGTAAACTTCATATTCTGCTCAGGCGTTTGGCGTTTCTCGGTGTATTTTTATGCTACAATCTCAGGCTAAACTCGACGGCCAGAAACCCTGCGGAGTGCATCACGAAGTTGGGGCAGAGCACTCGCATTCAAATCTGAAGTGATTATTCTAAGGACTCTTCAAGATAAAGTTGCAGATATCATCTGGCCACGCTGATGAATGAATGATTACTCATACAGTGAGATGTGTGATTGGAGTTGTGACAAGATGAGCCAGCACTCTTTGCGGCTCTGAAACAGCCTGCGTGAGTCGGAGCTGATTTTCAAAGCTGAAGATGTAACACCCATTGCTTCTTGTCCAATCACAACCTTACATTAAGGTTTACTCCTGTCTACTAGCAAAAACTACGTTTTCACTTTTGTCCTATTTTTTGCTACATAGAGTACAGTTTTCTAAACAGCAGCCCCCCAGCCTAAGTGCCAGCCCACTCCTTGGTTTCTAGCTACCCCCACGTTCACCTTCTAAAGAGATCCCGGCAGACGATGCTGTACGAGGCGCTCTAGAACATCTTTCCAGGGTATGCTGGGAAGGAGTCGTAGGCTCTGCTGCTGAGTTTGAGAGTTTGCAAAAAAGTAACTGGAAGCTGACCAATGAGAAGCCAGTTACGGTTTAAATGTCGGATATGAGCTGCAAAGAATTTCCACCTATATATTCTAGGAAAAAAACTGCAGGTGCAAAGCTACCCTATCTGCTACTGGGCACTGACGTGATGCACTACACAACAAACCACACAGATAACCTGAAAGGTAAATAGAAAGAAAATGACAGATAAGGATGCAAACTTAATAATGATTCAAAGAACCCCATTAGATCGATAGGCTGGTGTGTCCAGAAGCACACGATGCGACACTCGGCATCGGGAGCCGTCAGTGCTGAAGGCATCTGATGCTCCTTGGTGAGACCACATGGTAGCTCGATGTGCTCCTGTTATTTTGGGAAGCTGTGAGGAGGGGTGAGCTCTGATGATGTAAAACAATGGCAACCCTATGCAACATCTCTCCGTATTCTTATAGGATCCTTATAGGTTGTGCTTCAGGATTCATCTCGAAGTTCTCATCAAATAAACGGAGTCCGTCCTTCATTCACTCTCTCACGCACACACACGGGCACACAAAAATAACCTTTTTTTTTTTAAGAGAGAAGAAGCAGCTAAGGGGAGCTGCGTCTTCACTGAAACGTTTACAACGGAACGATGCTTACGTTCTACACTGGAAGATATAAACCTCCGGCACCACTTTCTACAGCAGCAGGCTTTATGTGACAAGGCTATTCGCAAAGCGAAGGACGCGTGAGAGCCGTCGCCCTTTTCCTTCCTCGGAGAGTAATTAAATAAAGGTAGAACTTCAAAAGGCTACGTAGAAAAACTCTAGAACAGGAATTCTGCCCCTGAGTGCAGTCCTGAGATTACTCATACGTTATCACAGAGTCCTTTTCCTCACCCCAGGTCCTTGGGTGCACGCAGGACATAGTTTAAAAATCCACTTAAGAAAGAAAAAAAGACCCTTTTTCTGTCTGCTACTTTTTGGGCACCAGTTTTATGTGTCGGCTGTCATGTCATCACAGGGTCTCGCCTCGGACTGGATTTCCTTGTACGATAGTCCACGTTGGCAGTTGCTAATTAGTAGCCGGTGGTCTTACTGAGTGTGATACGGGTCGATATGGCCCCTGAGATCATTGGCCCTCGTGAAACATGACAAACAACACCACACAAATGAGGACCTCTTCAGGGAACGCAAAGGTAGAGAAGGGGAAATTCCTTAAAACTCTAATGAAGTCTTGACATTAGCTCCTCTAAACCTCACTCTGATCAGCGCTTTGCAGGAAACCGGCGGATGACGTAGATCCAGGGCCAAGAAGAAGGAAAGTGTGACAGTCAAATAGCGACAGAAGAATGACGATCTGCCGCTGAGGCAGGCAGTGTGGGGCTAGCCCCGCGTCTGCTGCTGTGCTAATGGCGCCGACAGACGTCATCACGTTATCCTTCCAACCCAAAGCCCTTTGAAAACTGAGGCGGTTTAATTCCAGGCCAGAATACGAAATCCCCATGATCTTGGGTAACTGTGCATGATAGATACTCGTTTCTATGTTGTACTCGCAGAAAAATTAAACAGTTTGTTATGGGAGGCAAAAAAAAAAAAATTCTCGCATCAGGTATAGCGAGAGCAGCCTTTAGAACGTCTCCGGGATTGGCTGCAGAGATTCAGGGATGGGGTGCTGGGCAGATGGGTCGAAGGTCGGTCACACGCAGATCTCAATTGCCGTAGCCATCACCATCTGGCCGTTTCCTTTCTCCTGCCGTCCAGGCGACTGATGCAAGCTGGACTCCTGCCGGGTGGAGCTGGGATCGGAGGGGACGCTGCGTTTGAGGGGCGCGGGTCGGAGGCAGGCGGTAGAAGGTGGAGTGGAGGTCTCTGGGTGCCTGTGTCCAGAGCGCGTGCCGGAGCTGGTTGCCACGGCGCGCTCAGTCCGCTTGCCCCTGCAGGAAGTGCGCCGACGCAGGGCGCTTATCAGCTCGTACTTGACGAAGTGGAAAACGTCCTTGACAGCGCAGCGCTTCTCAGGCTCGACAGCAAGCAGACGCTGGAACATGCGCAGAGCGTCGTCCGTAAAGCGTCGCCACTGCGATGGGAAGACGCCTGGCCGGGAGGGGCCGCGCTGCCAGCGCAGGAACTCTTCATAGAAAGCGTCGGAGGGCAGGGCCGCCTCCCACGGGAAGTTGCCCGTCAGCATGCAGAAGATGAGCACGCCGAAAGCCCACACGTCCAGGCTGCAGTCGACCAGGAAGCCGTCGGCCCGGCTGGCCTGGCACACCTCAGGCGCCGTGTAGGGGATGGTCCCGCTGATACGCTTCACCCGGCAGCCCACGCGTCGCGTCATGCCAAAGTCGGCCAGCTTGACGCGCCGGCACTCATGGTCGAACAGCAACACGTTCTCGGGCTTTACATCACGGTGCACCAGGCTCTTGCTGTGCATGAAGTCCAGGGCGAGGCCCAGCTGCTGGATGCAGCGCTTTACCATCTCCTCCGGCAGGCCCACCTACAGCACAACCGAGCAATCTCTCAGCCACACGGGTCAACTCGCTGTCACATGACCTGCTTTTGACAATTGCAGGGCTACGGTTTCCTGATAGGCCAAGTGTGTGTGTGTGTGCATGAGCCAGGTGTTCTGGGGTGCTCCCCTACCTTACACTGCCTGAGACAGGTTCCATGGTCACCGCATCTTGGATATGCAGTTATGGATAATAGACGGTTATATATTATACATATTATGTTACATATAATTTGATGATCATGAAACCAGATATTCTGATTAGATGTTTATATTGCTTTTAAACTGCTGCTCTATCAAAGTCATGCCTGTACTGCTTGTTTGGAATCTTTAACCGTTTGTGTATTTGCATGATACGGCAGCTGTGTTGCTGACGTGATACTGGTCACTGGATGAGCTGTTGGAATATTGATTTATTTCCTCTTATTACTAGCATGGATCAATAATTAATATATATATATACACAGAATCCCGACCTCTGTGTAGACAGAGAGCAAAGACGAGTTTTTCTAAGTAAAAAAGGCAATCTGCAAAGCTGGCGAGGTTGGGCAACAAGGGGATCTACATCAAGTTGACCGATGGCATTTGCCCAGTCCCTAGCCCCCAATTACAAAGCTATTCAATAAATAGGCCTTCAACCTAAGATTAAGTCCAAATCCTAACATGTTTGTTAAACTAAGGTGTCGAAAGTGGTCCTTCTACAGAGATATCACATGCTAGGTGTCATGTGATAAGTTGTTGCTGACAGCTACCTGCGGGGGAATGATGTCGAACAGGTCTCCAGCAGGCGCGTACTCCTGGCCGAAGACGTAGCTATCCTCCGTCTCAAAGAGTACGTCCAGCACGTTAATGATGAAGGGGCTGCAGCTGAGATTACTTGTGATGGTGTACTCACGAAGGAAGCTCTTCATCTTTGTCTTGTTCTTATTGACAAACTTCAGTGCCAGCTTTGTTCCTGAGAAACGATACACACACAGCACACACACACACACACACACACACACACACAGTAGCAAGGTTAATGCTGAAAATGTTATTATGAAATATTACCCGAAAGACTCTTTTGACTACACTTAACATATGTAAATTTAAAAAGCCATAGATGTGGCAAGCTCTGTATTAACCCTTTTATGCATGAATTATGACTGACACGTTTTAAAAATTCTTTTCTGTTCTTCTTTCAGGATTAAAAAAATATTCTGAAGTGATTTTACTCCAGTTGTGCTTTATAAAAAGATGCATGTATTGTACCATAGGTATTTGAGTGCTTCAGTACAAGTAAGACAGATCAAATTACTAATAAGTCAGACAATGAATTACAATTACAACCAAAACCTCTGCTCCTTTTGGGGAACCATCCCCTAAAGAAGACTCCATGCAACTTTTAACTCGAAAACGATCCATGTATTAGATAATGGGATTTAAATAGCTGTCTCCTGAATTAAGCACCATACATGAAAGGGTTAAATGTGATTTAATTGTTAACCCATGCTTTGTCTTCAGAGCATCTCAAAAATATGCCAATTAACAGAGATGACTTTTTGACTGAACCGATTTGATCTGAGTACCTTACTCAAGGGCAGAACAAGAGAGCCCCTGTAAGGACTCGAATTTGGGGTCTGTTCTTAACCACTGCACTACCTGCTGGTAAATGCATTTGGCGTCAATTTCCTTGGTGAGAACCTAAATCGGTAGATCCCGTCACCCACACGGGCTCCCCACTACTGTCCGATTCTAAGAATGGGGCGGGACATTCACTCCCCCATCAGCTGTTGATTTGGTCATTGGCGACTGACTTGCAACCTCTAATGAAGTGTGCAGCTCTTCGTAAGGGGTCTTGACACAGCGGGCTGAGCACGCTAATGCTGTGTGACAGCATCTGGGATACTATCAGCCATCGCTCGTGATCTTATTCCTTTACCCGCCATCACGGGGACCATCCCGTCACTATCGATTTTGCTCAGAATTTTGCAGTGAGCTGGAGAGTTATTACTTAGCTATGTATTATTCAGCACCATGTGCAACAACCGAACCGTCTTCTTGAATCAATGGAGAACATATTACACAAACACACTGACACCGCAAATCTTGTCTAACGCCGGGATTCAGTCATGCTCGTGTGAAAGCTCGCTTCTTTCAAGCCAGGGTGATGCGGAGATTTTCCACACAAAAATGTCCCTCATCTTTTCATTAAACGTCAAAAGCCAGGAAACCCCTCTTCCCATTCGCCACGACACCTTACTCACCTTGCGTGCGGTGAGCCACCAGGTCCACCTTGCCGTAGGTGCCCTTTCCCAGCTCGCGGATGTGTTCATAATGCTTGTGGATGTCGGCGCTGGATAGGGAGTTGATAGCCAGGGCCTGCATGTCCTCGACGGGCACCCCACAGCAGCCCATCTTTCCCATGGACGAGCTCCCTGGGCAGCCTCCTCCTTCAGCTGGATACAGGGTCACCTTGGCGCTATGGAAATTGAACCCGGTTAGCTTTTCATTCTTTCCATGCTTGCTTTCAATCCCCTGGCGGTCATCTTGACACTCGACACGGTATCGCGCCCCATATTGTCCACGATATATTAAAACCCACAAGGATGAGTGATGCAGATATCCGATGTGTCCGCTCGTAAAATTTTTTATAATGAAAAAACAAAGACGATCTAGCTTTTTAAGAAGCCGATCAATAAAAGAAGAAACAAAAAGTTCAAAGGACTACAATCACGTCTACAAAGAAACTGAAAGCTATGAAATGGAGAAAAAGCACTTTGGAGGCCTTCAGTTAAGAGTCTAACACTTTTCAAAGCGAAGTGGAAACTGTGTGAGAATCGGCGTCTTCCTGTGTCCTGTCTATTGCTGATAGTCTACCCATTCATGTTAGTGTGAATCTAGCTTTATTTGGAGACAAAATCTAAACAACCTGAATTCCAGTTTACTAAAATATCATAACCCTCTCTATCACATTAAGTGGATATATATGGCAACATTTAGTGGCATATACACCTCATCTCGCCTTCTCCCACAGATTCCCTACAAGCCTTTCCAGTAGTGGAACCAGACACGCTCCAGCATAAGGCTTATTTGCATTATGTGGCACATACAACAGTGGGAGTTTTGCGTCCCGAAAAAAGCCGCCTCATCTCCTATAACACACGCGATTAAAAGACGGACATGGAATTAAGGGTGAGAAGATACGAAAATAGCTCTGAACACTTAAATGATTTATGGTCAGTGGGCTCTGCTGTCTTTCTTTCCACCTCCTTGGTTGGGGGCTCTGTGTGTGTTGTTTCTATGTTCTCCCCATGTCAATGGGGTTTCCTCCAAGTATGATGGCTTTCTCCCTCAGTATAAAGATAGGTAGTAGTTCAACTTGCAGCTTTGAACTGCCTGTGGTGTGTGAGAGTGTGTCCTGTGATAGACTGACATCCTGCCCAGGGCTCTCCTGCGACGTGGACCAGGATAAACAGTTAGAAGATGGATGGATGGATGGATGGATGGACGGACGGACGGACAGAATATCTCCTGCCTGAAGACAGTGTCTACAAAGAACAGGACAGGAAGCAAGGGGATGACTTTTTAATACATTATGATGATATGACGAAGTCATGATACAGACCAGGACAGGACTGAATCCAGTTAGCAAACAAGACTACTGATAAAAAGGGCAGATGCCCTTGTAAGAGGGTAAATGCATAGATAAACCAAGATTCATTTTTGCAAAAGAAATGTGACCACATCAGATACAGCACACATGCATTTTTTATGACTCCCTATTCTGGGCACAAGTGCATAGACAGAGTCTCCATTTAGATTCACTCACGAAGGCTGGATGTTGTCTTGATATTGGTGACCGTGATTCCAATGAATTTCTCACAGCTGAAAGGCATGCCTTACAACCAGAGCAGAGGCAATAGGGCGGCGGGATTCTAAGGTCATGGGCAAAATAGGGAATAGTTCAGTTGGTTGGTTTCTGAGGGGCTCATGGCTGTGTGTCTGAGATGGTCAAAGGACTTCTACCTAGACAATACTATTGTCCGTGTATCTGTAGAATGGACATATATTTTCTCAGTTTTTCATTCAGAATCAACAGAAAAATCATGATTATCTGCCCATCGATGATTCTGAGGAGAGTCTGAGCCACACTCAGTGCGAAGCACCTCGCCACCTTATTTTAGAGCCTGCCTGTTCACACCTCGAAGGGGTGGATTAAACATGTCAAATTGCTTCTGCCGGTAAAAATGCCTACATTCTGGGAAAAGTGGGCTCCTCTATTTATACGCAGCAAGTGAAATACGACCAATGAAATCGGTCAGCTTCTTCGGGCAAATTCTAGATTTGCAATACAGCGGCGTTTCTGAACGGCAATCTCGTTGCCATGAAAACAGCTGTAATTTGTGCTGCTGTCACAGCCGCAGAGGAGCGACGATCTCCGATGTCGGGTTCGCATCAAAGCCAGTCTCTCAAAACAAGCCGAAGCAAGTCTGCAGAATTTGAGAACTGCACTTTGATAGACAGCATGCTCTGTCAGATCGCTTCCACTGAAAAACTGATATGCTCTCCTACCACTTTGTACAGCATCACATATGTATGCATCCATCCATCCTCTAAATGCTTATCCTGGTCAGGTTTGTTTGGGGAGACTGGGGCCTAGAGGGAGTTTCAGGCGATATTGGGCACATGATTCGGGTACACCCTGGACAGGCTGCACATCTCACGATACACACACACACTCACTCAAGGGTCAATTCTTAGAGTCACCGGTCAGCCTAGTAGTGTATGTCTTTGGACTGCGGGAGGAAACCCTTGTGACACCAGCAGAAAATACAAACTACACACAGACAGTGCAGAGGTGGGCTTTGAACCCCCAACCCTGGAGAAGTGAGGCAGCAGCACTAGCCAATGTGTTGCCACACTTTGAAGAATATCACATATGTATACCTGGTCTACTAGGATGGACAAGTAGCCTGGAGTGTTCGGTATAAGGGCTTCTGATCAGCATGTGCTTGTTCTTTCATATTCCCTTTTTCATTTGTACCTTTATAGGTGTGCCATCTGGCTGCTGGGAACAGCAAACTGGTCATAATGGTTTGCCTTATTGGCGTGTATATAT
>JAACJT020000075.1:15338987-15410539 GCA_009936485.2 Gymnarchus niloticus | reverse complement strand
GGACTGCACTTAATTTCGTTGTACCCGTTACAATGACAATAAAGATATTCTGATTCTGATTCTGATTCTGATTCTGATTCTGATGTGCTTCTGCATGGTGAACAGAGATCGATTTAAACCGATTCTGGAAGAAATTTGTCAGGAGCCCAGCTGTACCACCTATCCAACTGTGTTGAGAGACACCAATACTGTATTACACATTACGATACAGCCACAGAAGCCCCTGTAACTGCATGATGCCTGGTTCCATGCTGATTGTTTGTACTGCTATTTGGAAACACAGGGTGAAAGGGACTCAGAACAGAAGGCGATTGTTAGAAAAACCATCATAAATGTTAGCCTTTCCTTTGCTTGCTATCTTCATCTCAGTCAGGAGGCTGTGGTGGTGGCATTAATAACAGTTTAATCACTGCAGCCCATCCATCCATCTTCTACTTGCTTATCCTGGTCAGTTTTGCTGAGAAGCCTGAAGCCTGTGCCAGGCATAACAAGGCTGGGGTACACCCTAGGTGGGATGCAATGCCATTGCAGGGGACACGATTGCTTATAAAAATGGGTGATCAGTTGAGACTAAATCCTACTGCATTCCAGCAGTCATTACACATGTATTAAAAGTACAGGAAAAACACATGACAGCAGTGAATTATTTACATCTAGAACTTTACCTCTTCTTAGCGTCTTCTAGGTGAAATTTCTTATTGATGCGACAAATGAGCTTTCAAGACCAATAGTGGGTAGGATCGATAGCCAGCATTGATTGGTAGTTTGGGATCTTCCCACCCACTACGGTTTTGAAGCCTGATTTAGCACCAGCATTGATTGGTAAGTTCAGGATACTCCCACCCACCACAGTTTTAGAAGCCTCATTTGTCCCATCACTAGCAATTTCTGCAGTGTAGTTTTAGGGATATAACTGAAAGTACATAAGAATCTAAAACTATTAATACAGTAAAAGCCTGTATCTCAAAGTGTTTATTTTAAAGTATCTTATTTCTACAGAGTAAACAATGTCACATAATGAGAAGTTATGAAATACTAAAACAAAAAATATACGTAACAAGTGCTGATATTGACATAAATAAACCATATATGAACAGCTTCCAAATTTTGGGCCACTCAGTTGCTTTTAAAGTAACGACTATTTTTTTTGTAGTCATACTTATTATGTACACACATCAATTTAGGTGTGAGATTGATATTGTTATACAATTACTAAACTGCTACTACCAACATATAATCATCATCATCATCATCATCATCATCATCATCATCATCATTTGTGTATAATAATTACACAACAGAATATGGTGTAAAACTCTCTGTGTGCTATGAACATTAACCCTTTATTATGCTCAGCTTTTGTGAAATTACCCATGAGCCTGATTGGGATAAACTGTTAGAACGTGGTTGAATGAATCAGAAATTATTCCAATTGAAATATGTCCATACTGTGTTACATTTCCTAAAGAGCATGGACCATCATAAGCATTGCAGTGTGTTGAAAGATCTCAGCAGCTTTTGTTCAATTACTTTCTTTTATTGATCTTCATTTCCATTGTGTTGTTTCATTCCTGTCTCTGAAGGTACTTGAGATGTTGCTGTTTTTCTGGGAGCTGCATGCAGCCAAATGTTAACCCCTTTCAGATTTCACTCCAGATGTTGCTTCCAGCATCACAAACGAGCTTCAAGTCACACAGAGGGCTCCACCTAGAGGTTTGAACATGAAATTGCAAGATACTGAACCTAAACTAGGTCTGTAATAAAAAAAAAGAATCTTTATTTTAATCCATGAACAGAAAAGCAATAGATTGGAGAAGATAGTACTGACTTTACATTATGTTCACATGTTTTAAGATTCTTCTTGCTGCAGATTACAGTAGGTCTAAGACTGTCAATTTCATCTACACTTTGTTATAACCAATTTATAGCTAACAAAGGCTGCTGGCAGCTCTTACTATTAGCTACAGTAGGGTACTGCCAACCTGAAGCAGTGTCTCTTTGGCCTGAGGGACAGAGAGAATACAGCTACTCAGCTGTACCATTCTGAATGCAAATTAGTCCATCTACAGAATATACAAGGGGCCCAGCACGAATACCACTGTTCAGTCAGATTTTGGAAGCTAATCATGGATAGTCGATAGTATTGTTGTAGTGTTAAACATTGTAACAATGTTATCACACTGTAACCAGGCAACCTGAGGATTTTGAGTTATTTTTGACACGGAGCCATGAGACCCATCCTAGAGCAGGATCCATTAACTGTCTGGCCCTGTTATGAGGCTCTGGTACAAGTAAGGTGCTTGTGTGTAGAAGTGGCTGCAAATAACAAAGAGGCCACAAAACCAGAGACTGCGTTTCGATGGTGTTCTCATTGATGGATATGTCTTAAATACTCTACTGTATTTTCTTTTCTGTTTTATTTGTTTGTGGCATCCAAGGAACACTAACTGAACCCACGAACCACCGACACATGGAATGACTGTGAATACTTCTGGACGCTGTAGAACACAAGCTAGCATTCTGGCTCAGTGATCAGCAATGATTTTTGAAATCTTCAGGGCTGGGGCTTTGAAACTCACTTCTGCTCTCTGTGTGGAGTTTGCATGATCTCCCTTTCATATTTAAGATTCTTCTGGATACTCTGGTTTCCTCCTGCAATCCAAAGATAGACTATTTGGGGTATATAAATTGCCCATAGATTGTGTTCACGTGAGCACCCTGTGATGGACTGGCTTCTCATCCAGGGTGTACATTTTACAGATCCTTATAGTGAGTATGACTTATTTGGGCCAGAATTCATTCAGCTTGCCTAGATAGCCATTTATAATATTAAATCAGTTATGAAATTGCTCCTTTATATAGAAGATATATATAAAAAAGAAAATTATGGACTGTGAATGGTGAGATGTTCTTTATTTCTCACCCAGAGTTAAAAATAAGAAAACACTGAACATGAATCTTTACTTTGGTTCACCAGTGATATCATGAATGTGATGATCGACCGAGAGAAACTGGGAAGGTGGTTGTGGTCATGGAAAGGGTTAAGCAGTTCACCAATATTGATTTTTTCCGAGGTTAAGGTTGAAGTCCAGAGGGGCTTGGACACTCACTAGAATTTTTGTGAAAGATTGTATCTGTTTATATGTCTGTGTATCTTTCAAAACATGGGATAGCAAAACAAACCTGGGTACATATTTTTTTCCCAGGTTTTAAATAATTTTTATTAAAATTTTATCTAAAAACCTAATACATTTTCTAAGCATTTTAAAATATATTTTGCTGCACATAAATTATTAAAATGTACAGTATTCACAAGAGGTTCTTTTTAACAGCTTTAGGGGCTGGATCATCTGGGATACCCCAGAAGGATTAAGCCTGGCTCACTGTGGACAAGCAGGTTTGGAAGAACAGGTTCTTCTCTGTTATCTTCTATGGTCATTATCTCTTACATCACAAATTTATTTTTCAAGTCACCATTGCCAGTTTTTTTAACAAGGCCAATTTTCCAGTTGTGCCAGAGAAATGTACATATTTGTATATTTACTTCCTGACCGGCTGATAACGATGTCCCCTGAGTCAGTCATATCTACAGGCCTAACATTCACATATTCAAACACAAACTTCTTCTTCATGGAGTCCTTCAGCAGGACAAACAGACTGTATCAGAACAGTGGCGACCCCCTCACAATCCACGTCACCTCAACACCCCGTGTGGCTCTTATCCCAAAATGATTTCAGAAGAAATACAGGCTGGAATGTGTAAATATGTAAACTTAATTGCAGGGAACTGAACATTACTGTTTAGACTTGAGGCTTACTTGCCATTTGGGTATATTGAATACTATACTCAGCTCCTTTGGAACATAAGTCAGATTGCTTTTGAAGTGAAAAAATTCTCCAGCTTCCATTTTATTCCAGAGAGATACTATTAAATTTGAGCTTGATACTGTCTTAGCTGAATATTTTGTCTTCAGAATGCTCATAGGCTATGTCACAACAGTAACACCAATCAGACCCTTATACTGGAAAACAACGTCCAACAAGAGATTTGTTTCACTTGTTTCTATAGAAATGGACCCTTAGCCACTACAGTGTCACAAGTTGAGGAATCAAATTTAACTTTTTTGGAGATGCAAGTTTTGGCAGGGATCATGTGGGGCCTACAATGACAAGAGATGTACAGTAGCATCTAACCACTCAAAAGATTGGCGCATCAGTGAGCATATGGAATCTTTCAAAACAATATCCTTGCCAACAATTAAAAAACCAAAGCTTTTCCATTTCTCATAGGTAGATAGGCCTGCTTTTTCCTGATTGGGTTCTAGCTGTCAAGTTCACAAAAATACTTCACATTTGTATACAGTCACAAAACACATACTATTCCTTTAATTTTCTCAGGGCTACAGTACTTATCCAGTGCAGGGTTGAAAAAAGCCTGTAGCGCACCACAGGACATGCTCGGTGAGCTAAACCCTGGACAAGGATGCATCACAGGGCAAATATGTAAAATGATACACCACTCCACCTAAACAGCATATTATTGGACTATGGCAGGAAACCAGTGTACTTGAAGGAAACCCATGCACATGTGGGGAAAACATGCAAATCCACATAAATAAAGTCATGGTATAAAACTATAGTGCTATCACATTTTAAAACCACTAAATGATTCTATGCCTTCAGTGAGTTAAACTCCATCGACAGTCTCCCAATGTTAATACCTCTCCTTCAAAATGACAAACGTGAAGGAGATAATAAAGCAGACAGAAATCATAACAGAACCTGATCTCCACCATCCTGAGCAGAAAGCTGCCTGGGAGTCTGCACCTCATTCTACTGGATTTCTATGGAATTTCAGCAATCAAAACGACAGGATTATAACATCACTTCATTGACATATAAAAAGCAAGTGGAGGGCTTGCAAATATATTGGTCTCTTCTAAATATTTGTCATTCCACTGCATTTTTAAAAGATTCATTTGAACATGTTCTTTTCCCATGGTGTTTTTGAACATTTTTCTTTTTTTTCTTAAATTAAGAGACATAATTAAAGATCAAGTGAATGACAAATACTGTCAGTTATTTTAATTGAGTTCCTTTTTATCAAAGCAAAAAAATAATGCTGAATTTTATCCAGGCACAGTCAAAGAATAACAAGGCTTGTCAAGACTGGTTCACTTTGATTTAAACAATGAAACAAGAGAATTCCTTGCATATTTTTTAGCTTCCGTATCTCTACTTGAAATAGGCAGTCAAGTATGAAAGGCAGTGCAGTTCAAATACACTGCATGTACACTAAGAATAATTTGAAAATATACCAACTTATCTTTATTTAGATTTTGTTTATGTGAGAAGTTATGGCATACAAGAATATCAAATTCATACTGCTACTACTTTATTGTTATTATTATTATCGTTATTATTATAGATATTGTTCATTTATCAAGCATTGTCAGATGAAGAAACAACATGAACTGCATTGCGTTTGAAAGTATGTCCAACTATTTTGTGTTTTCTGTTATGATTTTACATCATTTAATGTAATGACATTAAAATGCAGAAGAATCATGACTAGAGCTTTAATCACAGAATGAAATCTGGCCTTAACCTTAGAATGTGTTATACAACCTTTGTCCTAGGCATAAAACTGGACCTATGTCATATTGGCCTTGACAGAGGCAAATAACCGACTTCTGTTTACCCAAAGTTAACTGAAATTAGGGGATAGGGATAGTTTGGGTACTTTGGATAACAAATGCTCACTAACAAGAGTACAAGAACCTGATGGTCTATGAAAGAGGATTTAACCCCTTATCGTTTTAACCAAACTTTTGTTATAAACGTATTGGACAGATGTGGCAAGCAGACACATGACTCCACTTAAAGGCAACATTTGACTTTATTTTGTATGAAAGGCACGAGCCAATCAATGCAGACCTAGCAAAGTAGAACGTGAGAAGAAGCCACGCCCACGGCCCACGGTAGAAGCTCATTTGCCGAGACACGTTTCACAAACTCCAGTTGGCCTGATGGTCTACGTGATGTCAGAAACGCATGCGTCTTAGCTGTGGCTATGATTTTTTTTTTTTTTACGTGATCGTTAAATTGAAATTGCCCCGGGATTGCTGGGGTTAATTACCCACCTGAAGTGTGCTCTGTCTATGGTAGCTGGGACTGTTAACGACAAAAAAACAGTCCGAAACGGTGGGTGAAGTTGGATGAAAGTGGTGGGTTTTCAAGAGTGAAATTCAGACAATAGGCGACGGTTTAACCGCCCGGGCACGTATTAAGAGCCTTGCATGTGTTTGGGCTCCCCTGTCTGATCTTGGTGCCTCACATCTCCACCATGGTGCTCTTCCAACGCTGTCTGACCAGGACGTTTACTTTCGGGCATCGGAAGCTGAGCAGCTCGCCGCAGCAGGACAAAGTGGTGAATATGCAGGCGTGGGCTTCCATTAAAGCCCATCATCAGAGCTGCTACCTCGGCTCTAGAAGCTACAGCACCGAAGGTTTGTCCAGATCGTCTCTCCAAGCCTTTTTGAAGATGTGCATGCCCATACCGCTGTGGCAGGTTTCAGTGACATGCGTTAGCGAACCTCGTAAGGAATCATCGAGCGGATTAACGTGAATCGCAGTTTTGCATGCATAGAAATAACTTGATAGGCTGTTGCATTTCATGTATTTTATTTTAAGCGTGAAATGCATTCAAGCAGAACTACATCACTTGTATTTGCGAATGCGTACACGCATACTGATTATCTTTCATTAAATAAAAGAATTCACATTTAGTGGTAGCTGTTTTAGTTGAGGAACCAAGTTTGTCGCCTATATTCGACTTGGCCTGAGCGACAAAAGAACTTTTAAAATGATATGATGCTGAAATACGAGGTAACATGTGCAATAATGGAACTCTTTTCTGGGTTTAGCCCTATTGATTGATTGATTGTGACTATTTCTGGACTGAGGAGCTCAAAGGTTTACTCGGAGGAAAGCGATCGCACGGCTAAGCTCAGCCAAACCCAAAATTCCTTTCAAGATTTTCCTTTTTTTCTTTGGGCCTTATTTCGTTTCCAACTTTTTTTTGGGCTTGGTGCCGTATCAGATTTGACGTTTAAAAGGCAGCTTAAGGCGAAAGGGTTATTTAAATACTGCCCACTGTCGTTATGAGTAAGATTAAAAAGCAATATTTATTTTCAGCATCCCTAATTGCATCGTACTGTCATCGGAGTAAGGCATTTCCTTGTGCTCCATCAGCAAATCTTGATGTCTGTAGCTGAACACATTAAACGCTAATCATCAGTGATACAGACCATTAAAATTCAAGTGATTAAACATTAACTAGTTTTATCAGTATTGATGGATGCTTGGCCACAGAGCTATAACATGGATGGAGTCAGAAGGGTTTGGAGGTTACCTGAGTGGGCAGTGACATGTGACCAGTGACTTGGTTTGTGATCATGTGACTGAGCAAAGATGTGATTGTTTCCCCCCTGATCAGCTGATACACCTAATAATAGGCAATGGCTATTGCCCCAACCCCCATGCAGTATACCAGTAGATTCAGTGGGCCTCCCATGAGAGGTCTAGTCGGCTTTATTTAACGATTCCCTGAATAGAGCGTTCTTGTCTAGCAGTTTGCGTTAAGAATGCCATGTGCAATACAGATTAGGTGAGATTAACTAGACTCACTTCCTGATATGACCTTGTCTAGTCCACCACTTTAACCCTACTTATATTTTACAATCATCATTGGCACAGACTGGCAGAATCGCTGTTGGTCTGCACCAATGAATTAATGTTTTATAGAAACTGAAATGGCAAATCAGCTATTTTGTTTAAATACTGTCATTGTATACTTATGTCATAAATTTAAAGACTTTAGGAACACAAAGGTGGTAGTAATTGTGCTTCATACTAAATGACCTAATTTCTTAACTCATCAAATTATAATTATATGAACTTAATGCTCATTGATCAGAAGAATGTACCATTTGAGTCAGCCGCTTGTTGATTCAAAGTACGAGTTAAAGGAAAATCTATACTGTTTTACATTCATTTAGAAATTAATCCAATTTCAAGCTTTATACATCCTGCCATGTCCTGAACTTCAATGTAAAATTCATTCCTATACTGAAAACGACTTATTGACTTGTTTGCTGCTACTCCTTCATCACATTAATGACAGTTTTGCTCTCACAAAGACTGTTGATGTGCTTTTTTTTTTTTTGTGAAAAATTGCAGGTGCCGGAGGGTTGAGAGAGCGCACGTTGATTGCCGTCAAGCCTGACGGCGTGCAGCGACGTATGGTGGGTCACATCATCCAGCGCTTTGAGCAGAGGGGCTTCAAACTGGTGGGCCTGAAGATGCTGAAGGTTGGCAAATGTGACGAGCTTCAGGCTGAATTTGAAATGGCTTACTTCATTCTAATTACTGCACTATATAGTGTGTCTGCGATTTTGTCATGCTGTTCCAATTCTCAACAGGAAATCTTGATGACTGTAGTGCACTACAAAATACCCACAATGCCCTGCACACTAGTGTACGTGATGTTCACTAGTCTGCTCCCTTTATATCATAATGCAATGCACAGGTGATGTCTGTTGGTAGTGGATCGTTTGTAATACAACGATGATGGGAGCTCAGTACTGTAAATTTTATTATTCTAAAAATGATTTTAATTTAAAAGCATTAACAAGGCAGCACATTCATATATTATCTCCTTTATTGTCAGTTGTTGCCATATTTCGCTGTTTGTAAATGTCAGGTTGCTAGGATACCACCATAGAGCCTTTTGGAATCTAGCGTCCAAAAGCATCATCATTAACTGATTTGTTCCCTATATAGGGCGTAGTGAGTGAGTGAGTGATTTTGAATTTGGGCTCAAAATGCTAAAGGATTCTTGGAAACCTCCACATTATCACACCAATGGATGGTGGCTGGTGGTGATCCAGCTGTGGTTCTGATGCTTAACAATGGGGTGACTGTTGATGGTTTTTGTAAACTGTAACCCTTCCTGACATTGTTCTTCAGGCCCCAGAAGAGCTGCTGTCTCAGCATTATCATGACCTCAGGAAGAAGCCGTTTTATCCTCTCCTTCTGCACTACATGGCATCTGGTCCCTTGGTCGTCATGGTGAGTGATCCATTTAAGAGGAAATGCCAATTAGCCATTGTATGGAAGCCACGTTAACCATGAGACGTGTACAGTCTCCGATGTCAGGTCCTGTAGTCAAATCTTTTTAGGCTTTATTACACTTCATGTGATCATGTTAAATGGCCTTAACAAGGTCATGGATGCAGAAATTATACACTCCAATTACATACCGTAATGCAGCATTTGAAAAGTTCCATGAGGCCTTCTGTGCTTTGCTCATAGGCCGTTAGTAAATGTAACATTCCCAGCATGTATTGAACCACTGATTTTTAGTTGCAATGAATTTTTTTTAAAGCTATTTCTCAGTACCAAAGGATTAGCTTTAATTGTCTTAAAGGATTTACCTTTGAACTTCAAAGAGCATCCCCTTGGTTCCAGGGCAAGTTAGACTCGTGCAGTTAAGCTGAATTTAAGACGATCACGCCAGAAACGTTTGTTCATTGCATACCGTACTCTAACAATGACCATTGTCCCCTTTCTGCTGCCTTTCAGGTATGGGAGGGGTACAATGTGGTTGGCACGTCCCGAAAGATGGTGGGGGACACCAACCCAGCCGAGGCACCACCTGGCTCTATTCGTGGTGATTTTAGCGTTCACATTAGCAGGTAGTTTGAGAATAGCTGTATGTTCTAAACATATCTACCAAAGGAAGTTTGGTAATTTTATCTTATGCAAATTAGGTCAGCGTCCTCCACACACACACACACATTCATCATCCCCTCCAGTTTCCTTGGGAATGGCACAGTGGATATGGTTCCAGCTCCTATCTTTGAGGTCCAAGTTTCAAATCCGATAATGATTTATGTCCTCCACCCTTTCCCTCTTGCACAGGAATGTGGTCCATGCCAGCGATTCCGTGGAAGGTGCCCAGCGGGAGATCCAGCTGTGGTTTAGCTGTAAAGAGCTGATGGACTGGGATTGCCATGACCAAAGCAGCACTCTCAGCTTGTGAGAGATGATAGGATGAGCCCCGTTTCACTACTGTGCCTAATGTATGATGTCAACACCGTTACTACCTCTGCATACATGTCTGAGCAGCGGAGCACATGGAGCCAGAACCCAGGCTCTGTCTGCATCCTGGAATCATTGCATAATTTCATAATCACGCACACAGCCAGGATGCTAACAGTGTTCTTGCCCATGTTGTTAAAAGATGTGGCTTCTGAAGGTTAATCACTACCTGTCATTCTGCTTAACAAATCAGTATTTTGATATTAAAATTGCGGATAATTTGCAAAATTAATGTTTTGTAATTGCCAGATTATAAGCTCTTAGAAATCTCAGGCCAAAAAATAACTTGCATACCTTAATAAAGAATTGCATAAAAAAGTGAACTTAAAAACATTTTGCAATTGTGAACATCATTTGGTAAAGAAGCAGGTCAGCTTGACTTTTAAAAAGAAAACAGCTTTTGGCTTCCAGAGTGGGGTTTTTGTACAAAGCCTTTTGGCTCGAGCGTAAAACTGATTTTCAAACGAAAAGAAACAATTCTGTGTAAACCCTTCAGAAAAAGGGCTTTTGTTTCTTAGCTTGACATGTGAATAAGAATCAAATTAGCTGTCTGGCCTTCAGTGAAGTCTTATTAACCAAAAGGAAAAAATGTTCAACGATTGTCAGTGTTTCTCAGATCATAATGGTCAAGATTGTGTTAATTGAAATAAATTTTTACTGATGAAATCCACGAACATTTGCTTGTGTATTTCCTTTACCGAGATGTAACTTTAAATGGGATCAATAGGATATATCAAAATAATTTGTCCATATGAAGATATCTGTAAATTTGCCCACACTAAATTTCAATGTTAATTTCAGCTGTTTTGGCATGGAGGGTTGCCCAGATGTCGGTAGAAGGTGCCAGTGGGGTCCCAAAATCAAGCTGCCCTTTTAACAAAAACATTTTGACTAACTTTGGCGTTTGATTTCTGTTTTGAGGAAAAAAATAACACTTTGTTACATTGTAGGTGTGTTTATATTAGTATTTGCCGTCTCAGTATGTAAATCATGAAAAAAGCTAGCAAAATTGAATTTATATCTAGAATTACTCCTCAAAATCCAACTAATATATAAAATTTTCTGGTAAATTAGAACTTGCAGAACTAATATAAGTTACAACTGATGACAAGTCGTTCATATTCAAAATTTATTGCTTGTTTGAATTCTATTTACAGTGGTCTTAAATTGTAGCAAAGCTAATGATATAAAAAAGTGCTCAGTTGAATTTTTGATACTTGATTTTTGATAGTAGGCCATAAATCTTATAGATTTAAGTCAATAAAGTTGAACTTAATTCATGAATTTGGATTACTGGATCATAATTAAAGATAAGGTTTGGGAAATGAATGGATGGATATACCTAAAATGGATCGATGTTAACTTAAGCTATTTTAGCACACCCTGTAAATAAACATGTTTCTCATGTTTCCTGGTATTAGGCCACGAGGTTCAGGCTGAACAGAATACTTGAGTGGATACGTGATTGAAGAAAATTAAGACTATTTTTAAAATAATTTTATTCCATATAACTGCTCCAAGAATAATCAAGCGTTCAAATTGAATAGTTAAAAGCTATAGTAAAATTTTATTATACATACTTTAATATTTTTATGAAAGTGTTTTACTATGACAGTAATAAGGGGTTGAAATATGGATCTATGAATGAGTGAATCAGTTGATGTGACGGAACGACGCTTTCATGAGAATTTAACAGGCATCACCCAGCATGCACCGCGGGAGAAAGTGTCTGTACGCTGCTGTAGTTCAGAAGTATTTAAACTGCGAATCCCAGCATTCTAACTCTTAAAAGCCACAATGTTCAAAGGCCAAAGAGTTTGGTGAATTATTTGTAAGGTGACATATATCCGTATGTTCTTTCGTTGGTGCTATACCTAAATGTGTTTCATAAGGATAGTATGCAGCAAACTAACTTACGACGCTGTATAGTGTGGGTTTACGCTTTGTTGCACGTCAAACTATAGCAGCATACAAGTAGTTAGAGATAAGCGATTGTTTATTAGCGGTAATTGCTACATAGGTCTCTAGAATTACTACATAGGTCTTTATTGCATTTTTTTTAAATGTAGAAACGTTAACCGTCATCTACGAATCGACATCATCAGATAAAAATCGGTATGACGTAAAGTGGACAATGTTTCAGTCATGTTAATTGCTTTCTTTCCTTTGTTTTGAACATTGATCTTCCTGCCATCTACCTTGGTAGCCCATGAAACATATAGGGTACTGTTTAATACTTCGCCTGTTTCTGATCAGTAACATTTTCGCAATCATTTTTTTTTTTTCAACAGATAACGCGTGTTCAGACTGCAATACTATAGAGATGGCAGAAGAAGCCAAACGCCCCGACGTTCCCGAAGATGTGGACACGGACGACTGCATGACCACCTACTCATACATTTACAGCCCGGACTTGCTCATGTAAGTTAGTGTCCTTTGAGTTGATGGTTCGTCATTTTATTTTTTATATGCAACCAAATAGATGTCACTTTCTTCTCAGCTTTCTGTCTGGTATCTTTAGGCTTCCCATATTGGCAGGTTCATTGTGGTGATAATGGAGTCTGTTCTATCTCCTTTTTTACCTTCAACTTTATCAACCATCACCATCTTCTCTAATGCATTTATTATGCCCAAAATAAGATTTAGTGTAGTCATTTGTGCTACAAATGAGAGTATCACTAGGCACATTAATTTTGTGGAAGTTGATTGTTTGCTGTTCCTGATGTGATTTATAGGAACAAAGTGGCCTTCATAACTGGTGGGGGTTCTGGAATTGGATTCCGGACAGCAGAAGTCCTAATGAGGTGAAACATCTCCTTTGCTGGGGTGCCCGTCAGTCCCTGACCGGCAGAGATGGCGTGTGTTCGTTGAACAGCCTTACTTTTTTTCTCTTTCAGGCATGGGTGTGATACAGCCATAGGTAGCAGAAACATAGAAAGGCTCTCTGAGGTAATTTACCACCAAAAAGAGAAATGTTGTTATACTGGGATACATGTCTCATTGATAATGCACAGTTATTCAAGCAGTGTCTCAGAATTAGTTATTGTCCACGTGTATAAAAATTACAACATATAATATCCATACATGTAACCATGCTATTTTCACCCAGATCTATGCAATACTGCAGTCTGTGTTCTCTTGTGCTTCGTTGAACATGTTGGTTTTTAGGCTGCTAAGAAGCTCACAGGTGCCACAGGAAGGCAGTGTCTTCCTCTGCCCATGGATGTCCGGCAGCCAGAGACCATCGCTGCAGCTGTTGAGGAGACCCTGGAGAAGCTTGGGAGAATTGACATCCTTATTAACAGTTTGTATACTTGCCTTCTTATAGAATACACAGCAGGAGACACTAAAATCTGTGGTGTCTCAACGTTGATGTTTTACTTGTCTCAGTTCCTTGACTCCGTCATGCTGGTCATCTGAAGATTTTCTTGTGACTGAGGGGCTTCTCCTCGTCATGCTGAAAGCCTTTTTAAGTATTAGTGCATGCACAGTCTTAGTGGCTCTTGCATACTCAAAGGCCTACAGCAGTATACTTGATAAAAATGGAATTTGTTGGGCTTCAGTATTAGCTATTCAGAATTCATTAAATTTCTCCTCTTAAGTGTCGGTCTGGTGTATTAACTTTCTAATTCAACTCCCCATAAATTAAATGCTGTTTCCATTAGCGGGAGTCAAACATTTAATTATAAGATTGGTTTGTCTTACATTGATTAGAAAGAACTGGGGAACTGAAGGACTGTTGAATGAATTGTGGGTCTGATTTATTAATGCAGCCATTTTTATTAACATTAATCCTAATGATTATTAATGGGAAGACTTTCTCTGCAAACGTCTATAGATCAATCTGTTTTCCTGCCGTCAGAACTGTATTCTTTCATCGCTTTTCAAGCATTGTTTTTCTTTTTTGCATATTTTCCTGTTTGCGCTACTTTAAATGCCTTTACCTGCAATTTAATTTTCAAATCTTCCAGAGAAATCTCAACATTTTTGTTAATTTTTAATGGTAGTTTTCTGTTCGTGTACTCGTAGCATTTCAAATTTCACTAATTTTTTGCTTCAAATACTGTTACTTATATAATCTTATCAAGTGTTCCTGTTTTACTGTTTCATGCTGAAATAAACTCATTTTCACTGACATATATTAATGTTTCATTTTAAATCACAGATGCTGCTGGTAACTTTCTCTGCCCAGTGACATCGCTGTCCTTCAACGCATTTAAAACCATGATGGAAATTGACACCTTGGGGACGTTTAACACAAGCAAGGTGGTTTACGAGAAGTGGATGAAGGTACTCTGAACTGGGTTCTTGGAGCATAGTTTACATGGTGGGGCTATGCTATGTACAGGATGCCATCATTTTAGGTTTCATTTTGATTCCTACATCAAAAAGTTGTAACATCCAAAACATTTACCATTTTCTTCTGCTTAGGATCATGGAGGCTCTATTGTGAACATCTCTGCCACTCTTGGCTACAAGGGCCAGGCCCTCCAGGTGCATGCTGGGTCTGCCAAGGCAGCAGTTGGTGAGAAACCGCTTGTACGATCCAGCTCAGCATGGTGTGTGTTTCACGCTCGGCGTTTTGTCGGCTGAACGGCCAACTTTCTCCCAGCCTTCTGCCCGTGTGACACTCTTTCTCTGCTGCGGTACAGATGCCATGACCAGACATCTGGCTGTGGAATGGGGTCCAAACAAAGTGAGGGTCAACAGCCTGGCACCTGGACCCATTTCGGGCACAGAGGGATTTCGAAGACTGGGTATGTCGATGTGACTACTAGTGCTAAGACTGTCCATTGCTATTCTGGTTATGAATTAATATGCATTTTGCTGCCATTCATTTTTAGATGTATAACTTCTGACAGGTCTGTGAGAATCTCTATATCCAGTTCTGATCTCCTGCTCTTAAGACTTGATGGCCTGGGATTTCTTTATCCTCCACCCACCACACACTTCCTACATTAACTATTTCTTGGTTTCCACTGTTACTCCAGGGGGCTTGCATGCAGTGGGGAGTGGTGCATTTGAGACTATCCCCCTGCAGCGGGCTGGGAACAAGACAGAGGTGGCTCACGGGGTCCTGTTCCTGGCCAGTCGGGCTTCATCGTACGTGACTGGCGCCTGTCTCGTGGCCGACGGAGGAAGCTGGCTCACGTCTGCGAACAGTCTGCCTGCCCTCCTGGGTATAGCCTCCTCCCAGCCTGCTAAACTCTGAATCTGCTCACATCCCTGGTGTGTAAGGGATGAGAGAAGAGGAGAGGAGGTAGCATGAGACTGCTAGTCAATGAAAAAAAAGTTCCTAATTGAGTGCAATCTTTGAGATGAAACGTATCACTAGGAGCAACATGGCACTTTGTGTGGAAGAAATTAAATCAGGTATTGCATCAGATGACAAACTGCATAATTTAAAAAAAATGTCCTAATCTCCTTTATGTTGTAATTTTTACATCGTTAGAGTGTTTTATGGTGTTGGTTTTAGAAACATTGTCTACTTACTGTGTTCTTAAATGCATTTTTTCAGACCTTTGGTCATCTGGACTGAAGAAAGACAAGTAGGACACTAAAAGTGGAATCACACAGCCAGTTTGTCTCCAGTTGTATCTGCAGATAATTGTTTATGTCGCTGGAATCCAATAATTATAGTTTAGAGAGGTACAGATACCAGGGAAGTACATTCCTGTCAATTGTTATCATGGTGAGTTTTGTGTCACTGAAAGTTACAGAAGCACAGCAGCCTAATTGCTTAGTGTCCTTTCAAACTGAGGCCTACACATGTATAACTGGAAAAGCCTTAACTCTACACACAATACTGTTTTCTAATATATGTGTTATCTGAAGACCATAACTAACAAAAAATATTGTAACTGCATAAAAGTAAATAATTAGGTTGGTAAATGTTATGCAGTCAAACTATAGATTCTACTCACAGCACTGTCTTCATATAAAGCCTTTTTAAATGTCAGTGTTTAATGGTTAAGGTTTCAAATTACATTCTCAATAAAGCTAATCCTGACACATTTGCTTGATTTCCAGATGGCTAAATGACCTACAGAGGGCTATGGTGGCTCAGTGATTAGCATGTTTGCCTTATACCTCCAGTGTTGGGGGTTTGAATCCTGCCTCTACTCGTGTGTGTGTGTGTGTGTGTGTGTGTGTGTGTGTGTGTGGAGTTCGAATATTCTCCCCATGCTTTGCAGGTTTACTCCAATGTGTAATCTAGGTTGATTGGTGATTTTAAATTACCATGAGTCTTGGAATGGCCTGGTCCCACATCCTTGCATAGGATAAAGCAGTTTAGGAAACAGAATGAAAGTGGAAATAGAAAATCAAGATCCATGTTAGAGTCTTATAATTAAAAATGAATGTGTATAACTTAATGTGCATTAATGAGGGGGAACAATCCAACTTGCTATTCAGCTTTCACCCAGTTATCCTGGTTGGGGTCACTGGAGCATCTGGATCTCTTCCCAATTAGTACAAAGCTGGGGTACACCCTGCAGATAGTGCAATGTAGAAGAACAGAGCAGATTATTGTTTGCACATACATACTGTTTCCTAATCATGGTTTAAAATGACTGGGGGTAACATTATGTGTGCAATGACTTTGGATACAAGCAGTTCCCAAACAGTAGCCCTGTCATGAAGTTCTGCATTGTGAAACTCACCATGGACGAGTTAAGGGTCTGTCTCTTCCTGCTGCTGTGCATCACGTTATAAACATTCTTCGTCTTCCTTTGAGGACTACTTCCCTTGACACATTAAATGACTTTTCATTAGTTTTGTGACCAATGTGGTTTGAGTTGTGACTCTTCAACCTTGTTAGTTGCCTCATGTGCTCTGAAAACTCACAAAGCAAATGGCTGATTGTCAGATGTCTTTGTATCACCTATAACACCACTACCTGGCATTCGATCGCAAGTCCATTTTTGTCCAGAGTTTTCATTATTTTTCCCTCCAGTGTACTGTTACAATTTAAATAGTGTCATTCAAATTAAGCAACCAGTTTTGATTTCAAACAAGTGTACTCGTACTTTTGACTGATACGGTACACATCACAACATACTGTATATAGCACATTTTATCAATTGCTTTTTTATTTGCAATCTTTCCCTACAGTATGCATTGCTGAGCCATGGTTTCTCCAATAACTTACAGATTCTCTTTATCTGCAGGAATTTGACAGCACAAATAGCCAAAATTGTGCATTGAATAAATGTATCTGCTGAGAAACTGAAATAAACTAAAATACGTATCATAATTCCGGTGTGTCTTACCTGATGAACAAAAGTTATAATTTAAAATTTTACTTTTGTAACAGCTTAGGATAATTTAGTATTAGGATTTTATTTAGAAACTTTCCCTTTCTTACGAATATGCATATTTCATTTCCAATTCATATTTTTATAGAAAATTAAAAGAGAAAAAATAGAGCTAGACTTCACCTTTGTGGAATTTTCAAAATAACCTAGACAGGGTATTTTTTCCAGGTGTTAGCTTATATTTTGAAGTCTGTGCAAGTTTACATCCACGTGTTATAACACTTAGCCAGTTGAGGGCACCAGAGCATACAGCAACAGCCGAAACACTAAGACATTGTTTTATTTTAAACCATGATGCAACCACTACCACTGCCTCATTGTCCATACGCCTTAGCACAATTGGATACAGTTTATTAGCATTTATGTAATATATAGGTGTATGTACCACCGCCTATAGACACACAAACTTTAATTAGATCAGTCGGTTTATAAAAGCGAGGATGTTGAGAAACCGAACCATTCATTCCTTACAGGCGACATTGCAAGACGCTTCGTGACGCGCCGACGCACCGCTATTTTGTCGGCCGCCGTGGCGTTGGAGATTTTGTGTCGGCGGACTGCGGCGTGCCCTTTGCGCATGCGCGCCGCGAAACTCCTGACGTCAGTGCTGTATGCGGCTGGCGCGATGGCAGATCAGCTGCTGATGCGAGGCGTGCACGAGCGCGGTCGGCCTGAGGAGCCAGCGATGGGACGAATATAAACGGCGACGACAACACGGCGATCCCCAATGGAAAGGAGGACGGTAGACTGGCTTTAATTCCGTGGCTGGGAAATGAGGACAGCCGATGTGGCTAAATGGATAAAGCCGAGCAGGCTAGTTAACACAGGTGGATTATCTGTCTTTAGTCGTGCGGCGCCTTCAAAGAGGCTGGAAGTCTGAATTCTCGTTAAAAGAAACATACACTGCCGGGCCTCGGCGGAGATATCGGCATTTTTCAGATTCATTGGCGTTCTTTTTTTTTTTTTATCCCAGCAAGGAGACGGCGGAGGATAAGTCATGAAGGAGAGTGAATTGGCCGCTTTGACTCGCTTTCGGGGCGAAGGATGCTGCTTACGCCTGGCCGGCCGTCACTGAAGCCCCGAAACACCACGAAGCGCCTGGGGGGGGGTGGGAAACGCGTAAGCTGTTAAAAATGGGGTTTTAATTAGCGGACTAAATGTGGGGAAAAAAATGTGCCGGCGAGCACTAACATTAGGCTAAGGCTGTAAATGAAAAGACATAAAACTTGAAAAGCGAGCCTGATGCGTTATAACAGATAGATATTTTCATTTATTTTTCCTGTGGCTTTTAGCCCGCTTCCTAGGTAGGCTTCCCCCCTACCCGGGTATCGTACCTCCACACCGGAGCTCATCTGGAGGCACAACCGGGTCTATTTACCAAAAACCCCCCCGGGCTTGCAGGCGGTGTCGGGTACCGAGCGTTGGTGGCCGTGTAAGACATCTCCAATGTCAGGAGAGGGACATGGCGTTTCGGTGTCGTAGGCTTCCACTGGCCGAAGAAGACGAGCAGCTCGTATAAGTCGTGTTTTGGGCAGCGGTACATGGTAACGAACCGAACGGCTGGCGTTTGCTAAAGATGTTGCTTAGCAACTTGGGGTCCGTCGAGACCTCGACGGAAATGTCCATAAATGTCTCCCGTTAGGCGGTCATCACGCCGACACTGTCCGCATCTCATTACCTACACAGTCGCATCTGGCAGCGCAGAGGTGTTTTAACATGTAACGAGAGACCCCGGCGACGCTTGCTATGGCATCTCTATGCGAGGATAGGAGTTACGTTCTCATCTTCCTACATGCATGTGTGGGGATTGCGTTATGACCGTGTCTTTGGTAAACAGGGTTTAATTAAGCAGGTGTTGTAATGTCATCGCCAGAATGTGTTCGAGTCTCGTCTATGAAACGTTCTCATCTACGCTCGAAGCCTTATTTTCGGTTGAAAATGATTCGTGTGAATCAGTTTCGCGGTATTGTCTACAGAATTAACTGAAGCATCTTTTGGACTTCTTTTAAGTAAAAAGATCGGCGGACTGCCTTAGGGTACAAATTAATCATTTAGAAATTATAAATAAATGGAACAAGTCCTCCTGTCCAGCCCTGGTGGGCATTCAGAGTGGGAACTGGAGCAGAAGCAGTCTCTGGGATTTCTTCTCCTGGATTCAGATAAAGACACCACTCTGTCCAAGAGAAGTAATGAGAGTCCCGACTCTGGCCTGGATTTCCGGGACTCTGAGAAAGACCTGGTCTCATTTAGTCTGGATGAGATTCTTCAAGACAATGCCTTAAAGCTCAATGACCTTTTTCAGAATTCCAGGTACTCCAGTGTGGATCAGCTACTGTCCTGGGACCAAGGGTCAGAGGGCCCCATGATTGAGTGGGACAGCCATTCCTCCCAGTCTCCAGATTGTCCCCATAAGGAACCTGTAGCGGTAATGAACTTTCCTGATCCTGCTGGTGAACATCATTTTGCTGATGCTTCTCCTATCCACATCTTCTCCAGCACCCTTGAGTGTAATAAAGGGGATATTTTGGTTCAGGAACTAGCGTTAAACCAGAATGCACATGTGGAACCACAGAGCACGCAGGGGTACAGCAGTCCTGATGAACTAATCAACGTCAGGGATGTACCGTTTCAATCGCAAGTTTTTTCTGAGACATTTGATTATAAATGGGAGGATTTAACGTTGCAGGACGCCGCACCGTATTCTGGAAATGGATCCTTGTATTCCCAGTCTCCCGGTGAGCTTGGTGTTCTAGGTGACAAAGAGGCGCTGTCTGTGCCCTCACGATATGAGGAGAGTGTTCCTACTGCCATGTTACAAGGTGAGGAGAGAGTGTCATGTGAAACCAGGGACAAAGGTTTACTACTCTCCGAGTCGCCGAGAGATCCGCTCACACTGAGTAACGTTGCCTGGGAGTATTCACCTGAGAGCCACGTGAGCAGCCCGTCCAACGTCATCGGCCCAAGAGATTGTGACAAGCCTCAGGAGCTTCATGAGAGCTCTGTACTTTTACACAACGTGGACATTAATCTTGAGGGTCCAGAGCAACACACCTGTGATAATGTCATTTCAAGTCTAGAAATAGAGGTTGCTGAACAGGACAGTTTGTCGGCGGAACAAGAAACCAAGGGACGTCCCTCCTTTCCTCTCCATCTCCGGTTAACAGAACCACAGGTTACTAACCTCTCTGCTGATGGAGATGCATTGCACACGGGTGACCCACTTAGAAGTCTGGGCCCGGATCAGGACGTTTCTAAGGATTTGATGGCCGAAGTGGTCGGTTTAACGGAACAAAAAGTAAATGGAGAGCTGATTATGGATGCAAGTTCAACTCTTGACTCGATGCATGATCTAAAAAGCAATGAAGACTCAAGACTACCTGAGGGGGAAGAACAAGAAATATTTCCTGGGCCGGAAGTTTCCAAGGGTGCTATTTGTGAAAGACGAGGCTTACCTGATGATTTAGCACAGGAGTCATATGACACTGATACAGTGTCTTTACGGACTAGTGAACAGACAGTTGACAGGTTCTCTCTCCCCGAGGTAGCAGCATCTACACCCCTTCCTATGAGGGGTGGCGTGTTGCAGAATCAAGAAGATATGTCACCTCTAAAGGCAGTATTTGATGCCCTGGACCAGGACAGCGATGGGTTTGTGCGCATTGAGGAATTTGTCCAGTTTGCCACAGTATATGGTGCAGAGCAGGTAAGGCGCTCTTTTAAAATAATTAACCACATTTGGTATGTAATTAAGTTGTCTAATTTGTAGTTAAAGCATAGCTAATTCTTTTAAGAATTGCTGTCTTATACTAGTTCTAGAGAAATGCATCTAAATTTGGGATAATATGATATGTGTAAATAGTTTAATATAAAGGGGAACATTAATGGTAACACAAATCTGTAATTGCATTTTTTTCCCCACATGTGACTGCTCCACAGCATAAGCCCTTTTTTTCATGTATCCTGAAAGCAACAGGAAAGGTTCTGTTACCTAAACAAGGCTCTAGGTCAATAGCTTCAGATGTGCAGAATCCTCTGGTCTGGACTTAAAAGTATGTATTGTTCCAAAACAAGTTACTTAAGCCTTGTTAGGGATAACAGCTATTGATAAACCATTCAAATATACCATTGTATTTGATGAATCTGTGGCAACGGTGTCTTTTGTCGTTTCCGTTTTCTAAAGTTTGAAATAATGTTCTTGATGTTTTCTTAAGACCTGTCAGCATCAGCCACTTTAAAATGTTGTTCCAACAACAAGCTTTAAATAAGCAATATGGCCCTTCAATTTCACTTTGTGTATGTGATTTCCTTGGATTCTCATACACATTGTTGCTGATTTGAATAACTGCGTATAAAAACGTTTAAAGTCCTTATGAAAGCATCCTAGTGATTTACACCTCTGAGGCCTCTCTGCGTTTAGGTGGGCATGCTGCATGCTACTCCTTGCGCAATCAACTATACGTGGTACATCCTAATATCTTCCCATGGTCCATGATGATGCTTGTTCATTGGAGTGCCCTGTGATGCTTTGGCATCTTTTCCATAACTCATAATGTGTGTATTTTTCAAATAGTCATGTGTTTCTTCCATATCATTAAAATGCCCAGATCAGTGTGCTGCTTCACATTTACCGATATGGAGTTGATTGAATTGAGCTACATTTTGTACACAGCATCTGTTTGGAAGTTTAGTAGGAAAACATGCTGACATTTTTTTAAAACTTAACCATTACAACCTCAAATTCTTCCTTATTTTTACTAATTTACAGTCAATTATTACTCATGTACAAGGTGGAAAATAGAATCGTTTCGGTTTTTTTTTTTTTTGCTAAATGGTCAAAATTGTGTAATGAAGAAGGAATATCGTGTATAAATCCTGCTTTTCCATCCTGTAGTGCCTATGTATTGTGGCTCGTAACAGTTGTCCAGTTGTTTCGTTTTGTATATAAAGAAATGTATGAGCACATTTCTATAAATAAATAGTGCATTTCAATCCCATATTTGCAGTAAAGGCTTGTACGAAGAGGAGCCTGACTGCATTGTGGGTAAGGAGGTAGTGTGGTTGTATGTTCTGTTGTACCTGACCCCAGCTGCTTCAGTGTATGGTGAATTGTATTTGTGTTTGCAATTAGAAGTCGAGTTGCTTTGGATGAAAGCATCTGACAAGCGGCTAAAGAGAACTGGCAGCTGGATGTGCCATCCACGTTGCCTTTGGTTAGTACGGTCAGCTTTTTTCTGAAGGATTCTGGAAGTGCATCTTTGAAGAATGCACTGACTCAAGAGATTGGTGAAATGTGTCTAATAAATGAATGTTTTACTTTGGGGGGGAATTGAGATGCTGTCTTTACAGAAGTAATTTCATTAATTCCCCATCCATCCATCGTCTAACCACTTATCCTGGTTAGAATTGTTGGGAGTTGGGACCTGAAACCTATCTCAGGCAGCCGACAGCACATGACTGTGGTGTAAGTTCTCATTTATGTTGTTTTTATATCTGGATTAAAACTTAACCTTTTTGATGCGTGAATTTGGAATTTCCCATATTGTAAATGCTCGTGTAATGAAGCAGCATTCCACCATTAGTATTCCAGCCCTTCACATGGTTCTCAATAGGAGCTGCGTAGGAAGCATTCTGGCTAATGGGAATTTCATCTGGGGATCTGTCTGTCCATCCGTTTTCTATACCACTTATCCCTCAGAGTCATGGGGAAGCTGGAGCCGATCCCAGCTGACTTTGGGTGAGAGGTCATCTGGGGATTATACACAGTAAATAACATGTTTCACTGCCTCTAATAATTTGCTCCAAAATCCTTTGCTAATGTTTTTTATATATATATATATATATAAATTTTTTGTGCTTTCTTCCTCCATCCTATTGGTAATGGAATGAATGATTAATGTGTGGGTGTTGCATCACGGACTTTTTTTTTTTTTTTTTTGTGCCAGTTGTCTTACTCAGGATTTCTGTTTAAACTGCTACTGTTAGACCTTCTGTGGTTTGAGTCAATATGTTTTGTGTTTAGACCCAGTGAAAGTAAAAGGGTAACCAAAATATTTCTTTTACAGAAACCAGAAGCTTGTAGCACTGCACGGGTGGTTAGTTCATCTTCTCTGCTTGATGTTAACCTACAGTATATGATTGTGTTCTGTACTCACCTCCCCCCTCCTCTTTCAAAATAGAAATGTGGGCTCCCCTGTTTACTGCCCCCCCCCCCCCCCACATGCTCCACTTTCTCCTGCTGTGTTGTGGTGTGCTGCGCATCTTTTCCACACGCCGCACGGCTGACTTTGTTCCGTTGGGGTGTAAGTGAGCACAAAGCCTCACCCTGCTGGAGAAGGAGCTTTGAGACGAGGCGTTTCTCGTTTTCAGGGCTGTGCCGGCGTGGAATTTCCTCAACTTCCTCTTCATTCCGTTGTTGATCTCTGTCCCACTCGAAAGATTCCCTTTCTCCGTGCCGAGTGGGTCGTCATGGCATTGTTCGGGGAGGGATCAGGTGTCGCCCCGCTGGCGTGCCGCGATGACTCGCATACTGAGAACTGCAAAACTTCTGGAATTTGAGTTGCTCTCTTGTTCTCTATAATAAATGGGAGCGTTTGATTCTTTTTCTTAAGGTGGCTTCATATTTGTCTTTTGTTGCTGCCGTTAATACGCCAGTCATCTGCAAGTTCCTTACCTGAACTCCTTTAGTATGACTTTAGTGTGATTTTTATGAAGAGGCGCTGTAAGAAATGCAAGGCAAGCCAAAAATGTTGCAATGGTGCATTAAAATGTCACATGGCGCTTGACAGAAAGCATTTGTATTCCACAGGAGTTCTGTTTTGTGATCTATGATTAGCATTGTTATTTTAATTTTTTGCCGCTTGAATTTAATCTTCATTTGCTCCTATAGATATTTGTGAGGGTTTTGAGAGATGCTGAAGCTGGGAGTCTGTGAGGGCCAGATGGTTATACTTCCTGATCTGAGATCAGTCATAACCGTTTATATAGGTCACGATGATGCGTGCAAGAGATCAGCCATAAACAGATGTGGGCATTAAAGGCATAATAAGCAATCAATCATCTCGCACCCAATATTCTAGCAGGCCAGTTGTTTAATTGGGGAATAAATGTATTCATGTTACTACTTGGCTTCACAACTTTTGTAGAGATTTTGACTTCCATGACATGGTGGGTGGCATTTGTGGTTATCAGGAAATGGTGTTGAGAATCTGGTTTATTTATTAATCACCATGGTTTTTAATACTGTAGATGGGTGCTGCTTCATTTAAATGATGATTGTATTTCCCGGAATGTTGTAGAAATGGTTGCAGTACCCTTGTGGCATGTTATCAGAAAATAGATTGTTGCAGATTTTTTTCAATAGTAAATTCAGGTTTCCCTCCTTTGATTTGTTGCAACATACCAATAAACACTTTTTAAAAATACTGCATCTCATTACACTGGTCCACCACCCATTTCTGTTCCGCACTGGTCACAAAGACAGGTAGGCTGTGGTGAACCAAAGTTGATAATCGTGATCTTCATGACAAATTGTATTTTTGTACCCATTGCCAAGACAGTGCTGAGACTGAATGTGCTGTGCAGTTAGGTGTTTTCTGTTGCCTTCGTTTGGCCTGTAGACTCAACTTTAATCAGGTATGTCTGTTTGTTGCTGCCTCATTTCCCTTGTGCCTCACCATCATAGTTTTATATCGTAGCAGTTAAGTCAGTCATTATAGGCTGATGCACTCATTGACAGCTTGTAGATCTAGTTCAGCGGCAGCTATGGCACGGCAGATGGTGGGAAGGGGCAGTACGTTGAGTCAGATATCTGAATTCTGGAGAGGTTATGGAGACACTTTTGCCCTCCTGCCCAAGTCAGGTGCTCTAACTAATCCTAGCCTGTACCCACCCTACTGTAACCCTCAGTCACCATGTGTCAGGGGTGGGGCTGATTTGGAAGGATTAGCTGCAGAATGTGCTCTCTGGGTCAGTGGTGGTCATCCACCCTGGCTGCTATTTGAGCCAGCCAGTGCTGAAGCTCTTATGGCTACGTGGAGCCATCGTCTCATATGGTCCTTTATGACCTGTGTCTCCACATGGAAAATATGACTGCAATATTTAAGCTGCTTCTAGAGTACATTTAGTTGCTTATTGTTGGAGTAAAGTGATCAGCATATTCTAGTAACTTTTTTTTTTAAAAAAAAAAACTAAATGTCAGTAATTGCAATGCAAATAATTAAGGGCTGTCTTTCAAATGACTGCTTATGAAATTATCACACCAATCTGCTGCAGTTTTTGATGACTGGGTCATCTCTCTGTTAAAGAACCTGAACCCCATTAGTGAGTAAACTTCTGTAAGTACTGTAGAGTACATTTTACTGAATTTGCTGTAATAATGTAACTTGACTTGCCTGCCTTAATTGTAAGCTGAGCAAAGCTGGGGGAATAATTTGGCATGGCAGGACAAGGGTTGAACGTTTATAAAAATTTTCAGTTAAATTTTTTTTCTGTTAAAGCTATGATTCCAGATATCATCTGGATGACACTGTTTAAATTCATCTATAGTGAGTTTTTAAGAATATGTGAATAACATTAGTACAGCTGAGGCTCCAGGCCCTCCTGCGAACCTGCCCAGGATAGTGGTTTGAGGTTTCATGGGTGGATTTCTATAGTGTTTCCTGAATTTTGTTGGGATCAATTCTGCTGAAAGCAAAAGTCTTTAACGTAAGCAAAATTTTTTATTTGCGTACGTTCAAGCTACAGGCATAATTATATGTTTTACAAGAGATCAGGCTGGCAGGTACTTTTTAGTTGAAGTCAATCTTTTCTCCCAGTCTCTGCATTCAGGGACTAGTCAGTACATCAAAAGATATTATTCAGTGTTGACCCAATGTGCTCCATTAGGTTTCTGTTAGGCTGTGGTTTAATTAAAGTTCATCTATGTTCTGCAACAGTTCTGCGGTGTTTACAAAGAAATATTTAAATTTCTCATCTAATTAATATCAAGAGCTTTTCTGACCCCAATTCACTTCTAACTGAAAAAACTGTAAGAACGTGTTGGATCAACAAGAATGTTTGCCAGCAAATAAGGGTGAGCTGTCCAGCATTTGCTGACTGTTGACAGAGCAGAAGTGTCTTTGAGTATGTGTTGGGGGTTTTTCTGCCTTTTTACTGTTAATGCATTATATACAGAATATTACTGCTTTACCATCACTGTGGGAATTGTCCCAGATTTCTGTGGAAAAATGTTATACCACAGAGAGCTGTTTTACATTTGCTGCATTTAGATACAGATACCAGAAGTGTTTGTGGGTTAACTTAGTTAACCGCTGTCCTTTATGGCTAGTTAGCTGACTGCCAAATCAATGTGTACCATTCCTGAAAACCACTGGCTCTGCTGAATTTGATCTGTTTAATTGGAAATATTTTAACAAAGCCAAATTAGAATTGGTGGACTGAGCATGAAGTTCTATAATTACACAAGAATATGCCTGAAATGACATGCTATGGTTGCTCAGCACCTGGTCGCCTGACTTTCAGCCATGTAGAAAAATAAATCAGCTTAAATTGTGCGACTTTCACACAGGTTCACTTGGTAAGTATAAGCAGCCACCATCTTGGCATGCTCAGGCTAATGTGTAACTGTCTAAGCTGCTGGAAATTATGGTTGCCTGATCTGCGAGAGTAGGCTTCACCGATCGTGCATGGGTTAATTAAGAGCTGGCTATTTATTTGCTGAGATTCCTGGGAATGTAAGACACTAGGATGATGGTTCGGTTTTCCAGCATCATCATAGACCTCGTTGGAGGGCAACAGTAGGCGTGTTAATTTAACGTGCAAGCACAACCAAATAGTTGGAGTTGAGCAGGCTGCATACGTCACCTTAGCATAGTTCTACATAGTGAACAAAGTGTCAGGAGACAAGATAGTGGCATTCGCACTGCAATGAGACTCATTTTGGCAAGTGATGCATAGCCGCGTGTCCAGGTAGTGGACTCCAAAAAGTGGAGCGAAGTTATATGATCAGAATAATTTTTTTATCTTGGTGTGTTCACTTGGATCAGTGCAGGCATGACACCAACATAAAGAAGCCCACACAGGATTCTGGGGGTTCTGTCAGGTACCTTTTCCTGATGTTAAATTGCTTTGATTAAGAATAAGGACAATCAGAATTCAAGTAAATGGTGAAGAGCTAGAATATTCATTTCATGTTGCTTTTGCTTTCAAACTGTGTTTTTGCCATATCTGTGCAAATGTCTGGTCACAGTGTGTTGAACGGGGTTTGACATTTCTGTTCTCTTAAGAAGCTGGAAGAAACAAATAAATGATCAATTTAGCAAATTGCTGAATGCTGAGAAGTTTTTCAAATTTTTTAATAAATCACAAACCAAAGTAATGAAGTCAACAATATACAATATTACTTCGACCCTTGCCTGGTTTCAGCTTTTCTCCTTCAGGAAACAAATTGCTATCACCCAGTGTCATTATCAATTTGATTTGGTGGAGGTGGGGGGTATAGCATGAACTCTTCCAGCTAATCACATTAGCACAATTACAGTACACACTATAATCCAATTGAAACCTCCCAACTGCTGATGAAAAGGGTAAATCCAAATGCCATGGTCGTCTCATCCACCAGATCTAAATCTCATTGAGCATTCCTGGGATATTCTGGAGTGATGCCTGACACAGCGTTTTCGGTCTCCTCCATCAGCAAGTCAATCGATTTACTTGTGGGGGAACGGTGTCGCATGGCTGCCTTGCAAAATTGTCTTGATGGTAAAAATGGGTGCTTGCAATGCACATACATTAGAAGATATTGCGAAGAGACATTCTACAGAATGCAAGATAGGTTAGGTCTGACTTGGTATACCAAAGTTCTCTGAACTGTTGAGATCCTAACACAGCTGGACGAAACTGAATATAAAGTGTATGACTAATTAGATCATAGCCAAAAGCTTTCTGAACTAATTGGGGAGGAAAAATTGCTTCTGAGGTGTAGATCAGGATTCAGCATAATTTATAAAAATAGACTTTTGTTCCAGTCTATTTCCCTTGCACATATGGAAGGGGACATGTCACTATTGTCATTGTGACAGGGCAGCTGTGAAGTTTGTCAGAATACCATAATAGTGTGTCACATGAGACCAGTCAGCTGACTGTCAGAGCTAAGCTTTCTTTAATAACTCACAGTGCAGTCTAAGGTGGGTGGACTCAGCCTCGTTTTACAACTTCCTGCAAGTAATCCTGCCTCATGTTTGGCTGCATTAATGGGCACCACCTAACTGAAAATGCTTATTCGCATCAAGCGGTGGCACAGTTAAGATAGACACGAGGCAGCTCCAGGCAAAGTTCAATATAACGATTTAAAACATTTGACAAGACCTTGGCTTTTCTGTCTCTCTCTGTGCTTCCAGTTCTATAATAGCCCTATCCTGCTGTTTCTCTGGCACTGGGAACGGTTCCACCTATCATACAGCAGCCAAAGGCTTTGCACTTATAATAAAGAAAAAAAAAAACAGGAAACCTCTTCTTGTAGCCTAAGTCTTCTCTTCTGATAGTACAAGTATCAATTTTATTTTTTTTATGTGGCTTGGCACATGTATGAGGTTTTTAAGGCACTAATGTAGTGGAATTGGTGAGATTTTCTTTGTGGCTCAAGAACTTCATTGTATTTTCTGAATACACATGACAATGAAACTTCATTTCCAGACTGGTGTCTTAAAGCTGATTTCGCCTGGAACTAGAGAGATCACCTGCTGGCCTATGTAACTCCCAATCGCAATACAGATACTGCAATATACGTACTTTCTACCATTGTTTACTTGGTGCTTGGTGAGTCTCTGATTAGCTGTCCTATATGGATATGAAACATTCAGTACAGAGGCACCCAAAGGAACCAAAGCCATTGTTTCTGTACAGCATTCAACTTAAAATGTTCTTAAGTTTACTGACGGCTATAGGAACTAAAGGGGTAGTGAACAGAACAACTGAAATGTCCTTTTTTGTGTACTTTGGCTTTCAGGAATGAGGGAAAAGGGTGTGACTAGAGAAAAGATATAGATGATGGAATACTTTTTTCTTTTGTCATAATTTGCATGAAAATCGCTGTATAAAATGAATTTGCTTTAATTGTCCCTTTTAAACAATGATGTTACAAGCTGCTCTCTTGCCAGCTTTTCTCAGCTATTATCTTTATCTGGATATGAATAACTGCCATATAAAATTAGGGGGTGGATTGAATTCCTCCTATATTTCCAGTCTGTGCTGATCTTGTGTCTGCGCTGGCCATCACATTCTGGAAGTTGCAGTGTGTCTAGGATGACTACAGTAGAAGTTCTCCTCCAATGAGGAGTTAACTTGTAGCCAGGTATTGTATTTATGAAGGACCTTTTAAAAGACGGCCAGCTTTTGGAAGTTTTCACATTTTGAGCTTTGTGAACAGAGATACTTAGTTTTTTTTTTTTTTTTTTTTTTGTGTTTTCAGTGGTGTGAAAGCCTAGGTACAGGCTGCTGTCCTGTGGATTGTATTGGAAGAACTGACCTTTCACATTGATGCCTGCCTGCACTCTTTCAGATTTGCATGGTTTTCTTTACAGTAACAGATTCTCTGTAGCAACTTTCTATATGCGATAACTCAATACAAATTTTCCTAGTTGTGGACCTTTCAGAAGAGGGACTTGAAATTAAGGGTGAAAGACAGCAAGCTTTATTTGTCAATAGCTGATAGCATGAGTCAGAGTTTTCTCCATGGATCAGCAAAAGCATTAACTCACAAACAAGTCGTGTAGTTTTTTTCAGGAAGAAAGTTCCAGAACAAAGAGCATGGATAATTATAAGAGTCTAATTTTACTGCACTACAGAACATATATTTAAATTCTCTTGTAGTGGTGACTTTGGACAAGTATGAAAAAGCTTACGTAGACAAAATTATTTTTGCAATAGTGGATAGTAAATGTCTCAAAGCCAAATGTAAGTTAATAAAAATTTAAAATGATTGTGATGTATTGCACTGCTGTGCATTGTTGTGTATCATTCTCAGAATTTTTGATGGACCTTTCCAGATCCCCCTCTGTGTTTTAAATCCTACTTACTTAGTCATAAATAATGGCTATTAAGAGGCTGGAAGGAGCTCAACTGATAAATATGTGGCTGTGACGTGGCTCAGCAGCCCTTATCTTAGAGTATCTATGTGTAGCAGCTTACACCATTTCTCTCTGTCCTGTGGCCTTCCCACCCCTGTGTTGGGGGCTGGGGGGTAGGGTTCTGCATCGATAATCCCTTCAGGAATGCTGCCCATCTAATTCCTAGCCTTTTGAGTGTGTCTTTCCGAACCCAAAATACCATGGCAGCCGCCAGTTCCCCTCTTGTGGAGAGGCTGCCGCCGTGCTGTAATTGTCACTGTGCTTTTCTGCCTTCTGTATCTTTCACAATCAGTGGGTTCAGTAAGGTCTGCAGAGGAACTGCAGTACAGGCACTCATGTTTGGCCAAAAATAGGATCGCTTGAACGGCCTCCCAAAGACGCAGCCATCAAGCACCATGAATGTAAATGTTTTGCTGTAGCGCAGCCCCTGTTCTGTGTAGTAAACACTGATGGATGCTGTCCTCCACCCATCTGCTGAGTTTGTACTCTAAACTTTTTTTTTTTATATAATATTGGCTACTTGTGCTATTTAACATCAGTTCAGCTGGAAGTTCCTGTGACGCTTCCCAAAGATTTTTTATTTTTTTTGTCTTTTTGTGGTTTGCTGACAACGAGTGAAGATAAACCAAACCAGCCACCTCAATTTTGCTGTTTCTTGGGTGTGCCATAGTGGCATGGTTGACCGTTTGGTTTCCAGATGCTGTGTCCCCCCCTCGGGACAGAATCCCAAGGCTTGAAGGGACACATTTGGCTCCCAGAATGTACCCTCTCAACAGCCCCTGCTGCACTGTGTGCTGTTATACAGGGCACTGCTGTGCCCCATAAGCCTGTGCTGTTGCAGGGCCCCTGGGAAACAGAGGATTCTTGTGCAGCCTATAAAGTGGACAATAATGTGCTGTTCAGAGGCAGTCACGCATGCAGGGGGGTGATGGAGGGCTGGATGTAAACATACTCTTATTGCCAGGCTTGTATCAAACCATGGCAGAGGTTTTCCACTTAAATTGTAGCGCTCTGTTATTACTCCTGCTTCAGAAAGATGGCAGGTGGCAGGAAATTCTTGAACCATAAATTTGATGCTTTAGAAACAACAGTTTCTGTCTCCAGAAACAGGGGTATTGATGTCTGTGACCTAGCTTGGTCTGTGGCCATGTGGTGTCGTGTAAACGACTGGTGGTTTTTATGGAAGGGCGCTGTCATCCTGCTCATGACAGAGACAAGCATTTCATGATGTCCTTAGTTTTTTTTTTTTGTTTTTTTTTCTCTCCACTTTGAATGCATAATATTGAAGTACTCCTATTTGTTTTACTTCCTACAGCAGAACAATAACATGTTAAGTATCAGGCATGGCAATAACGGCTTTTATGGTGTGTAAACTTGCATTGGTTCATCCATAGTGAGTGTTATCAAAGGGAAAAAGACTGTCCATTTTGACAGACTGTTAACCCCATGCATTCCTGTATTGTGAAAGTCACCCCAGATATGGTGGCATTGCAGTGAATTGGCGAGCGTGTGTCACTACCTACCCGTGCTCATTGAAGCTGTCCCCTCCAGGAGTGCCTCCAGGCAGACGGAATTTACTGTTTAGCTCCCCGTCAAATTGAGAGCCGAATGAAACGGGAATTGGGCAGTGAATGGTATTTTTATTGGGAACTGGCTCTTCCTTTTTGAGCTGTATGGGATTTCTGGTAGGGGTAGGATAATCGCATCTACCGAAAAAGTCAGCGTGATAAATAAAGGTGTTGCTTCAGCCGGGATGGGAACAGAAACCGGAGACAAGGTGCTGTACTGCTATGGGCCCTTGGCCAGCATCAGAGTCAATGGAGCAAAACAGAGCAGGATGTGTCTGTTATCAGGAGTAATGGTAAACTAAATTATCACCTGCCACCATGGGCATCTGACTCCACTCATCCCACATCCTGCTCTCTAATGGCCACTTCACTTGGCCACCCCCACTTTTTACAGGTGCTGTGTTTGTCTAGGCCTCAAACCCACGCCTCCGTCTTCACCAAATGATCATCACACAGCCTGTCAACAAAGCATTTTATTAATGGAGTGGTGCCGGGGTAATAAAACTGCAATACACCCACTATGCAAATACCTCCTGTTAAAAATCTTCAGACCTGCTCACCGTGCTCAACAGCTTTGTCTTCTCGGTGCTGACTTTGATGTTGTGAAGGCTGTAAAGATTAATGAAGGAAGCCTTGTTATTGGGCAGCTGTCAATCTAAACATCCAGAACACATGTTGCAGTGCCTGTATTAAAAGTAACATTCTGGAAATGATTCTTAAATTTTTTTGCCAAGTAAAATAAAAGGGTAGTTGTGTGACTGTCCTAATGGAATGATTCCTCCTCATAAATATGCTGGGTTAAAAATGTAATAATCATACTGAAATGAGCAACCTTGAATGTTCTTTTGGTAACATGCCTGAAAGGGTTCTATTTTTTTCATGGAAAAGTATAAATATAAATTGAAAGAGTCCCAATTGAGGTTGTGTATATTTTTTTTTTTTGTCTGTCTTCATTTAAAATGTCTGTTTTGTCAGTCTGAAGGTTGTATACAGCACTAAGTCATACTCTGGTAGGAAGACAGACTTAAAGTTAGTTTGTGTGAGCTTCCAATGGATATTAGTGGAACTGTGAAATGATGTCATAATTTTCAGTTTTATTCTCTAGTTTTTCTAGGCAGATTTAGTGCAGTGAATTTAAATCTGGTCTTCTAATATAGATCAACCATCTTTTGTTTTCTCATTGTTGATTAGATGTTTAATTTCAATGGTTTTTAAAAGTCATAAACTGATCCAGTGACCAGACACCTTCAAGCAAGTTTTTCTAAACCCAAGTCTGCATCATAAAATTTTGTAGTGCCTATATTGTGCAAAGAAACACTGTTGTAATGGTATTATGTTGTTGCAATTTCATTGTGCTAAGGCCTCAGTTTTGCAACACAATTGCGTGCGTGCGTGCGTGTGCTTGTTTTAAATCAGTCATTTGCCTTACACTGGCTATGGTGTTGTTGCTGTCAAAAATATATGTGATTAAATCTTTAAGTCAGGGACACGTGTGTGGAGTTCTGTTCGTTAGTACCTATATCAAGCCACACTGAACTTGCTGTAGTTTTGCATGTTCCTCCATTTGAAATTACACTGTCTTGACTTGCAGAAGCTTGAGTTCCTCTTCTGAGAAGTTTGTCAGTGATAGGTAGGGTCCTCTGAGGTGAGATGAGAACGTAACTGCATTTCCTGTGATGCACCATTCTGCTGTAGACGGGCTGTGGTGGTCTTGCTGCATGCTTTCAAAGCCACACTCGTTGCTTGTACACCCCCAAGAGTGAAAGTTTCCACAGAGGTCTTGTTGCTGGGAAGGACATTTAGATTTTATTCCTTTAGCAGACACTTTTGTCCAAAGCAACATCTGCCTTGATGTATACATTACAGCACACATCAGTTAAGAAGCTACTTAAGCTATAAGTGCAGCTAAGGTGAGCGTCCAATGAGGGGACAGCAACTAAGTGCAGGATAGCACTGGAGTAAGACCTATATAGCATGTGTCCTACCACAAGGTAGTTATGGCCAAATATGAAGTCCTAGTGGATCACTGTAACAGCATTAAAGACAAGAGCTTGAAATATGAACCTGGAGAGGGAGTCTCTAGCCATTGGATGAGCTAAAAGAGTTACCGGAAGAGATGAATCTTGAGGCGTTTCTTGAAGGTTGACAGGGCATCTTCAGATCGAATGTAGTTGGGCAGATCGTTCCATCGTCGAGGTACTAACATGAGAATCTTCTTTATTGAGATTTCTCATGTGGAAGGATGTCTTGTAATATACCACAATCTACCTTGTGGTAAATGATAATCCTATTTTTTGTTTCTGCTTTTGAAATAAGCCTCAAAAGTAGATACTAGAGTTTGTTTACAAAAAGCCACATGGTTTTAGTTACCCTGTGCTTCGAAGCTACCCAGTGCAGTAATTATTTTTTTTTTGTTGTTGGTTTGTCTGTTCTAATACTAAAGTCATTGAATGAATACTGAAGCTGTCAACTGGCACTTAAACTACCTTTTGTTCTTAATCATTTGGTGATGAATGGAGCAGGTCTATGAGGTGAACCTGTTTGGGGTTTCCCTCAGAATTCCTGTAAGCAGTGTTTTTGTTGCTGACTAAACCATTGTTGGTCGTGGGCAAGTGAGGAGGGGTGCTGCACCAAAGAACAGCATTGTTCCTTTACATCACGGGTCATTTTGAAAGGAACTTGCAGGCTGCAGGATAACATGTAAAAGAGCACCTGTAGGCCACATTTGTTTTTTTTGTTTTTTTTTTTTTTTTTTTCTTCTTTTTTTGCTGAGGCTATTATGAGAATATCAAATTAGAGAAGAACTGCCTGCAATGTTGGTAGCTAAAGTTCTGGGTCAACCAGAAGTCATTTTAGCTTCATACCTATGCAAGATTTGTGTATTTTGGTGCAGCTTTTGTAATTGCAAATGCTGAATTTCAGTCTTGTCAGGTGAACAACTGTATATATCCTGTGTGTCTGTGTGTGTGTGGGTATTATATAGTAGGGCAGTTTCCTATGAACCAGGTTAGAAAAGAACCGTCTGTAATGCTAATGTTTTTCTGTGCTTGATTGCGGTGTTCTGTAGAATTGACTTGTACTCCTAGTGTTTCACTAGTTGCCAATTCAGTGTAGATCAAGTTATGAAAGCCGGGGACATTTCTCACAGGCAGTGTGCTTGCAGTGTTCAGTTTGATATGCTCATTGTGAGGACTGAAAGGTGGACTTTGTTACTGGCTCCGCATTGTGCTGGGAGTATCATTAGGGGCCTAGGGGTTTTGTTTTTAGCCCTTTCTTACTGCATGTTATTGAACTCATAAATTTTAGTATCAGTTCACTACATCTTTACCTGTCATTGCTGCCATTTCCGTGATTCCCAGGCCATAACTGTATATGGATCTTGCAAGTGTTTTTAAGCTGTGAATGCGTAACTCTGAAGCAGATTCTTGCTTTCTGTACTGTTTTTTTTTCAGAAGAAATCTTTGAACTGTGAACAGCAGTAAACTTCGGACAACAGTTTTTATGGGTCTCTTGTCCTACAATGTTTACTTCTTACTGTTTCAATTATTGGTAAGATTAAAATTCCGCAAACGGATTTTGTCTACAGTTTGTATTGTCATAGTCAGAGGTTTTTAAGCTTAAAAAAAGCCTATAGTCGATTGCCATTTAATAGAATATATTTTCAAAACGTTGAAGGGCACGTGGTTGTTTTGTCTTTTCTAATCACTGCACAAGCAAAATAAACATCTATTGATCCTGTAGCCCTTCAGTGTGTAAATAGAGCTACAGTAGGAGGACTGATAAATGGACACTGGCAAACCAGAAAACACCATAATCCCAGTAAAGCGACATACTGGCCATGGGAATATCTGAGCACCAAAAGGTGGAAAAAGAGCACTACATTAACATTTCGGTTCATATCAAACTTTCTCAGTTGGCCATGCCTCTCATACATGCCATTATGGTGCATATATGCATCAAACCACCCCGCACAGTGCTAAGGGAATATTCTAGGATTTAAACAGCTCATGTTTTGCTTCAGCACAATGGTTCATGCTTGCCTTGGATATCATGCCATGCCTGCAGCTTTTCCTTAACGTGCCGTAACCTAAGACGTTTCCTAACCGACCTGCAAGCATCTGTCAGGAGCGTTAGAGCACTCTGACTCACCGAATAAGTTCTAGGAAATCGGAACAAGCAATAAAACAACATTAGACATGGAGACAATCGTAACACAAATGGAACAATTGTTAAACTATTTTAGTTTGAGTCGGTGAAAATAAAAGCATGATTATTGTAAGCACTTGATCAGATCATCATTGAACAGTTAGGCTACTTGACAGGACTCACACTACCTCACAGGACTACACTAATCTCCCCCCAACTAAACTGATTGCTCTTTGTTTTGGCAGGTTTCTCACAGTATGGGGTCATTTGGCTTTGAATTGGTAGTAGACTTTTAAGGTTCATCATTCCAGACCAGGGTACATTAATCTGTCTGGTAGCCTTACTGGACCATTGTTGGAAATCAGCCGCATGGCCTGAGTGGGGCCTCGGAATAAAACTACACGATTGAGTTTTTTCTTTGTAACACTATTTGCCTGTGATCTTTCTGCAAAACGCCCTCTAACTACAGTCTTGGTTGTTTTGAATGTTTAAAGGTGCCATAAGCATACGATTTAATATTTTGCTCGCCAGCATATACTCAATATGAGCCCTATAGGGCAAGAGCTGGTTGTTGTCCTGTGGGCCTTTATAGAATCCTGGTTCAACTGTCTGTATATTTTCATGGTTTAATACGGCCTGTTATTTACCAAGACATGAATATCATACATATCTTTAATTTTTAAAAACCTCAGCTATAATTAAAAATCACTTTGAAATGTATTCTGTTTTCCTGGTTAGTTCTTTGAGTATAAATATTTTAATGAGATACTGCTGTTTGTAAGGTTGTTAACTGGGTCAGTCAGAAGCCATTTTAGTTAAATACCTGTGCAAGATTTTTGTGTGTTGGTGCATCATTCGTTATTGCAAGTGCTGAATTTCAGCATTGCGAACAGCTTCTCTGTACCTATTCTGAGTAACAGGGCTGTTTTCAATTAACCAGGTTGTTCTCAGCAAATAGAAAATGTATGCATCACTGACCACCTCACTTGATCAGCTTGAATTTTCTGCATTTGTGAAATGATTATTTATGTATATATTCATTTAACAGTTGTTTTGAAGAGCCTTGATTTATGATGGAACATTGAAAGCTTAGATTAATTAGTTATTACCCCTGCGGCGTACACTATTAAAAGCAGCACAGTAATCAAAGGAGGGTTTAAACTTAAAATTATAGAAGAAAGTGCAGAACAAAAATATGCAATATGAATGAGTGAACAGCTTTTTTTTTAACACACCAGCCCATTCTTATTCTCGATTTAGCAATTTAAGTCAGAGGAAAGGAATCTGTTTTTAATGTAGAGTGACAGCTTGAATCTACAGCCTATTCGTATGGTTCAGATGAGCAACTTAGGCCTTCATTACGAGTCTGGCAGAGTCAATTCTGTTTAATTGGGTAAGCACCACGAGTCTCAGAATTTCAGTAGCGGAAGCCTGAGGGAATCAATCCTTTTCTGAAAGCTGTTTAAGATTATTAGCTGCTTATTGTAAAACTGGAGCTCATTTTGCCTAAGAAGATTACTTATAATAGATTGCTAGATAACAGTAATTTTTTTGTAACTGATACAAAAGTTTGTAAACAGTTGGTCTGATTCATAACACTAGAGCCTGTTCCATTGTCTAGTGTAATAATTTTTATTTTATCATCCTTTGTCTCTGGAAATAATCTTGCTTTTAGGAGCAAAGCTTTCCCTCACTTAGCCTCAGTAGCTCAATGATCATTTCCCAAGATACCTGTGTGCTGGTTGCTAGGATACTCCTTCTATGGTTACTGAGAAACTGAGGAGCTGATGGTATTTTGTATCATACAAGTGCCACTTGATATTTGATAGTGGCCCATGCATAAAGTGTGGAAGGTAATCCCACGAAACTGTGAGTGGGAATGATGAAGGATGAAAAACCTTTGGGTCATGTAATTTACAACAATTTCCTTCCTCTTTTTCCAAGCTTTATGTTGACCTTCTTCAGCATATACACCTCTGTGAATCTTATGCTGGGAAATGATGCCGGGACAAGTCGTAATGAAGAACAATTGGGATAATTAGCTTTGCGTTGCCTGATCTTTCTTTGAATAACGATGAACAGAGAGTGCATTGAATTTGTTGTTTTACACACAGTTATGATTGTAGCAGCCCAAGGACATTTAAATAGTGTTGTTAGAATACAAACTCTGATAGCCCACTGGGAGGAACTCTTTGACAGTCTCTGCTCCTGTTTTAGTCTGCAGCTGCAGGCGATGATGGTGTTGTAAGGGAGAGGTGCCAAGGTCACCCAGAAAGGGTATATAAATCACTCCGGGTGAAATTCTTCTCAGTATGGTCCTTGTGTTTCCATGACAACCATAAGAGGGCAGAGCTGTCTTGGCACAGTATGAACCTGAGGCATAGTGCCATTTGTTTGCTTTTTGAAAAACCTCTGCGCCCACATTATATATAAAAAGAGCTAAATCATAGCTTCAAACCATCGCGGAACATTACTGTATGTTTGAGTCGTCATAATGCATCAGCACACAGATCTCCTTTCGAGTGGCATTAAGAAAACACGCCCTGTATTGTGGAACTAACAACCATAAAATGATTTTGTTTTTTGTGTTCATCCTGCAAAGGTACTTACAAATTAAACATCAGAAACTTGTACTCTACTGTACTGATGGTTGCAGGATTGATGTTTACAGGTTAAGTTTCAATTATTGTGGTTTCAATTATTTGAATGATAGGCTATACTATCAGTAAATTCCAGTGTTTTCCCAGCTGCTTCAGGAGTTCATATAGAGCAAAATGAAGTTGTCTTGGACAACTTTTTTGCAATTTGGTTTTATTTAATTTATTGTCCCAGATTAACTATCTTTTATACTTTGTAAAAAAAAAAAAAAAAAAAAAAAAAAAAAAAGTAATGGTTTAATCAGACTTTTTTTTCCCCCTCCCCTAACAGGTAAAGGACCTTACACGATTCCTGGATCCCAGTGGCTTGGGTGTTATCAGCTTTGAGGATTTCTACCGCGGGATCTCGGCAATCAGCAATGGAGGAGAATGTAAGCTTTCTGTAGTTTGTCCTTTAATTTCGCACTACAGCACTTTTCAGTGCCACTTCATTTTCACACATAATTTGGCAATGGTTAGGACCGAGATGACTGGCAAATAACTCTTGAGAATAGCTAAGCTCGCATCACTCTCGACGTCATCCTCTACACACATTGTTCTTTATTTAATCGCTTCAGAGGAAATGTGTTACTACACTTCAGCCATTGTTTGGTCTCCCCAAAAGTCTCAGAAGTGCCATGAATGTGCGTGGATGCTGCGGTTGTTTAGTAATATTGGTTCTAACTCCATCAACGATGGAGTCATATGGTCAGCTTTTCATTCGAGAATATGAACACACTGCTCACGATTGCCTACCTGATAACGGTGTTTACCATATAGACAGCATAATGAACGTGGTATTTGGCAGACGGTTAACTATTTTTGATAGGGCTCTTTAGGATCGTAAACACACCGTTTAATTTCCGTGTGATGTGTCGCTGTTTTGGCTCTTGGGTCTTTGCCGGCCATTTAGGCCGAAATGACTATAAAATGCATTGATTCAATGCCGAAGCTGCAATCCTGAAGTTATGATCCAAATCGTTCTGTCACTACAAGCCAGTACCGAACCGCATGTGCTAATTTGACAGTAACCACACCCTGTAGCGCCGGCTCCGTTACACCTACAGTCCGAAGAGCTGCACCGTTCCCATGGGCCGTTCCGTTTGTCCCAGGTTACAGAGCTGAATTAGTAATGTACTGGTTAGTATGAGTCACAGTCTCGGCAGTATAAGGACCCCATGGGCCGCTCTCTGAGAGGAGGACGGCTGCTCAGGTTTCCTTCAATAATTCAATCACCATGCCTGCCTACAGTTTCAGTTAGTAAACGGCATGCTAAGAGTTCACTCGCTTAACGGGAAACCCCAGCCTCGGCGATGAGAGCCCCTTTAAAAACATTGGCTTTAATGTTGTATTCCCCATGGTTCAATAATACACCCATCAGTGTTAACAACTTAGTGTATCATTTGATTTCTTAGGATCGTTTTAAGGCTAACACCCAGTTGCAAGAGTTTGTTTGCGGGAAATTTACCACGCTCCACCACAGACTTTTACCCTGTCAAACCTTTGTGGTCTGATAAGATCATCTCGTTCCTGCTGGTCTTCTCTTAACTCATCATCATCCTGACACAATGGACCCCCCTTGGAGCCACCTCACAGGGTCCTATTCAGGAATTCTAGTCTACAGTATTTTCTTTCAACCTTAAAGGCATGGGAGAGTGGGGACACCTGGCATGTGGACCCCTCCCCCCAGGCCTCTGGACAGACACACTGTCATCAGATTTTCCATGTCCTCTCCTCTCAGATAGCATGCCGTTCGGCTCTGTGGCTTTGGCTCCCCTTATGACTTCAGTACCCTGTTGACTCAGACCTCCCCTGACTTTGTCCACAAGCAGCTTGCATGCACACAAAATTCCTGACTACCATGGGCTCCTCCAAGAAGTACCAGCTTGTTTGCTTACTGCTGCTGGCAATGAGCGCGTGTTTAGTCAGACTCTAAAGTCTGCATTTACCTCCCACTCACAGCTTCGCTTCTGCCCCAAGCGGAATGAGGACTCCATGAACACCATGAGCCCAATGGTAATCCGGGAATACGTTAGATCCTCTCTGTACATCGCGCTGACAAACTAAATTTTTTCATTTGTCCATGATGTTTGATGTGGAGGTGGCGAGTGTGTTTGCATAGAATATTTTTCTAATGGTGCTTCTCTTTACACCCGTGTGAATGTGTGACAGTGCTGCTGTACCCTCCTGGGCCCTTCACAGTTCGGTGCCAGAATTCCTGTGTCAGTTCAGGATTCCTGGGTCCACTTCATTGCTCTGCTCAGAAAGTTGGGAGCACGTGTCATGGAAATCAAGTACTTTTTCCTTTCGTTACTCATTTTGACCAAACCGGTTCTCTGAAGTCGTTTGGTTTTCCTTTCTCCAAGTCAGAATGCAAAGGGGTTTTTTTGTGGGTTTTTTTTTTTCTAAGCCAGTGGTTATTTTTGGTAAACTGTAGTTTCGGGGGTGTTGCGTAAAAGGCACCGTGTGAGCGTTACAGTTTCGTGGCAGGAAGTTCATCTTGTCAGGTAAGCGCAGTATTTGGCCTGCGCTCTGTCTCGCGTAAAGATTAGGGGTATAATGTTTAAGACTGACTTCACCCACGGTAGCTACAATATGGGCCACGGTGCTATTAAAATACCATACTGCTTGTCACAGGTCTCTTGAGAAGAGCATTTATTTTGAGATGGATGATCCTAAACATGGTGTTCCTTTATCTCATAATCAGCATCGATTATTATCTCCTCACTCAATTTCTGTGTTAAGTAACCAGTACTCATATACCAGGGTAGGGTTTTCTTTTTGTGATGAGGTTATAATTGTATAATAACCTTTTGCTGAGCTGGGGGAGAGAGATCCAGCACCCTGTGAACAGCTGTTGACACAAATGACTAGTATCCTCTGATTCTCACGTGCACAGAACACACTTGCAGGCTATGAGAATCCTCACCGAAGCAGGAATGCAGGTTCTGACACTTTAGAGAAGATACTCTCTCATGCATCATCTCTGCGTCATTCTCACATTTACAGCCTGAAGAATTTTATTCTGAGAGACCAGACTCATCCCAGACAGAGCAGAGCTGCTCTTGCCATGCAATTTAGTCTAATCTTTGTTTCAGTGCCCGCTCAGTGGATGGGCTGCACCGATTTAACAAGCTCCCACTCAAAGATGGAGTATTTTTGTGATGAAAAGCAGTTCAGTTGATAGTCTGGGTGACATCTAGGGTCCTTGGGATCGTCCCCCGGGGGACACCCGGCGTATTCGGGATCCATACTCTAGGTGACACTCCGACATCTGGGTCCTTTAGTAGTCTTATGATTCCCAGTTTTAAATAAACATCTTGCCCAGAAGGGGGGCCTTTATAGTGGCACATATTTCAATTGTTTGGTCTTGCAGCTAATGTTGTGCTATGGCCACTGTCAGTCTTAAAAGAATATGTATTGTAAACGGTACTCTAAACCGTTCTGCATGCTGGAGTAGCTGACATTTTAATGCTTCTTCCTGTCTAGCTTGCGAAGGCAAATTTGGACAATCAATTCCTTGAAGCAACTTGCCATTTTTACTCATTCAGCTGGAGCTGAAATCAGTTGTTTTTGCTTATATCAACTGCAGTAAGAGTTTCAGCCATTTCTCTTCAGACTGTTCTGCAGAAGGAAATGTGAGATGTTTCAAAGTACTGGTGAACGGGTATTATGCGTACCCTGACATGTCAATACTCTGGCCATTAATGCTGTAGATACACAATGGTACAGATCAATAGGCTCCATTTGACTTTCTTCAGGCTGTCTGCATTCTGTATGTGGAATTGGACATCATGGACCACCGCACTTTCACCCGTGGGGTACATTAGGTTTGGTCGCTAGCAAAGCTTTACTTTGAAAGTGGGAGTGGGCCGTTTTTCCACTCTTCTGTGTCTGGACATCGTCAGCTGATTATGAGCTTTTATCTTGGTTTGATTTTCAGGCCTATAGCCTGTAAAATAATTGGGGGGGGGTGATGATGGTTTATTTATGACTGACTGACCTACTGTGTTGGGTACTACGAGCAGTTCGGTTCGTATGCAGCATATCCTTTTAAAACATTGCATTTACAGGCTTCTGATTGTTCAGCCTCTGGGCCGTCGTGAAAATATCTGTGTATGCCATACCTGACCTGGGCCCTGTCTCTGTGCCGTCCGCAGGTTCGGAAGCCCCCCTCTACGGTGTGGCCTTTAGCACAGAAGACGAGGCCAGGGGAAGCTCAGAGGAGTACGATGACAGCAACGCCTTCGAGGTCAGTGACTGCAAGAGCTGTACACGACTAATGGATTGGGTTTGAGTGCCTGAGCTGCTGAACACCTAACCTGGGTATATAACCTTAACAGAGCAGAGTTCCTCTGGATAGAACAACATGATAATGGTGAATTCAGTGTTTGTAGCATTCAGTGGTGGTTGTCTTTTGGCTGATAAACTTTATCATTTTGCCTCTGAACATTGAATGGGATTCAACACCAGGGTCTTCCTCTCAGAACCAGTTTTCTCGCTGAATTCAGCATTTCTCGTGGTCCATTTCTCTGGAGCTCCTTCACGTTAAGCAGCACCAACCCAGCAATCGGCACCACGTCCCACTGTTGTCTGATTGCCCAGTGCTGCTACAGCACCCTCTACTGGCTAGGCCATAATGAAACATTAAACACACAACTACATTATAACAGGCATTTAAGTTTTTATGTAGGCTAACAACAAGAGTAAAATGATATCTAGACAGCTGATGATGAAATTGCTAATAATTTGCAGTGCTGGGTTCTCGAAACGTTAGGATGCAAAAATGGGTGAAAAAGTACTAAGCCGGGGATAGTGTGTATTAAAAGAAACTAGAAATTAGCATCCAGGGCACTAAAGGAATCAAGGAGGGAAACGTCTTGTGAAACTGGCTGGACTTGACTGTTAGGTGATGGTGACATGCCTGGCTTTTAAGCCATTTTCCGCTGGACAGCTCAGTGGGAGAAAGTGTAATGAACTTCCGATCAGGGACATTATTGTGATAGGTTTGGTGCTGTTAATGTACATGCATTTTAAGTTAAAGAAAGTTCGCTTCATCTAACAAAGGGCACCAGGGTTTAAGGAGGTGGCTGGGCTATCCTGTCCTACCTGGGACAACCCCACCCGAGTTTGGCTGCCACCCCAAAGCCAAGCCGAACCCAACGTCATCCTGCCTTTAAATCCACATCAGTGACTCTGTTGTTTCGCTCTGTTTGCTTTCAAAACACTCCCTGTGCAGTAGCTGGGTGGAGAAAACACTCCTCCGTAACCTCATAGCTGTATACACCTCTACCTCTCCATCCACCCTCTCAGGTACAACACCACCATTGTCAGCTGGAAATATTAAAGCCATTCATTCCCAGCCTCAGGAGGTAAAAATCCCACAGTTTCATGTTTGTTTTCCAGTCGGAGCCAGAGTGGGCTCTGCGCACCGGCCACTGAGACCCCAGCTCCTCCGAGGGGCACTCATACCCATTTCTCATTTACATGGGTTAGCTTTGGGTGTCTTATGGTTCAGCATAGCATTCCGGCGTAAAGGTTACTTATTCACTCACTCAGCCCCTCAGCTGGAGTTGGCATCGAGAGGTTGTGTCCCTTGCATGCCTTTTTATGTGTAGAGTATACTTCAGTTAGTATAAATCCTTCACTAGTCATAAACACAGCATTACTGTTAAAGTGGCTCGGTTACATTGACTAGGCTGTTGCTGGTAGCTAAGCAGGGGTTCAGTTCATGTCAACTGAAGTGTGAACTTTTCCCCTAATTTTCCATATTCATAAATGTCTGCTGTAGACTATTTGTAGAATATATTTGGCAGGTTTGTATCCATCTATCTTCTGAACCACTTCTCCTGGTCAGGGTTGGGGGGGAAGCCTTTTCCAGGTAGTCCAGGGCACAAGGCTGAGTTCGTGCAGGATGGGCACGTGTGCACACAGACACACACTACAGGCACTTTAGACATGCCAGTTAGTCTAACTACATGCCTTTGGACAAAGAGAACATGCCAATTCCACGCACTGAGTGGAGGCAAGATTCAAATCCCCAAGCCTGGAGGTGTGAGGCAGCAGTGCTACACACTGAGTCACCTCCTATGGATTTAAAAATAAAAGCTAAAGGAGTCTTGTATTTTCCAACTTTAGTTTTTCTGCTTGTAACTTTAATTGGCATGAAGATGCATTTTCTGCAGCTGCTCTGGCTCTTAGTGTGTTTCCATTGGGGTGTCGCTTTTTTCCCTGTGTATGCGAGCTGAGGAGGTAACCCCAGCCTAAACCACGCCCCTCCATGGTGTAATGTCACTGTCCCAAGTCTCCTGCCCTTTGGACTTCCCCCCTCAGAGGCTCGAAGGGCAGGCAGGTGTACAAGTTAGGGCTTTACACTGAGAAGAAGCTGGTTGCTGCGGATGGTGAGGAATGTCCTGGGGTTCTGTGACAGGCCCGTCTTGTCTGTCACCGACCCTGGTGTGACAACATGGTCTTGGGCATGGCGGGCAGCCTTGTAGCCCCCATGGTAGCCGGCCCGCTATTCCAGCAGGTAGGGGGGTTTATGATATGGCCGGGGGTCCGGAGCAGCCCGCTCGGAATCTGGCATTTTCATGTCCAGCACCGTGTGGTGGTCTGCTTAACTGAGAACAGAAGAGGGTTCTTATCCTTGAACAGAACTGTTAGCTGCTGACACAGCTGTTTGTTGCACTGTTATTTCCCTGTGTTCCTGTTCATTTCTTTCAAGTTGATGGTATATTGTGTTCCTCAGGCAGTAGCAGGGTGACCCTGTGCATTATCAGCATGAATCACTCCACATTCAGCATAAGCAGTGGAACAGATAAATCCATTTCCTTAAGGACGTGTTAATCCCCCCCCCTTTTTTTTTTTTCTGATGTAGCCGTACAATTTGCTGTAGGATGTTGGGTTGAGCCAGGGTCGTAGGAGTGTAAGTTAAGTGTTTGATCAGAGTATGAGTACGTATTTCTCCTCTCTGTTTTATTTAATGCCCCTCCCCCCACAGCAGAACGAGGTGACAGACAGCGCTTACTTGGGGTCGGAGAGCACGTACAGCGAATGCGAGACCTTCACCGACGAGGACACGGGCACGCTGGTGCATCCCGAGCTGCACGAAGAGGTGGAGACGGACAGCGCCATCGACGCCACGCTGCACGACCCAGAGGATGCTGGGAACAGGTTAGCGTGCCCCTCTCTCCACACGCGCCACAGTCACTGGGAATCAAATGTTTCTTTACTACCCAGGTGGTCTGAAGCTCATGAACATTTGCACCAATGCGTCATCCAGAGATTGGGTTTGTGGTTTTTTTTTTGTTTTTTTTTCCTTCAAACTCAGTGTAGTAATTCTTTTTGAATGTATATCGTAGCCTGTCATGAATTTGTGAGACTTAACTGCGTGTTACATTAGGAAGTACTGTTGTCATGATATAGTGAATCACTGTGAGCCTGTTCTCATTATTGGGTTTTCAGTTCGTTCGTGGTTGTTTTTTTGTTTTTTTGTTTTTTTTGGGGCAGACATTCAGGCTATTAAAATCCAAGCACAGCTGGTCTTTGAATGCCTTTTTTCCCCACATAAGTTTTTGTATGATTTATTTGGTTATTTATTTGAAGATGTAAGTACAGCAGTACCTGTTTGCATGTGTTTGTCTTGTCATAATTGTATTTTAGTACTGGATGCCGCCTCCACTGTGATGTAGCATCACGCACAGCTGTGTTTTCTATTTTTTGTTGTGAATCGGCAGGTAACTGGGTTGGCAACAGCACACCCATGGACAGTACTTTCTGAAACACTCAATCTAATAATCAGGGTCCCTCTTGTCAATATCTACGTGGAAGAGTCAAACGCCCCGTCGGCCCCCAGGTTGAATTCTGGGTGGAAATTGGTGGGCTTATTGTCTCAGTGCTGTACTGAAACTTCAGGGCTCTGGTAGTTTGACACCTTATCATGTTGGTATTTAACAGGTAAATGAGCGTCAGCTGTTTCCTGGAGAGTGTCACTCTGTTCTCGGCCTGCCATTTATGAGACTTCAGATAAGATTGTGAAAAGAGAAACAGCTGACCTTCTGAAATCCCACTGCTAATTGTATACTATCCACTGTTTGTGTCTGAAGTTTTTTTTTTTTTTTTTAACAGGTGCGATTAAAAATTGTGTTAACGGTTTTATACATTAGTACTGACTAATGATTAACATTGAAGGTTCGCCATTGCCCACAACAGCATAAACTGTCCTTCTGCATTGCGGTGTTTTGCGGTTGACTTTGCATAGTGGAAATGTCACCTGGCAAATAATTAAACTCTCTGTTTCTTCCTCTACTGTATGTTTAGTAGCGGATGGAAGGAACTGGGTTTCTTTTTTGCCTGAATGTGTGTGCGCTTAAACAGGAGCAATTAAACTTTTTTTTTTTTTAAAATCTGGTGCCACAACATAAATGATAATGTTGACTGCTACATTAAGCAGTTCAACAAAGGCTTTTATTTTGAATTTATTTTTATGGTGAGGTGCTTTGCTCAATTTTCTTAGAGAACTGTTGAGCCCCGTGACGCAGTGATAAGGTGTGTGTGACCTTGGACTGGCTTTCTGGGAAGTGCAACACTCTTCCAGGTGCACTGTGCCACTTTGTATCCATGTCTGAGTCTCTGCATTCCTGCATCCCTTTGGGTTTTGTTCTACTAGAGCCTCCGTTTCTGTCAGTAGTTCCACTTATTGGTAAATGTTACGGTATGGTTGTGATTTTTATTATTTTTTTATTTTTCCATTATGTTGCACTGACCATCATTTAGAGGTCCAGGAAGTCTTTGGGAAATCAGATTTTCATAACTTTGTATGTATACCTTAAGTATTGCAATTTAAAAATTTTTTTTGCTTTAGTATAGTTAAACGTAACTTCTATCAGAACTTGACATTATGGCCTCACACCGCCAGGGTTGTGGGATTGGTGTACTGTGCTCTCTGCCCTCCATGATCTGTGACAGGGTCCTGGTTCGCTGTGATCCTGCCTTGGTTGAGCACTTTTGGGAATGTGGATGCTTGAGTAGGAGATGCATGGAACTCCACTGGCTTTTGTTGTTCTACCTGTCACTGTCTCTGTCTTTCTTTTCATGTTTTTTCTTCTATTTCTCAGGTCAAGTCAAGCACTCATTAAATCACTTCTAACACTTACCAATCAGGTAGGATTACAAGGGGTCCACTGACCCCTCTGTTACATGGCAGGTTAACAGGCACTACCTGTTTCTGGGTAGCCAGACAGCAGACATGCTGGAAGATTATCTACTGATGTGTCCAGCAAAGTCCCACTTTTTGTCCTTTAAAGATGTCTCCTACCAGATAGGCAATTTAAAGACTCCTGGACAAGCAGGGGAAATTATCTGTCTGATTTATTTTTTTGCACTCTGTCTCTCTCTGTCTCCCTCGCGTGTATAACGGAGTCCAATCATTTTGTAAACAACATGGCCAGGGGGATGAGTTTATCTGGTTGGTGGGCCGGGCGCGGTGACAGATCAGCTCCGGCCGCTGGAGATGTCTTTTTATTTCCTGCCTGCTCAGGAGGATTTGAATTGCAGGAAGTGTGGAGTTGGCTCTTTTTCTGAGGCTTATGAGTTCTCAGCCTGCCGGTCAAACCCCTGGCTTCGCTTTCTCCCTCTTCCTCTCCTTTGAGTGAAGTCAGCAGTACTTATCTTGCCACACTTAGCAAGATCATGACTGGCCAATCCTCCCCCCCAAACTTAAAAAAAAAAAAAAACTACAATTTTAACTTCGATTGTGTTAATTTGGATAACCTGCCGGTAAGTATTTCATCGGACCTCTTTGAATGAAAATATCCCAGAGTGTCGGAACAGACACTGGACTAGAGTACTGTACACAGCATAATTGTTTAAGGAAACCTGACATGAATCGGCAGCACGCAAGGGTAACATGGTGGAGAGCTGGTGACATCGCTGTTTGCTGGGTAATGCCAACCGAAATATTCCCAGTGATTTATGCTCACAGACCCTCCATTTTCAGTGTATAGTTACAGATAAGTGGTTAAGGATAGTGTACGTCTTAGATTTATTAAATGTTTCACCTCAGCTTTGAAATTCATTCCTCTTGTATCGGCTTGTCAGACTGCAGTGTCTGTTTCCTCGTTTCTGTGATTAGAAGCAGGATTAGATCCTTACACCCATGTCACACACCCTTTCCTAGATTGGATTACGGCAGCTCTTTGTTTTCCAGCTGAGTGTACATCAGATTAACCCTCCTCAGCTCTGCTTGATTGGCACAGGGTCCCAGGAGCGATGGACCTGCATGTAGGTCCCATGAGTCAGATGGGTGCCTTAGAGAGGTCTGGTCATGTGAGTGTTGACAGTGGTGTCAGTCAGGCCATGGGGGAAAATGCTGCCCCCACCTCATTGGCTCTGCGTGCTGCCATCACAGATCTGCATTGTGAGTAAGCTCTGACACGATGATGGATCAGCAGACGGTAGCAAGGCGGCAGTGAGTGACCACACTCCGAACCTCGACTGCTGCGCTGCCCCTTGGGAGGTCAGGCATTGGCACAACATACTTGACAATAATCTGAAATGTATAACTTTACTGTCAGGTACTGTGGGATTGCGATAGATATCATAAGAGCCTTTGATGTCACGGGAGACAGAGATTTATGTTCTAATAACTTTGTATTGACTGCTTCCATTACCACAGGATATGGGGGATTTGGGTGTGTTTAATTACTATGTAAAACAAGTGTAGAAAAGGCCCTCAGTCTCCCAAATTGGTTTCCCTTGCCCTACAAGTTTTTATTAAATTTGATTTTTAAGTAGTCTGGTCACCAGTTGTTAAAGCCATGTGTTATGTAAAACACCGCTTCTGTTCAGTAGTATATTGGCTGAATAAATAGATCTGGATATGCATTTGTTTACAGATCTTCAGTAAGAATTGCATCATTTTGTATGTTTATCATTTACTGCTTAGATTCAACTTTTTTTTTTTTTTTAAAGCAGAACATCGGCTCACCTCCTGCATTTTCGAATACGCAGCCCTGTTGGTGAGCGGGACGATCCTGCATTTTCAGGCAATATTATTAACAGTTGTATTCAGTACAACTTTGACATGTTAAAATCTGTGTCATCTAAGGATTTTTTTTTCCAGTTGAAATCGGCTGACACAAAGTCTGGGTGAAAAAATACTATAAAGAGAATGATAGACTGTGTTCAAAATATTTACTCCCCCCTCATTATGAAGATGCTGTTTTGTAAATAGAGGTGTTCTTCATTTGTGTCTCAAATTCATCTTGCAGCTTATCGCTGGGCACCAACTGGGTCAAAGCAGACAGGTTTTCCAAGTAAATGAATTTTGCTGTAATTTCACATAATTGCAATGAGGCCTCCTGCCCATTTCAGTGGGCAGAAGACCACACTGCCTGCCTGCTGTGTCAGTGGGGTTCTTGATTGGAAAACTAGGGGTGAAATTCAAACGCACAGTTCATTAAGTCTGCTTTGGAAACCTATTGTTTTTCACACAGAAAGAGGTTTAACCATAATTGGTAGGGTTCAGACAATTAAGAATAATGTGAAAACTCATCGTGAGCAACAGTGAAAGTTAACCACATGCACTGAATTGGCCGTTTGTGACATCACTGTGCCCAGACATCTTTATGTTTTGTCCAAACTGTGCTATGCGGTTAGTTTTCTCCACTGGCTAATTCATACAGTATAATCAGCACCTAATAGCAAATCTACATGGTAATGTTATTGTAGTCTCTGCTATTGACCTAGCATGCTGAGATAAGATGTATAAATGCCAGTAAGCTAAATGGCCTAACATTTATCACAATGATATTTTAACCCTTTGTAAATGGCAAGGGATTCTTGGGTGTCTGGAATGCCTTTTTTTTTTTTTTTTTTTTTTAGCTTTCACTGATTTATCTCTGGCAGTAAATGTCACACTGAAATGAGACATCTTAAGGAAACGTGTGCTGCTGTTCATTGGATTTGATAAGGTCATTAAAGCAATGCCATTGCTATCTGCCTGCTGCATTGTGTCAGAGTCTCTGAAGGATTTACTAAGTGCATATCTGTATCATTGTATACTATAGCCTATATGACTGCTTGTATCATAGCTTCTATGTTGATTTGGTTTAAGAAAGAAGGAGCCATTTACAATTATTTCTGTTCTTAGGTTATTTTGAGCTTTAGTATGATCTGATGTGAATTTCATATACAGTAAATATAGATGTGGTGAACACATTTAAAGCACAAAGATACCAAGATTTGATTTTTTTCCATTAGTCTCCTTGTAACAGCATGGGTTTGTGGAAATTGTACCCTGATCAAAAGAGATTTCTGTGCACCTTTGATAGAGTTTGATTCCCTGCAAATCTTTACTTCGCCATTTAAGAAGACTTCCTTCAATTCACATTGAGACAGTAGTCTATTTTTCCTGGTTATGCATTTGGTTACTCTTGGGAAAGATAATATTAAATAAATAAATAAAAATCACTGCAGGATCAAGGCATCTAAGAATGACAAATAGCCCCAGGGCAACAAATACTGATCTGCTGGAATCTCACATTTGCCTAGGATTGTATGTATGATTTTATGGTACTGAATGTATAAGAAAGTAGTGAGGAGATGCTGTATTCACTGCTCTAAGATCATATAGCTCAAGTTTCCCAAGACCATCTAGGTGATCCAGAATTGAGAAAAGACTTGCCAATCTAGGTGGAGAAAAAATGCCTTTTTGCTGAAGAACTTCATCCCAGACATAGGATAACATTAGGAGTATTGCAGTTTTGGGTTTACTGTACCCAGACATCTTCTGTCTTCTGTATTGTAACCTGGACAGTCTGTAGAAATATACATGTATCAGTTTGTGAGCTGAAGTTTAAAATATTATGATGTTGGGTTAGGGTTAGGGTGCATGAGGATGATGCTGAAGACTATACATTTACAGCAGAATACCTAAAAGAGAGCAAACGTAACATTTAGGGTTAATTGAATCAATGTCCTGACTCTAGGATGAGTGAAATCTTCCCACTTAAATTTGAAGCAAGCAGTTGATACAAGACAGCCAAAAAATATCAAAGAACAGAAGCAGTTCTGTAAACATGAACATAGCAAAATCCCCCCAAAATAATGTGCTGGCTTATGGGAACAAAAGGCTGAGGTCAGTGCTGCTGAAGGAGCCAAAGCAAACTGTTTGTATACGTCCAACAGAATGAAAATGTTGCATCTATGGCTTTAGTAAAGTTGTGCAAAAGCTACAATTTTCCACTCAATCACATTTTACGATGAAAAAATTGAAAAGGCTTTCTTAGTAAAGCCTGGTGAGACGTGTACATGTGACTGGAAAGCGATGGGATTGACGTTGTTCAACCCTATCTTCTTCAGGCTCTCTCTGGACTCCGAGCTCAACAGCCACTCCCTGGTGACGGTGATTAGTGGGGAAGAAGAACACTTTGAGGACTTTGGGGAAAGCAATGACTCAGAGCTCCTCCTGGAGGGTCCTGATGGAATGGAGGCAGAAGGTAGCCCAGGAACCCAGGGTCACAATTCCACGCTGCTTCTCTCGCCCAGGTACAATCTAATGTATAGTCGGGTCACTCGAGTTCAGAAGCGGTACAGAGCAGTATCAGTGCCATAAGTGTCTACCTGTACTGTCATGATTAGGAATTTTGGGATAATCTCAGGGGAAATGTTCAGTAACATAGGAAGTGATCATGTAATAATCTATAAAATTAAAAGTGCATTAAAACTGGTGATTTGGTCCCTTTCCTGCATCACTGTAGCAAATTGTGCTAGTTACTGGTAAAGAACTGTTTACAGCTGATAAGATGGGTGTAGGTGGTTGAGGATCTGTGGTCTCCCTCTGGTTCCTCTTTACACACCAGGTTATAATGTAAAGTACCTGGTGTGTAAACTGAGTGGGTACTTAATGGCATCAAAGGAGGGTTTCAGGTACTCACCTTGGCGAATGGCTCGCCAAAGCATTTGCAGAGATTAATGTGGGAGCTCCCCCCGTTTGATTCGACCACCCCCCAGATGGGCTTGTGCTCTGTGGTTTGCCGATTTGTCTCTCCAACACCATGCCCCCAGATCGTCAGGCACTGAGTTTGCTGCCTGTTATCACTCTGGTCATCTTCTGTTTTACCTTTGTTTTCCTCATTTACTATGCTCTGCATTTAACAAATATGAATCCAGGATTTACCAACTGGTTAATGCTTAATTTCCATCACAATATTATGGGCCAGGTTCTCCTCTGCCTGTAGCCTTTTCCCAATAAGTGGTGAAGCTTTACCCCATTCTCTCCGTTTTTGGCCATTGGAAAATTTAGGCTGTCACCTTCTGACTTCTGTGATGGCCATTCTGGATCTATGTTTTTTGTTAACCGCTTCTCCAAGCCAAGCGTTTGGAATGGCCCATAGTTCTTCTGTACCAAAAATACACACAGTAAAAAGCTGCCCCTTTGTGGGAACAGCTTTGCTGCACTTGTAACTGTTGTGCTAGCAGGGAGAGCAAGAAAGGGGTGCCCATAATGTGGCCAACATGGACGGTTCTATCCCTCCAGCAGGCTCTCTGCTTGGGGCAAGGACAAGTCGGTAAAGGGTTCTCCTTAGGTGGTAGTGTTACTGCTAAAGCTCTCACTGCATGGAGTGTATTGATTCCGTCTGTTCACAAAAAAGTTAATGTAGTGTAGCGGTTTTGTTATCCGCTTCCCTGTCTAGGCATATGTTTGAGCCTAATGGTCCAGTATGTTTTCACCAGTTTGCCCTATACATGAGAGAAACTGGCATACTTGCAGTGTAGCTAAGACTGAACAAAACCCTTAGGGGAAAAACAGCTGGGGTCAGTATTTCCAGGCAGTGTTTTGGAGTAAGGTGCGGCTGAAAGTTTCGAGACCGACTGAGAGCGCTGGAATGCCATTGCCACATACAGCTTCATAGACATCGCATCTACAGAGGGCATTTGCTGCCCCCCCAGTTCTCTGAAAAACGCCTCCAAGGTCCTTTGCACGTTTCCTGCTGGACGTGGCACAGAATTCGATAAGGATATTCACCATGAGAAATTCTGCTTATTAAAAATCAATGTGGGAATGCCTGGAACTGCAAAAAAGCATGGCAGAGGGTGACTGACTAATATGTAGACCAAGATAACACTGAATGAGCAACCACCTCTACTCTCCAGTGGCTTGTTTAGTCATCCTACAGTCTTCATTGTGGGGGAGGCCAAATTCATTTGTATAATTTTTTTAATCAACAAATCCATTCCCCCACGCATATGGCAGGTTTACAGCCTACACCATTGTAGGACCAGATTCCATGAATACATTAAATGGTTACATAATCATCAAGCTGGTTTTTAGGGTTGATGAACCTTCTTTCCCAGGTACCTTCAGTTCAGTGAATCTTGCTGTTGTCGTAAATCTTTAATGACATCAGGTGAGACCCTTCTGGGGTTAGATCGTATCTCCTCTGTTGTGTTCTTCAACCCCACCCCCGTACACTTGCTTCCCAGAATCTGTGTGCCTCCCTGCCAACGAGAATCCATTATGGACTATGCTGAGCCTCTCTCCTGTCTCTCTCCCGTCAATCCCCACATTTCCTCCTCCTTCTCCCTCCATCTCTTGGTCTCTCCAGTGCCGACCCTTTCCCTGCCGGCTTTCAGAGCTTCCTCAGGGAGAAGGTGCTTGACTTTTACTGTAGCCAGTGTCACAAACAAATTAGTCGCCTGGAGGACCTCTCCACTCGCCTGAATTTCCTTGAAATGAATAGGTAACGCATGCTTTTACGTTGCCCCACCCCACGCTCCATCTGTCCGCCGTGGTGTTGTGTGTTTAGCGTGCATCTATCCTGAATGCATTGGTCTGAGTGATACTTTCTCGGAGCTTCTTGAAGTCAAGAGTGTGCCGGCTGCTGTCCTCTAGTGGAGAGCAAAACTTGTTCCGAGGTGTTGTTTAATGATGTTCTCACATAGAGCACTGTGCTGTACTCCTTCGCTGCCAAGTGCGCCTGGCTGCGTGTATCTTCTGCTCAGTCAGTGAGTCACAACAAGCTGCTGATTTGGTAATTTGTTGAGCTTTTTAGAGATTTCCAGAACTGGCACATGACTTCACCTCGTATCTCTGCTCAAAAAAAAAAAAGCTAATGGCTTGATCTGGGTTATATCAGAGGATGTGCTTTTTGTTTCTCTCACCCAAACCCTTGCAAATCAGTTCCCTTCTGGGAGTAAACATGAGAAAGTGTTCAATTATACATTGGTAGGAAGCATATGGAGTGGATTGTGATTAGATGCCACTTGCTTTGAAGAGGGCTGACGCCGATCAGCATGTGGTGCTGCTGTGCATGCTGGGTACTTTACCATCTTGTGTGTGTGCGTGTGTTCAACAGTGGTGCCACTTTGCCTTGTGTTCCAGTTCAGCCCCTTTCCTTGACCCCCCCCCCCAATGTCCTCTTCCCTGTGCTGTTTTTGTTGGGGTAAAGTGGGGGGTCAGGGAGGTGGTCCTGGGACACTTTCTGTTTCCTCTCCCTTTCACTTCTCCTGACTGAAGCATCCTGTTTTTTTTTTTTTCCCCTCTTGTTTTTCATTCTTTCTCGCAGCACCAGCAAGAGGCTCTCCAGCACGAAAGCAGCAAGGTATCTGACCGTAATTATCTCCATTTTCCACAGATTTACCCTAGAAAGGATGTATGTGTAGAAATGTGGACCAAGAGCGAGGCTGTGTGTCCTGTAGCTGAGCAATACTTAGATTCAAGAGCAGGAGGCCTCAGAGCCCGACCGGTGGAGCAGGGTGTCAGTTTACAGCATGTTGGCTTAGGGAGGTGGAGCACAGGCAGTCCGTACGCTTAGACGTTGAAGGTGGTGGTGGTAACGAGGAGCCAGTGAACTGCGTGAAACGGACGTGGAGAGCATGATTTGGGAGTACTTTGAACATCTTCCCCTGTGCAGACACCTCCTCCAGAGCAGCATCCTGACAGCAGACAGCATGGATGACCTGTCCCGGAACATCCTGGAGCTGGCCGACACGGATATCACAGACAAGGTACAGCCCACCGAAGCTCCGGTCTATTAAGTTCCAACCCCTGCCTCTAGCAACGGCTCGACCAATATATTCATATTTTTAGTCTGTAGTATTTTTGTTTGAAACACCAATGGCTTTTCCTTGTGGGTGTGCTGTTGACATTGTGCTTGTTAACAAAAGCTTCTTATTGGCCAGTGACACTGTTCTCCGTGTTTTGTTGAAGTCTTTTCTGTTTACGCATTCATTCATGTTGTATTTGGATGACCCTGTGCGTGAACAGGTGTGTGAGTGGGTACCAACTTGACTCCTGCAGGTGCTGTTCCTGGAGAGGCGGGTGTCGGAACTGGAGAAGGACTCCACTGCCAACGTGGAGCTGCACGCACGGCTGCGGCAGGACAACCTGCAGCTGGTGCACAGAGCCAATGCCCTGGAGGAGCAGTTAAAGGAGCAGGAGGCCCGGGCGGAGGAGGCCCTGCAGTTGGAGATGCGCCGGCAGAAGGACGCCATTAGCAAGCTGGAACGGGATCGAGGGATGGAGCTGGAGAATCTACAGAGCAGGTCTGTTGTCACCGTGACCGTTTGCGTCACTCGGCTCCCAGGCCTCCAAACCCATGTGCTGATGCACCGGTTTCTCAGTGAGGAGATGCTGCCATCCAGTGGATGGGAATGACTCTTTCTTATCAGAATAGCTATAGCCTTTTGTGCTTTGAGCTAACTGGAAGCCAGCAACATCATCTACATCCATCCATCTATCTATCTTCTGACCTCTTACCCAAGCCAAGATCACCTGAGGGACTGGATCTTAAACCTCCACGCTATAATACATTTTCACCAGATACCAGTAGTGTTCAATGTCGTTTTGGTATGACTTTGCAAACGCTGGATCACGTGAACGCTTTATGAAGCAGGTATCACTGTGTGTATGTGAGCTTGAGAGAGACTGTATGTAAACAGATGTTCTACTGTTTCTGTGCTCCTTCAGACTGCAGCAGCTGGACGAGGAGAACAGCGAGCTGCGGTCATGTGTCCCCTGCCTCCGCGCCAACATCGAGCGGCTGGAGGAGGTGAGTCGTTTGTGCTGGGCCTTTAATGTTCCTCAGCTCTAGAAGCCCCCACCTAGGAATTTGAAGCGGTCCGGTTGCTCCCCTCTGTGGCTCATTGGTCAGCTTACGGCCACAGTGCCATTCTATGGGGAGATGTGGATTGAGTTGCGTACTTTTACATGCACAGTGTGAATGTGAGTCAGTGTGAAGGGGGGGAAATAGTCAGTCAGTTCTGCGGACCTCTCATAGCTGCAGTGGAGCCTTGGTGGTGCATGCAGTAAAGGTATGCATCTTCCTGACTTCATCATCGTCATCGTACCTCTGCTTCTCCTGGTGAAGGTCGGGGTTGGTGATTACATAAAAGGTGGAAAATGTTTGTATGTACCAGTGGTTGCCAAACATTTTCTGTCCGGGTGCTTTTCCAGATATCTTGGAGCCCAACACCACCTCCAAACACGCGCACACACACAGGTGACACCCCCCAGTCTGAGAGCCACAGCTATATCCTCTTGATTATTGAAAGTCATTGCAAGGTCTCTAATGTTAAAAACTATTGTTTTAGCTAAGCTGTTAATCTGTGGTTAGCAGCTGTAGCACATCTGTGAAGCATCTGTGAAAACTCTTCACATTTCATGTAGTGTTAGTATTCCTTCTCTAGTAGATGACATCAGTGCATTTGAATTTATTTTTACTGGTAAAACTCTCAGGGGTTTGTAAAATGAATAAAATGGAGCTGAATTCTTGGTACCATCAGTTTACCCCCACGGTGTGCAAGTCGTGCCATGGGATGGATTCAGCCACTTGGCCAACAGTGACGGCAGCCTTCACTGTCTTTCATATTATCTGATGACGGTGAATAGTAAATAATCATTAATAAGGTAGCTGGGGTTTGAGCACACGATCTGATCAACCAAAAAAAAAAAAAATCAGGAGTGACCAATGAAGAGAATTGACATAATTGCCCCCACTGGCACTTGGTGGTATAGCAGGTGTCTCCCAGTGTATCTTTTCTAAAAGTCTTTGTTGTCCTTGTTGTCCTTTCCTACTTCACCCCCACATTAGGCCTCAGAATAAATTATAGAGTTTTTGAGTTTCAGTGAGCCGAATAATAAATTAATGTGAAGGGCAGGCCGTCCTCGTTCCCAACTCACTCCCGCAGTCTTATTTCACCTCCACCTCCCCAGGAGAAGAGGAAGCTGCAGGACGAACTGGAGAACGTGACATACAGGCTGAGTGAAGAGATGGAGTCACGCAGGAAAATGTCAGACAAGCTGTCGCACGAACTTCATAAGCACCACAAGGAGAAGGAGTGCACACAGGAGGTGAGGAACGTCTGGTGTCACTCTGGTGAGAGTCTGTCGTGACCCAGGTATGTCTTGGGAGCATCACGGTAAGGCGTCTCTGTCACACGCAGCTGATCGAGGACCTGCGCAAGCAGCTGGAACACCTTCAGCTGTACAAACTGGAGGTGGAGGCCAAGACGGGCCGCTCGGCCAGCGCCGGCCTGCAGGAGTACCAGAGCCGCACCAGGGAGGCCGAGCTGGAGCAGGAGATCCGCAGGCTCAAGCAGGTGAACGTCGGGCATATGGGGCCAGAAGCATGTCCTGGCCTTAAGGCGGAGCGTGACTGACCGACTGGCTCTCTCCCCCCACAGGAAAACCGCAGCCTCAAGGAGCAGAATGACGAACTCAACGGGCAGATCATCAACCTCAGCATCCAGGGCGCCAAGAACCTCTTCTCCACCTCCTTCTCTGAGTCGCTGGCTGCAGAGATAAACTCCGTGTCCAGGGATGAGGTGAGGCCAGACAACTGACGTTTTATTGTCCATCCATCTTCCGAATGCTCATGCAGTGCAATGTGACAGCGAGCCTATTTTAGGGTTTGTAGGACACAGGACAGTGCAGCACGCTGATTGGCATACCAGTCCCACAGATACTGTGGGCAGTTTGAGATCAGCAGTTAGCCTAATTGCACATTATTGGACCATTGGAGGAAGGCAGAGGACCCAGAGGAGCACTGGGCCATCTTGCTCCCCTTAAAATATAATTTGATCATTAATATATGAGCTAGCTGATTGGCAGCAAAAACAGAATGATTGTGCAACATGTCAGTGTATAATTATGAGCATTATACCATGTGCAGATAATGTGCCTCGTCATGTTAATTAACCATTCATCACTTTTCTGTGTATCTTAGCTGCCTGTCTGGCAGCTCCAGGTTTGTCAAAATGTGAGTTTTATGATGTTTTTTCTGCTTTCCTCTTTCAAGTTAATGGAGGCTATTCAAAAGCAAGAAGAGATCAACTATAGATTGCAGGACTACATTGACCGCATCATTGTCGCCATCATGGAGTCTAACCCATCCATCTTGGAAGTGAAGTAACAGCCATCCTGCCCTTGGGTACCCGCAATGCCCTTTGTCCCACAGTCCCATTGGAAGAGGAGTAACTTGGGCAGAGCCTCCATCATACACAGAAAGGGGAAAAAATACCATTAGTACATCAGTTATAGCTGAGGATTCAGAACAAGTTGAGCATCTTTTCTGATGTGGGACACAGTTCTAGGTTTGGTAGTAATGATGAAATCAGTAGTACTCTGTGTGTGTGTGTGTGTGTGTGTGTGTGTGTGTGTGTGTGTGTGTGTGTGTGTGTGTGTGTGTGTGTGGTTCCCATGACTTCCCTGTGTTGGGGTTGGAGGGACCCTGGTTTGCTCTCTTTCTGTCCTACACCTTGGTTTGTTTGGGTGCAATTTGCTACTGACCTTCTGTGTTTAAGAGTAGGAGTTTAAAATTTTACCTATAGGGCAGGACTTTGGAGATGTCTGATGTTTACCTTGTCATTGCAGGAGATCCACTGTTGCTTTAACTAGATAAATGGGCAGTAAGTAAATAAGAAATCATTTCCATTAAAGTTTATAGAGCACTTGTTTTTTGCTCTTTAATCGTTAAATCTGCTTAAGGCACTTTGCTCTGGCACTCCTGGCTGGAGTCAAGTCTACTTAGAGTCGCTCCTGGCAGTTTGCAGTTTATTAACCATCACTAAAATGTTTTCTTGGCTCTCCTGACAATTACACGGGCTCTTTAGGCAAAACATCTAATGGTGAACCACCGCTTGCCAATAAAGGAGGCCAAATTGCACCCTTTCAAATACGCTAAAAACGGTTTTTCAAGAAGTATGATGCACTAGCTAGATGAAAAAAGCAGCCGTCCAAGACAGACAGACCTGGGGAGGTATGTAGCATGACCTGGAGGGGCTGGCTTTTATTTTGAAGTAGGCTTATAGTGCGGATTTTTGTTGCGTCATAATTGAGTTCAGCGTCTTAGCTGTTTTTTGGGTTGTTTTTTTTTTTTTTTTTTTTTTTTTTTTAAAAGATTTTTGTTTTTGCGTGTCAAGTCCAGCAACCCATGTGAGGGGCAGTTCTACTCTCTGCTGGTGTAATTGCCCCGAGGGTCATTGTGTGCCCTGATGCCACTAGGCATCCCCGTGTGCTCTGTGTGTACGTGTATTTGTATGTCTGTTTGCCACTTCAGAAGGAGTGGCTCTCGAGCTCACAGCTGTCATGTCGAGCAGAGTGGGTGCGTGCAACCATAGGCATTGAGAGAGGCCTGTGGTTCTCTTCCTTGAGCCTTGGCATACACTGAGCACTGTTGGTCACCAGACGGCGCAGCCATACTATGTGGTCATTCCTGCATTCACTGGACTTGGTCTGATAGATGCACAGCTATGGATCTTGTCTGAGTTGCCCAGCAAAAGGCATTCTGTTAGTTCAGGAGTTCAGTTGCATTCATGGCTTTCCTTGGCAGAACCTCGATGGACCTACAGAATAACACAAGCATGTATCTGCAAAATAGAGGTAAAATGCAGCAATGCTTCCTCTTAGGGAATAACAGTATTCATCATGTCTGTTTCAGTGCTGCAGATTGTCGGTGTCCTTAGACTGTGCCTGTTAAATACCACACAAAATTGCCCATGTTAGAGATCAAAGTTCCCATTGCTTTGTGTCATCGCCAGTTCACCATTCAGACTGGGCTCAAAGGCATGGGAGGTGTAGCTCTCTGAGAGATGTTTTCTTGTGTGATGTAGGTGTCTTTTAAGGAACTGTCTGGGGCATTTAAACTCTCCCGATTTTACTGTGTGGCTTATCTTGTCCTTGTGGGAAAGGAATTATTCTATCTGCTATTTCTTGCTAATCCTCCAAGAGAAAATCAATTTTTTCCCTTTATAAATAAGAAATGGAGAATTCTGTATGGTTCTCTTAAGTCTCTCTGCCTCTGGTATTCTGAGATGTAAGGAATATGAATTTAAAGTGTTTGGTGCACTTTTTTGGCCCCGTTATGGGTGTTTAGTATAAAATACACTAAATCAATACAAGGGACCTTTTCACACCAGTCTGGATCTGTTAACCCTTAGTTCTTATTACGTAGGCCTTAGAAATACAAGGGATGAGACCGATTCAACAAATGCATGGCTGTCCTAAAGCAATAACCATAACATGGATGGAAACGCAGGGGAAGTCCTGTCCACTGAGTTGATGTCAGGCTAACGGACATGAGAAGGCAGGACACTTGCCATGTGGAACAGCCAAGTGCACGGAGGAGACCCTTCTGTGGATGAGCTCTTTGCTCTTAACCAGGTGCACCTCCAGCGGGTTACTGTTTGTCTTTGCTGGACGGAGTTCAGAGATGCCACCTGTGACAGATCAGCCGAGACTGAAGAAATGAGGACTGTATATTTGGATGTATTATAGTTTTTGAACCTCACTGCACTTTTGGGAGGTTGACTCATCTCAGCTGCAGGACATGGCCACACTCCTGCACCTAAACACTCGCTGTATAATCTTTATTTAGTGCTAAATCAAATGGCCTTGGATGTAAATGACTGTACATGTAAACTCCTCTTTTTCTAACTTGTAGACTTGTTGGTATTTTTATAGTAAGAAGAACAAGAATGACACATTGTCCTCCTTTGAATTAGCCCTGTCCACATAAGGTGTCACCTCTAATGCCACCGCCTCCTCACCTGATGTTTATTTCTCACGTAAATCTGTAGATACAAGTATGTTCTCCCTATCCATTCTGATCAATGGGCACCAATGCTGTTGTTCATTAATACCTTAGCATATTCAGAGTGTGAAGGGAAATTAAACTTGTCTAATTTGTTGGAAATGCATGGTGTAGACGTATTATTCCACCTAGTGTCACTCTGAGAAGCTGGTGGGTTAGCAACTGTGCACTGACGTCACAACTGTAATTAGCTCAGCTAGTGCTTTTAAGACTCTGTGTGTTCTGATTTGTTTTATATTTATAACTGCTCACCATTAAGTCTTGGGAAAGCTAAACTACAGATACTGACCTGTGATTTAAAGATAGTCTGTTGTCTTCCAATCATAGGAGACAGCAGGGCAAGTTATACTGTGCCATTGATGAAACAAAGAACAAATCACAGTATGATAGCTATGCCATTAGCATTAAACGATGCACTGCACCACACAGCAGGTGCAGTACAAAGTCATTCATTAAACCTAAATGAAAGTTGTGATGCATAATACGGTTAATAGTGGATTATACACCTATAAAAATACTTTCTTTGCAATATAATTCTCAACCTGTTAAATGAGGATTGATTATGCAGCTGAAATCCCTCATTCCTGCTTTGAAAATTGCCAAAACATAATTTTAATGTACGCCAGTTTCACTTCAATAATCAGGCTGCACTAGATTATCCAGCATGGGTTGTCATTGTCACAGACTTAATGGTGAGCAGCTGAGTAGTAGAAACACACGTATGAACTGAAGGATTTTTGTTCTCTGTATTTTGGTATTTTTGCAATATATGTTCACTCTTATAAAGTGGAATGCACAATACTGACCGATGAGGGAAGACACTTGGAGTTGATAATATTGGTCCCTCTGATCTGTCACTTTTTTTTTTTTTTTTTTAAGTTTCTTATTAATTCCTCCTATGTAAGTTTTGGATTTTTGGTCCAATAGAGTGCATACAGCCATTTCTGGGATACTGCCTCTCATTGGTCTGAATATGGTAGGACAAGCAATGTGTAGGCTTGTCAGCTAATTGTAATGAAGTTTAAATGTGAATATGAATCATTATTTTTTGTAAGACTATTGCTCTAATTCTAGCTTCCAAATGTCCAAAGAAAGTTGATTCTATGGCACGGGATGTCACTATTGGGTGTTGCACTAATGGCTCACTTAGAGTTAAAGGCAAGGAAGAAATAAGAATTAAAAAAAAAAAAAGACTAATGTCAACTGAAGTTTATTCTAATCGTGGAGGATACTGTAATAAATAAAAGATCAGTATTGTGTACTGCTGTATGTTACCGTTTCTTTTGAAAAATTCTGAAAGATGTAATCATTATCGTTTGGAGAATTAGACTTTCCAAGTCACTGTAAAAGGGGAAAAAAGTATTCAGAAATAATGAAAACGGCTCCTGGGTGGTTATTTGTGTGTGTGTGTGTGTGTGTGTGTGTGTGTGAGAGAGAGAGAGAGAGAGAGAGAGAGAGAGAGAGCGAGTCATGAACACCGTCCAATGTATTTTGTCTTGCACAGCAAATCATTCTTCTGAAACCCCAGTTATGAACGTAAGCGCAGTGATTTTATTTTCAAACATGCATATTAAGTTAAATTATTGTACGTCTTCGTAAGACAAGCCAAATGGAAGAACATCATTTTCACTGTTTTGGACGTCTTTACGTATCTTATTGTATAATAGTAACTGTTTAATTAACCTAAACGGTTAAAGTAAAGATCGTGAGACGGCTGCTTTGTGCCTTAATGTTTATTTCAGGTCTGCAAATTTCGGGCCAGCTAGCTGATGACCGCTGTATTATGGCTGGCACCAACATAGGGTATATGCAGGCATCCGTAACTCACACACTCAGTCTGTCCTGGCCAACACTGAGTAAGTGATGGGTAATTCCAACTTTTGGTTTTGGGGTATGCAGCAACTGCGGGACTAGGAGGACACAGTTAGCCCTCTGATGCCAGCCATGGACCGAATAACTTGCAAAACATAGGTAGGACTCTGCACTGTCTGTAGCATCTTTTTATACGTCTGCAACCAGAACACGAATCTTCTGCAGACACACACGTCTACTGGAGAAGGAAGTAGGAAAGAAGTCCTTCCGTCAACATCTCAGCCGAAATCTATACGTGAGAAATATAGCCAAGCCAACAGCTTTGAAATCAGCTGACAGCGACACCCAGCCATTTTCTAAACAGACTAATCCTATTCAAAGTCGCGGGGGGAGTCTATCACAGGCGGACTAGGCGCGAGGTACAACTCAGTCGGAACGCTTGTCGGTAGGAACTGTTCTTCCTGACCTGCGGAATACACGGCCTTATTTAGCAAGCCCACACGAGCAAGAGCTGGTGCATTTTTTTCCCACGTTTTCTGTCACTGGTGAGTGGAACCTGTAATGTAAATAGGTAGAGATACACATATACAGTTAATTATCTTTAAATCGAGGTAAAGAACCTGGCTGATAGGTCTGCCAGTGCTTCTCCAGTGTGATGGCTTGACTACTTGAGAGTACAGTTGCAGTCTTATTCGTTAATTATTAGAGATGTCTATGGTCAGATAACCATTTACGTATTATGTAAAGAACTGTGTAGCTCGCTGGCCATTTAGAGGTGAGTTTTTCAGAGTCACTAGGTGCACAAGAATTCGTATAATTTATACGAATAATTTATTTGCAATGATTGTTAACTCGGCCAGAAATTGATTATTCAGTCTATACAGACTACCAGCCTGTCTACATGTGTCTTGTAGAAAAAAAATATATATACCGTATATTAAATTGCCTCCTTCTTAGACCATAGGCACTAAGAGTAAGTCCTAAGTACGTGTTTAATGACCCTTTCAGTCCCAGTTGAAGTACAAGTTAGATAATTCATTTCTAGCTGTTGTGTGTTTAAAAAGATGTTATGTATTCTTCATTAAAATAAGACAGCCCAGTAGAATTGCTCCTCTGCCCTTAGGAATATGCGAAGATGGAGAGACTGGACATAGAGTCAGAAGTACAACTTGAAGTGAACCGGCGTGTCCGAACCCTCTGTACGTCAAGGGATGCGGAGGAAGTGGTTGAGACCCTTAAGTCACTGACCTGCTACCTGGGTGATGCATCAGACATTAATGTCTCCGAAACTGTGAAGAAGGAATTCAGTCGGGTACATTACACCAGGATTTTAAAGTTCCTTGTCAGCAACCTACAAGCTGATTGGCTGCAGAGGCTCACTCCCTCTCAGCACTGTGAGCTCTGGGATGGCTTTTTTCTTAGTGGACCCCCAGACCAGGCATTGCTGGTGCTTATGGATTGTCTTAGTTCTCTCAGGTATGTTTTAAAGGTACAACTGGGATGATAGCTGTGGATGTCTCTCTCACCTCCTCTCAACCCAAACTAATTTGAAAACTCCTGTCTGTTTGATGTTTAGCCAAAGCTCAGGTCAGGACAAGGTGGTGGACATCCTTGAGCGGTACCTTCGGGCTGGCTGTCTGGCAGCTTTGCTGTGGTCTCGGTGCCAAGGGTCCAACACCCCGGACTCCCCTCAGCTCAGAGAGACGCTTCTGGGACGCCTGGTGTCCTTACCAGACATCACTGCCAATCGCTTACATCCACACAACAGACTACTTTTCTTTCCACTCCAGTACTACCCCCTGCTGGCCAGGGAGATCAGTTTTGCACTGGAAAAGACCTGCAAGGCACTGAGAGGTATCACAGCCCAGGTCTCACTGTGCCTTTAATCTATCCTTCAAGTAAATACATATGCCAGTCAGTGTATGTGATGGCCCAGCTGTTGCACTGATAAGTCTCTTTCTGTATGTTCCTTATGTAAATAACATGTAATGTATGGTTAGCCTGGTTTGGCTTCCTGAAATGTGTCTGGTGGTTTTTGGCTATAGGTGAGTCAGCAAGTTAGTAGTCTGCTCATGTCTGGAGTGCTGCCGGGTCGAATCTCACAGCCGGCAGGTTAACTACACTTTCAGCTGCGGATGATTTTGCTTTATTAACCCTCAGCAAACAGTAATCGCATCACCACTGTGCCCTTGAGCAAGGCCCTTAACCCCAGAGAACTGCCCCACGGGTACCAGATAGATTGCAGACCCTGTGCTCTGACCCCATGCTTTGCTCTCACTTGTATTTGTGTGTATTTCATGGAGAGCCAGATAGGGTATGTGAAAACTAAAAGAATTCCTCGGTACCTTCTTTTTTGGCCAGTGGCCAATAAGCTGTCATCTTTTGTATCTGTGCAGATGGGCAGGATTGTTCCCTGAGTTTTGTAGCACAGCTGCTGGGGAAGGCATGTGTGCAGGGGCATAGCGGTAAGCACAGATCAGTATTCAGCTTACATATATATTAAAAATCCCATCATGCTTTACAGCTTACATCACTTTTCCCTTTTGCATGTCTGTTGTGCTTCCCAAACAGAGCTCATGTTTAAAGAGCTGGCCCCGCGCCTCTCCGAGTGCACGCGTTCCGACATGCTGTGGCAGCGCGTGTCCTGGAGGCTGATGGAGAACGTCCCGGAGCGCTGGATGGAGAGCGTGATCGTCGGGCTGGTGCAGGCCATAGACGGGTGAGTGGCGAGTCCGCTGGCGGAGTGGAGACGGCACCTACGCATACGAGAGCGGCAGGCCCAGTAATGGCAGCCTTTTCTCTTTTTGTGTTGCTCTTCAGACCTGCGGTCCTGTCCAGGATAATAGGGAACCTGGTCCTTAAGAACAAGAAGGCCGAATTCGTCGTTACCCATAAACTCCTGTTGCTGCAGTACAAGTACGAGGTGGGCAAATGGCCACTGACTTTTGTGTGTTATATAAGCAGCTTTTGGGTCACGCTTACAGAATTGACAGCACTGCTGTCGTTAATCCCTATCTGATATTTTTCCGGATTTATCTAGACCCGTGTTGTGCGGACTCTGCTGGGATACCTGGCACAGGACAGGGGGCGCCGCTCTTTGCTCTCTCAGGTTAGATATCAGTAGGTGGTGTTTTTGCAGCATCACACGGGTACCGCCTTTGGCTTGGTTTAATGCGTCGGCATACAAGACCGCTTAACCGAGCATGCGCGACACGCTCAGGTGCTGCGGGCGCTGTGCCAGGCCTGGTCCAGCAGCAGTGCGATCAGACACACGCCCCTGGAGCAGCAGCTGTACCTGAGCAGGTGTCTGTTGCTGTGTGTCTCTCTGCTGGATGACCATGAGCTGAAGGAGCTGCAGGCAGGTGGGTTGCCATCGACGGGGCGGGGGGCAGTGCGGGCTGTCCGAGTTTAAGAGGCGGCATTGGGTTTTCAATGTCATTTCCCCGTTTTTTTGTGGTCACGGATCTCGGTACCACCCGATCAGAGTTGCGGCAGTGCATGCTGGGAGGGATCCAGTGCCGCCTGGACAGCTCTGTGGTGCAGATCCGGCGGATCGGCATGGTGGTGGGCGAGTGCCTGAGCTCCCGGCTAGACACCGGGGGAGTCAAGCTGAAGTTTGAGGTACAGCCTGATCTGGTTCTCCCTCAGAGAGTTCGGTGCAAGCCGGAGTCCTTCATTAGTTTGCTGGTTCTTGTTGGTGCGTTTCTGATGGTACAGTCCAGCTTTCCATGTAGAACAGCAGACTGGTGTTTCTCTTTTCCAGTATGAACATGATGAGGAGACCAGAGACTTGCTCTCCATGATGGACCCCCTTGTGCCTGAGGACGCCGTCCCCACTGACGGGTGACGTCCTTGAATAAGTCTTGCGTTATTTTTCGTTGTGCTGTCATCATCACAGGTCTGCCGTCCTTTTTAAACGTGATGCTGTCTTGCTTCCCGCCACCAGACCAGCCCCCCTCCAGGATACCAGCTCTGCCCAACACAAAGAGGGCCCCCAGTTGCCCAGGCAACCAGTCACCCCGCCGAGCTTGACAACTAAACGCGATCCTGCGGGAGGCGGGGACCATGACTCGGAGCTGGATAGGTGAGAGCTCAGGATGTGCGGTTTGATTGGGTGCCGACAGGCCCCACTGACGTCATGTGTCCGTTCGTGAAACAGCGACGACGAACTCACCCCTTACGACATGTCGGCTGATAAGGAGATCAGCACGGCCGCTCCCCCCCGCTACCTGAGGGACTGCTTGGAGGGTAAGAATCCCACCCCAACCCAGTAGAGACCTCTTCAATACAGCCATGCCATTTGTAATCTGCCCCTTCTTGTTGTCTGCTTCCTCAGCCCTCATCTCCTCTAAGGATCCCACACGGGTGGAGCTCAGCCTACAGTCTGTAGAGGACCTGATACGTAGGAATACCTCTGCAGCCAAGGAGGTGAGCTGACCTCTCTACCCTGCATGCCTCAGCCCCCAGCACATTCCTGTCATCTCTCCAGCCGTACTCTGCTGTACATTCACCTATATCTGTGCGTCTGCAGGTCGCCGTGGAGCTCATCAAAGTGCTCCTTCACCTGGAGGACAGGTACGGCACCCCCGGCTTCCTGGGGCTACGTCAGAGGGCTATGGTGGCCCTTGCTGTCACCGACACGGTCCCGGTAAGTCGATGTGATGTTTGCTGCAGTTGCTGAAAGTGAACCTGGAATATATCTCTCCGTCCGTCCGTCCATCCATCCCAGGCAGCACAGGTCACATGGCTGGGTTTTACCCTGGATAGGATGCCAGTGTATCACACAGCACATTATCACACACACAATCATGCTGTATAAGCAGTTCACTCACATAAACTATGGCCGATTTAGAGAAGCTAAAGGCTATTGAATGGGACTGGAGTACCAGGAGAAGATGGGGAGAGCATGCAAACTGCCCCCCCGCCCCCAGCCCAGGACAGTGCTGCCCCCTGCACCACCATGCCAGCCAGAACTGACCTTAAACATATATACGACATTAGGCATGTGTAGACTTTTACAAAGATATATAGACAATATGAAATACATATATTGTGTGGCTCTGCAGGTTAATTGTTTCTGCCCGTGACTGGAAGGTCTCTAGGTCAAATCCCACAAATGGAAAAAGTGTCCGTATCACTGTTGGGCCCTTGAGTAAGGGCCTTAACCCCAAAACTATTCTAGGGGCCCTGGATAAATGGCTGCCTCCGCAATCTGACCTCAAGCTTACCCGTACCTGTATATGTGTCCCCTCATGGGGAGCAAGATGGGATTATGTGAAAAACAGATTCCAGTGTTCTTTGTGAAATAGTACAGATGACAAGATGTAAAAGTTACATGTATTTCGCTGTCCATTACAGCATTCTACTGCACAGTTAACTAGTTACTAGTTATTAAATATTAACCAATTTTTAGTCTGTATATTTTTCTACTTTTGTTATCGTTATCTAGTTCTGCTCTGTGTTCACTGTCTCTGTTATTTTTTATAAGCTTCTTTGGGTCCTGCAAGCTATATTTACTATCGGTATCTAGTAAGGTATATTAAGTATTATTATTAATAATAATCAATTATAAAATGTGATGCTTTTAAAACGCTAATTTAAAAGGTTGTAATAAAAAAAGGCAGACAAGTGAGTTCAGAACGTCTTCTGAGAAGCCATCTCCTAACATCTTCTGACCATCTTTTTCTTGCCAGGTGGTTCAGTTTCTCACCACTGAGTTCTACGCCCTGAACTACAGCCTGCGGCAGCGTCTGGATGTTCTGGAGGTGGGCAGACTGCAGGTTTCCATCGGAACCTTTAGATGGCGCACCACAGAGGACTTGCCCTTAAGTGACACCCCACCACCATCTGTTGTTTATACCAGGTCCTTGCCCTGTCAGCCCAGGAGCTGTCCCTGCCAATCACAGAACAGAGCTGGCATTCAGGGCGGGCTCAGCCAAAAGTGACGCCCATTCAGGAGAGTGCTCCACCCACTGAGGAGAGTGCCCCACCCTTACACTGGAGACAAGTGGTGGAGCAGCGCATTCAGAGCAAAACTCGTCGCTTTGCTAAAGTGAGGCCCTGGCCTCCTCAGACAGTCTGATCGAACGATCCCTCATGATTTTTAGGGGTGTGTGCTGCCTCACTCAGAGAAGAATTACAATGATCTTAAATGTTAGTTGATTTTAAATGACAATAATCATCGTCTTCACACCCCATTTTCCTACAGAGGAAATGACATCAACATAATAATTGTGAAAATGATGATGTCCATCCTAATTTCCATCATGTCCTATAATGCATACTGTATCTCAGCATTTAGCCCTAAGTCATAAATACTAAAATTATATATGGTGCCAATGAAATGTTTTACATTTTTGACTTTGTCAGAGGATCTTGTATGATTTCTAGGTCTTTTTTTTCTTTTGTTAGTCTCAGACTGTGAAGCATGTCTGCGTTCAGGCTTGGGCTCTCAGGGTGGTCGTATAAACCGACCGTCATGTAGGCTGAGCAGTGACCGGCGTCTCGCACCTCTACAGGGTGCCACTGCTCCTCCGCCAGCGGCCACTCCAAACCGCTACGCCCCTGTCGCTGGAACTTTCTTCTTCCCTCTGCTGCGTAACTATGACCGGTAATTGGAGTCGGGATTTTGGTGCTGGGATGGGGGGGGTCTTATAACTGGGGTCGGCCCAATTCCAAAGTGATCTTTGAAACACATTTTGTGCCTCTGTCACCTGAACGGTGACACGATGATGGTGTAAATTCCCTGTCAGGCCGCAGGTGACCTTCGACCTGATGGGAGGCGACCACCTGGTTCTCGGGAGGCTGCTGCAGACTTTGGCGCTGCTCATGCATTTGGCTGTAAATGTGCCGGTATGTGGTGCCGTCCTCCCTGCCAGGCCCCTCTGATGAACCCACCTCCTCTTTGGGGGGGGGGGGGGGGGGGGGTCAGCTTACCCCCCCGTGTTGTTTGGCAGGTGGCCCATCAGATGGGGGGGGCTCTTTTGGATTTGGTGTGGGGTCTACCCTCCCATACAGATCAGTGAGTAAACCAGAATCCTGGTTTTTGGAAATCCATATGGTCTTCCAAACCAAAATCCTAAAGATGATTTGGGCTCGTAATCAATCACCCATGTACCTCAGTAGGCTTTGTTCTATACCTCGTTTGGACCCGTGTCTTAACATGTACACTGTGCTCCCTCGAACAGGGTGGTCCGGCAAGGCATCCTCTTCGCCATCTGTGCGGTTTTTCTGACTATGCCCAGTGGGTGCCTGTTATCGGAGCTCTGTGATCAACTGCCGGAGACGAGGGCCTGGCTGGCAGGTAAGAGGCCACCGTCAGACTGCCTCTCTGCTGCCCCATCTTTTACTTACCGCTGCTTCTCGGCAGCCCTTTTTTAAAAAGCTCAAGTCTTTATTCAGAATGCTTATTTTGTTTTATATCTTTATTTACATTATGTCCCTCACTCATTTTCTGTGTTATGGAATTATTAATTGTTTATCAGTTGTGCGGTTAATATCGTACAGTACATAGTTGCAAAAACAGCACAAGCGTTGCCGCTCGTGTTTAGTTTTGGTCTATTATATAAGAGCGTGCGTGACTAAAGAAGGGTCGGAGCGTTATGACCGTCGAACGGGAGCGTGCGTGACTAAAGAAGGGTCGGAGCGTTATGACCGTCGAACGGGAGCGTGCGTGACTAAAGAAGGGTCGGAG
>JAACJT020000075.1:15315957-15338887 GCA_009936485.2 Gymnarchus niloticus | reverse complement strand
CGTTATGACTATAGAAGCACTGAGGCATTTTCGGGGAGTTAAGAGAGTGCCGGAGGCCATTAGCACAGACACTGTTGCCGCTGGGATCTGTCAGCATGTAGGTTCCTGGGCCGGTGACCCACTGCCACGGGTAGTTCCTGGCAGGCGGAATCTGCGTCAGTTGGGGATGTCCTGGCCTCGTCACGGGGGGGGGGGCGCGAGCGCAGCTGTAAGTGTGGCTTTTCTGGGAAGAGAAAAGTACAAAGAGGGGATCTTAGGACATCCTGTGCAGCAAGGAGCGTGGGGATGACGTCTGCGGTTTTCCCTCCGTTTGTAGGACGTCGTGCCGCTTTGGCACAATTTCACAGCTGGTGTGTCATTATAGTGTATAGTCATAATGTAATGTTGCTAATAATATACGTGATTCTGAATGCAGTAGTGTAACCGTTAGCTTAGCCACACTCGTCAGCAACAGTACTGAAGTCTGTCTCCGTCCCATCTCAGATGTGGCAGAGGGAGACCCAGATTGCGACTGCAGGAGCCTAGCCTCACAGGCCCTGCTGCTGCTGGAGAAGAGTCTGGGGACGTCCCTGGAGATCCAGGCCAAGACCTCGCGGTCCTGAGTGGGTGGCAGGCATAACATTTGTGCCCAGAGCTGTCCTGCTTTAAACCGGACTCCCGCCCATCGCTTCAATTGGTGGCCTGAACAAAGGGAGCGGAAGATGGGGGACAGAAATAGAGCAGGAATTTAACAGGATAGGGGGGCGTCTTTTTCTGTTCTTCCTGCACTTAGAGATCTTCTCAGAAATCGCTCTTCTTCACAGGTGTGAGGAAGTTGTGTCGCCACCGCCCCGCACACCTGCCAAAGTACACGTCCTCCATCGTGAACACTCCTTCACTGGAATTTGATGCTGATGTAATTCTCCCTCTTGAACTTAGCATGTTGAAATGCAGCAGTACTGAAACTGAAAGTAAAGCATAGGGGTGGTCATCTTACTGTAATCTGTTCTGCTCCAAGTAGATGGAGGTTTTTTTATGTACCCAGCCTCTGTCTCTATGTTTTTACACAGTTTACGTAGTTACATGTCAGGAATCTTCGGTGAAATGACCTTTATTGACCATTTACAGGTCCATTGGAATGATTTAGCTTTCGCCTTCCCATTTGCTCTGCGTGATACACATATTAAGTGTGTAGATGAGGCCTGGGTTCAGAGCGCAGGGTCAGCCATTTATCTGGTGCCCGTTCTTTGGGGTGAAGGGCCTTGCTGACGGGTCCGGTGGCGATATTATTACTCTGTTGGCTGAGGATTAATTAAGCAAAATTACCTGCAGCTGAACTTGTTAAGCCAGTTAAAGGTTCTGTTTTCAAAGTGATGCAGTAATATAAACTAGTTGTTCGGAAGTTTAGTACTTCCCAGGAATGAGCCACAATTGCATCACAAAATGATTGAGGTTTTCAGAAACTGTAAGTCCATGAAATAAGCATCAGTAGAGGAACATGCTGAGTAAAGTAGATGTTTTTAGTGCACTTTGACTGGTTTACTATTGCTTGGCTACATTTTTTCATTTAGTTCATTGAAGCAAACCTCTTTCGGAATTTCCTGGTTCCTCAGACTCTTACGTAATCATCTTTAGCCTGAAGGGGGCAGCAGTGCAACTGACACGCAACATCTCACATCTGCATCAGTTTGTGGGTGCGAGATTTTTCTAGAAAATTAGTCATTAAAATTTCAGCCCAGCAGTCAACCATTCCAACGTGATTCAGACCACGATGTCCTTCCATCCGACAGTTGACCTCATGCATTTATTTAGCATCTGTTTTTTTTTTAATGCAAAGTTTGGTATTGTTTCACAGTAATGCAGTTGGGCTGCTACCTTACAGGAACTGCGTAACCTTATCTGCAAGTCTACCGGCCTCCCACAGGAATTTGAACATAACAAACATATGCAGTTGCACCACTGTGACTCTTGCACTGGGGTAGGATGGCGTGGCGAGTACTGATACACAATGTTCTGTCATAACATCTTTCACAACTTTGCAATGTCAGGCGAGTATTTAGCTGAGACTATGTCCAAATATCTATCCATCTTCATCCATCCATCCATCCATCCATCCATCCATTTTCTAACTGCTTGTCAAGGTCAGGATCACAGCACATGGCTGGGGTACACCGTGGATTGGATGCCTGTCCATCACAGGTCACACAGGCACACAATCATAGACAACAGCCAAGGCAGTCTTCATACTGAAGGACAAAAACAGAATACCTAGAGGAAACCCACATAACACAGAGAGAACATATAAACTGCATACCCAAAGTGAAGAGGCAGGATTCAAACTCTTCCCGCTGGTTCTTTAGGTATAGATGAATGTACATCCTTTCATCTAAAGGGGGCTCAGCCCCCTGTCCTATGGACTACGTGAAACACATGCCTTCCTCTAGGTTAGAGTACAGCATGCAGGGTGGCATGCGCTCAAAACACTATGCTTCACTGTCCGGCCTTTTGAAACATCTGGGGAACTATTAAGGCGTTGTTTCAAAGTAGTAGGAAATGCCTCTTCTGTGCTGTATTTTTGATGTGGCCTTGACACCTTCCACGCAGTCTCCATGGGTTTTCAGTATCGTTAATGTGATAAGAGTGCCGAGCGGCTTCTGTGCTTTGAGAATGTGCCTAGTTGTGGATTCTCTTGGTTTTTGTTTAATGGAGGGGAAAAAAAAATAAAACCAAAGCGGAAATGCCTTCAGAAGGTTCTTCATTTTGTTAGCCCTCAACGGAGGAGCATTTCAACAATATTGGGCCCTTGTCCAAAAAGATTTCTTTCAAAACTACAGTAATCTTGTTAATGAATAAATCTATAAACAAACTGGTAAGTTTATAGGATACAAGCGGTTGAAAAAGATGCTGAATGAGTGAGTAACAGCACTATAGTTCCGCAGTTAGCCTGAGATGGAAAAGATTTCAGTTTAAATCATGTGATTTATAAAAACAACATCATGTGCCTGAACCTTTCATGATAAACCTCAGTTCATCTTCCGGCGCCTAGTTGAACTGCACTGGCTGATCTTAATTATCTGAGTGATTTTAATGGTTAAGGGCACTGGAAAAGTACAAAAAAAAATACAGTTTATATAATCCGTCAATTCCTTTGCCTCTCTTGACCCCTTCAGTGGTGCTCTGTCACAAGTGGGTAAAGACATACTCACTCTGACTCGATAATTTTATTACTGTTAAAATAGGAGATAGAAGCTTAATGGAATGTGACTAGATTTGAAGCCCAAGTCTCAGAACTGTTGGTATCATCAAATTACCCTCACAAATTACTGTTCTGAGACCTGGTCATGTCAATGTGAACGTGGAAGGGTTAGGATTAATAGTAACTCCAATATTTATTCAGTCCTTGCACTGTCTGCTTTTACTTTGAGACTGAGAACATCTTCTGGTAAGATTATATAAAATGATTAAAAATGTAATGTTCAGTACATTCGGAGAACATTCTAAAAGCAGTATTTCAATATTAGAATTTCTAAGCTAAGAAAAAGGACAGTTCACATTTGTTAACTCGACTCCTGCTGATAGTGGAACTTGAGCAGCAGGCGTTGGGAACCAAGCAAGGGTTGGCTGTGAAAGCCTCTCTGTGGCAGCAACCCCATCGTCATTGTTGCTCTTAAGTGTACATTGTGGAGTTGTTTCAGTTCCACTTCATATTTTTTTTGCATTTGGTGGTTTTCTCCCTCAAGAATGACTCATTTATTTTAATGTCTTTGTACAGATGTATTGTACAGGGCACAGAAGATGGAGATTTCAAATATAGCTACCACACGTGTAGTCTTCAAGATCAGGTCAGCCACCCCTAAGGGGGATGGGACAAATAAGGCATCAAAACCCATCGTGGGTGGGAGTATCCCAAAATACTCATCACTGACTATCACCAGCATTGATTAGTTAGTTCATCAACATTGCTTAGTTTAGGATACCCCCACACCATGGGTTTTGAAGCCTCATTTAGCATTAACATTGACTAGTTAGTTCAGAGTACTCCCACCCACCACAGGTTTTGAAGCCTCATTTAGCATCAGCATTGATTGCTTAGTTTAGCATATTCCACCCGCCATGGGTTTTAAATCCTACCACTTCTGCGGACTATTAAAGAGCAGTCCTCTATGAGTGGTGACTCTCAATAAGACCAACAGATTGAACAAGTTAGTAGGGTAATAACAGTTAGCCGCAGTGACTGCTCCAGTGTTCAGAATGCAAATGAAACCATGACTGATTACAAAAAGACCCCACTCCAAAAATGCTGGAACCATCTTTGGCTTTCACCCTAGTTTTGATGCAATAAACACCTTCTGTGTCTAGGAATCTCACGACCCCACACATTCAAAAATCTGTATTGCCTTCCACCTGTTTATATAGCTGTCACAAATCGAATTCTGAAAACTACCCCACCGGAGCATAGCAATGAAAAATTTAACTACACATCCTAAAAAAAAGCCTACCAATCAAAAAACAACTGTTGTTATAAAAGTACTAGATTGAAATGCCAGTACTGTTTAGTGGGATGAGTACCTTAATTTTTTAAAGTTTGAAAGAATACTTTTGTACTTTGAATTTCCCGTTTTACTAAGTCCACCTTTGAATTTTTCTGTCTCTGTAGTTCCCTCACATTTCTCTCTCCTCCGCAGTCACTTTGGGTAAAGTAATTCAGTTTCTTTTTTGTTTGTTTTCAAATAGCGTCAATAAAACTGTTTTTTTTTATGTCCAAGGTGACCAGTGTGACACCTGGTGACTATGTTAATATATGTTAATCACATAATAACAGTTGTCTTTTCTGCAAGTATTTTAGTTTTTCGAGAGCAGTAGGATATGCATGCTTATGTGCTGAATGAAAGTATTAATTGTTAATTTTTTTGTGGTTAATGGTGTGCTGAGCAAAGCACCATTATAGCAGTTGACTGGAGGGACAGGCGGACTGACGTAAAAACAAATCATCAGGTGCTTAAGGTTTAACCATAGTCCTGAGTCATTAACTGTCATAATCTTCATTAGCTGATAAGGAAAGAGACGCTACTTCAATTTTGTAGCTGCCAAAATTCGGATGTCCTGTGTATGGGATCCTCAGGGTGTTATTTGGGTCTTATGCCCAACCACGTGAGAAGATGGTCTGACTGGGTCCTTCATTTCTCCAAGACCATTCCCAGAATGTACAAAACGTGTATTACTAAAAGAATATGTGAAGACTTTACCAAAGTTTAGATCAGAAACAGATTTCTCAAGAGTTTTTCTGTAAAACTTTCAGATACAACTTTGGTCACTCAGTGACTGTGAGGCTTCAAAGCCACCAAGCAGTCCTACCATGCTTCACAGCTGGTGTTAACATCCAATGTTTGCTTTCTCCAAACACGGTGTACGTTTTTAATAAAAGTTCAGCTTTTATCTCACCCGCTCACAGAACATTTTGTTCCAGTTGTGTGGGGAAACCTGCAGGAGGTCTTTAGTAAACTTGAGATGGACAGCAATGCTTTATTTTTGCGGAAAGATGTGGTTTCCTCTATGGTAATCTTCTGTAAACACCATACACTTGTTCAGTGTGTTAGTAATGGTACACTCATGAGCATGGGCATTATCAAGGGCAAGTGATGGCTGCAGATCTTCAGCTGTCAGCCTGGGGTTCCTTGTCACTCATTGGAGGATTCAAGAGCATGTTTGACTGATCCTTATCAGACACTCACTCCTTGCCGACGTGGAAGATTCTCTCATATATGGCAAAGGGACTTTTTTGGGGTTGGTAGATCATGCTGAACTGGTCATTTTAAAAGTAGATCGCAAGCCAAAATAGTGTGGGAACACCTGGTTTAATCTATTTGTTCAATCATGATATGGCAAATTAAAATGTTATGTGTGATTGTTAAATGAGAATCTATGTCTCAAATGATGATCAGATCACATTTTGAGAGAAATTCATGTAGAAATCTGGTTAATTGCAAAGGTTTCACAAATTTTACCTCACATGTCCATGTAAGTGAGAAAGAACAGCATGTCTTATCTACTGAAATAGCAGAGATTTAACTTGCTGTGAAGACAACTTCATATTAAATTTCCACTCTGACAGCTATTTTAAACTTCTTTTTTTTGTTTCTGGACAGACAGCAGTATTTTGCTTGCTTCCTCCAGCTCACCAGGTCTTAACTGGCTGACACAGATCCTGTGAGAATAAACCAGTTGCCTCTCAGGCAGCCTGTGTGGGACAGTTACCTGGGAAACAATCAGCAAATAACAAAGAGCCTAAGTGTCATGATGCAAAGTCATCCAGGGTTAGTGTGTCTGTCTGAACTGTCAGGAAGTTGCTGTGCTTCCTCTTCTCGTCAAGTAGGGACCCTCCCACAGTCAGCATGGACAGCAGAGAGCAGGTTAACTTTAAAGCGGCTGCTGTAGGGCTGTGCCCTCCATTATATTCCATCCATCCATCCATCCATCCATCCATCCATCCATCGATCCATCCATCCATCCATCCACTTATCCTGCTCAGGGTCATGAGGGGGGCCCTGGAGCCTATCCCAGGGAGCATGGGGCTCAAGGTTGGGGTACACCCTGGGGTGAGATGCTAGTTCATCACGGGGCACGTGCACAAACACACACACACTTTGGCAATTTAGAGATGCCAATTCATGTAATCGCAAGTCTTCAGACTGCTGAGAGAAACTTGAGTAGTCAGAAGAAGAAACCCATCACCACAGGGGGAACATGCAAACTTCACACACACCGAACAGGTGAAGATTCAAACCCCCAACCCTTGAGGTACGAGGTAACCAAATGAGCTATCCTCTTCTTTTTAACTTAATTTTATGGAATTTCTTGTGTGATTTGTATATGTAGTCCTCTAGCTCAGACTCCTTCAGAATGGAGATAGCACGTTGTTGGATAAAAGACTCTGGTCTTTTTAATCAGCTATGCTTAATTCATTCAGTCAGCTAACCACAGTATGGATTATCCCATCTGCAAAACACCCGTGAGAATTCTTAGACATTATTTGCAAGATATAAAAGACAGAAGCTGTTTTTCCAAATATATAATATATATTTATTATATTTATTCATTTAAAATTTTTTATTAATTTCATTTGTTAGGCAAGAACACCTTTAAACTGAGCTCCACATATGATAGAACTTCAGCCGCAAGAAGCAATATAATTAATACAACCATATCAAATTAAGTATATGTACCACAAGCGAGCAGATTATCAATAGAAATATATCCTTTTTAAAGTGAGTACAGCTGTTTGTGGTTGCTTAAGATATTTATTTAACCAGGTTTTACTCCCTTGTGGCTTTTTCAGCCAATCAGAGGACAATTTTAACAACAGCACATAGACGCTGACTATTCAGGAGAGATTAAGGTGATCTGATTTTGGTACCAAATATCCCATCTTGCAAAATGTTGCGGGGAATTAATAGCTCATTCTTATGTGCATGCTGAATTTAGCTTTATAGTCAATGCTGTTTCATATATATAATAATATTAGCCTTCAGAATGAAATATGCTCTAAAATAAGGGCACATAGAATGCAAGGTGTCAAGATCCAGCTTGATCTTATTGACGTAACAGACTGGAGGAAGGGTTTGTCTGGATAATGACAATTGAAGGGAAAACCAGCACCATCTTCCAGATCATTTACTGTCAGTTTCATTGTGCAGCCAAAAAAAAAAATTAAATTAACTGTGCAGCCATGTACCAGACCTCTCTATGCTTATTTTCATTTAGTTTGAACTTGAGCTGAAAATTAGCTAGCATAATTAGTCATCTTCCTAAGATGTGGATCCTCTTTTTCTTGGATATAGCACTACATTTGGTTTATGTGGCTCCATTTAGGACTTCAGAGGTGATTTGGTGGGCTTTTATGAGGACCACTGCTCACAGCCTTCTTAACCAAACAAATGCATACCCTGAAGGTGAAGGAACTCAGCACAGATTTTGTAGGACTAAAGTTCAGTTCCGCCCATGAGCTGCTCCTGGTTTGCCATTGTGGTTGAGATAGATGCTATGGTTCAACAGTGAGAAGCATGTCTACTACAGATGTCCCCACCCTCACAAGAAGAGTGAATCACTCCACCGGCATTCCCCAGAGTCTTCGGCGATATCAGGGAATACCGACTCGTGACCGGTTCAGCAGGGTGACTCCACATAGTCGTTGTCGAGGCGGGGTCGGAATGGCGCCGCCAGCGAGCGGCTGATGACAATGACGCCTGGTGTAAGGCAGTCGTCACGCCGGTTGAGAATGTTCCAGATCAGCATGGCTGCCGCCAACGTGGCCAGCAGGCAGGCCGCAATGTTGATATAGCACGAGTAGGAGAGCTGGGTATACGGCCCAATGCGGTAGAACGTCACCAGCCCGATCACCAGAGAAAAGCCTGAAACAGAAGGGTGGAGGGTTAAAATTCTTCACAGGGACTCTCCCAACTGGTTCACCACCCCCTCCATCTGCTGTTACTTTCCCAGGTTTGTCTAATTAATGGTCCTGCTCTTGGAGATGGGGCTTAGTGTTTTTGCCATTTCCAGTCAAAAAAATGCTGAAATGAGCTCTAAGGAAACAGACTTTCTTCTCTCTTTGTTGTTCCACTTAATAGCCAATGGAAAAAAAAACAGAGGACAAGGGTTCATGTGTGCTGGTTTGTGAGCTTCTGAAGCAGACACATTCCATCTAGCCTGTGTAATTCCAAGGAGACAGATGCACATGAGGGAGAATCTTTTTAATTTAAACAAGCTGTGTGTGCCCCGGCGATCTGAGCGGTTGGGAATAGTTCTCATGCCCCCCCCCCCCCGCAACGCAAGTGCAGCTGGAAGCTATGAATATTAAAGCACCGAGTAACGAACGACATATGCAAGAACCGCAATTAAAATTTGCCCAGTGAATTTCGCTTTTGTAATTTAATTTTGCGCTAATCACAAAAGAAAGGGCTTACAGCAGTGTTGTGTTTCGACTAAGAAATCCACAGTGCTGTAAGCCAGTGGGACGGCTTGTTTCTGCTTGAAAGAGATACCATATCCCTCTAAAAAGAAGGAATTCTGCTCTAAGCTGTAATAAAGGCTATTAAAATGGTGTTGTGAATTCTAATTCAATTTATCTCTTTTTAAGCCAAGCAGATAATATTGAAAACCTTCCACTGGAAGACAGCGAATCACTGGGAGAATCTGGAGCAGTTGTGGTAATGGAGACAGTTCTAGGTAAACCCAGAGATAAATAGAACGGTACACCAATAAGCCAAAGCATTATCACCAGCCACTAATAGAACAACTGGCTCTTCCCAACAGCCAGATGGCACAGGTATAAAGGCACAAATGAGAAAGGGGATATAAACGGACAGACACATGCTGACCAGAAGCAGTCATGCTGATCACTTCAGGCTACTTGTCCATCCCAGTGAATCAGGTCCACCCCTTCGTGATGACTGTCTACCCTGAATTCACAGGTTAGTTCCCGCGGCTTAATTCCTGTTGCTATGTCACTAGGAGGGTGTGCAAAAGGTTTAGGAAGCATGACAGTGGCATAAGCTTGCAGAAGTTAAAAGAAAAGCTCCATTAGTAGGTGGTATGATCTCCTCGTGCTGCCAGTTCCGCAGCAATGCAGCGAGGCGTTGATTCAGTGAGGTCTCTGGATGTTTCCAAGGGGAAGCTGTACCATGCTAACAGCACAGTTTCCTGTCAAGTCCTCAGGGGTTCCAAATGCCAGACCTGTTGGTCAAGGTATTCCCACAGATGTTCAATATGATTGACACCTGGCGAACACAGTGGCCAGGACAGCAAGCTGAAGTCATCCCATGACCTTTCTCACTCCCCATTTGTACTTTTATAGGTATGCCATCTGGCTGCTGGAAAAATCCAGTTGTAGTGGGGGGTGACTGAAATGTTTTGGCTCATCAATGTATGTCTGTTAGCTGGTCTTATTCATTCAGTCTTGTTCCCAGTGTTGCCTGGAATAGGCTTTAGGTGAATGGATGCTTACAGTAAAGTTACTTAAGTCATTTACCGTTATAATAAAAAATCATTGAGAAGTTTTAAATTGCTAAAATGGCTGCCATTCTAAATAAACCTCGAAAAGATTTTTTGCTAAATCCTGTCAACCGTGAGCAACATAAGACATGATCCTTTAAATAAATCACAACACTGGAAGTTTATAAACAATGGTCTCAGCTCAACTAAAATTAAAATGTCAGAGACAGATATATCTTCCAGCAGCTGTAAGATGAAGTTGTAGCTGCAAAATTACCTAGCCAGTAATATTACAATAACTCTTCACAGCCCACATGACTGAGAAGAACTAAACAATATAATAAATAATGGAACCAAAAATACATACTAGACAATACGGATATAAGTAGTTTAGGATATGAATCAGTTAGTTTCCTGAGGCAGGGCAGTGTCACTGCTACGGTGGTGTTATTTAAAGGTTCTGCTTGTTTACCTTGTCCGCCTCCTTTTCTAAGAAAAATTAAAACCTCTTCCTAAAGCCTAGTCCCGCGCCAATAGCCAGCGTACTGTGTGAAAGAGCCTTTGGCACCATGAAATCTCTGGTTTCCTTCCCTTTTTAATCTCTTTCCGCACTTCCTTCCTTCCTTCCCTCACACCCTGCGTAAGGTGAGCGGTGGCAGTGGACATCGTCAGGAGGGCAGCCAAACGTTTATTGGTTATGTTTGGGGGGGTGGGGGGGTGAGAAACTTGGAGGATAACTAAATCTCACGAGTTGGTCCTGATGGCGACTCTGCAAGGCACCATGCTGTGCCGTACCCTACCACAGCCTACTGGTGGGACTGGCTCACTTAACAGGGTTCCTGGGTTAATTAACCGATGCCAAATTGGCTTGATTTGACTAGACGTTTCTTTCTGCTCGTTTGTAGGGAGGCAGCAGCTTTTTTTAAAGTCATTGTTAATTTGGGGAATGTTGTTCCCTGTCGCAAGCTGATGCACAATAGCCAAGGCCACAGGCAGGCCTTGTGCCAGCCTGACCAATCACGTTTCCTCTCTGAATTGAGACGGAATGTCTGTAAGAGTGATGGGGGGGCAGCCAGCTCTCCTGGCACTTGAGGGGCTGGGTTTCGATCTGAAGGTCATTCATCCTAGCATGTGAAACCTGTTCTGCACTCATTGTTATGTAAGCGGACCGAGGAGCATTAGCAAAGGAGGGTTAGGGTAGCCGTCTCCCAGAAGATGAAAATTGCCGGAGGCGGGGAGCTACATTACCGTGACTTAAGCGTGCGACTGATAGGGTTTTGCCCCTTTCTAAAATGATGATTTCTGAATGAAGAGGAACCTCGGCTAGGTTAGTGTTCTCCTGGAGCCCATTCATGTCTCAAGTGTGCGATGAATGATTGTTAGAACCCTGGGCCGTAGGCTCTGCCAACATCAGGGAGCATTAACATTTCAGGGTGAAATAAGACACCCTGATTTATCCTCCATATTGAGCTGAATCCTTTTAATAACGAGGCACTAAACATTGTTGATTTTTCATTTGCAATCAGTTTCAGTTACAATGCATGCTTCCTATTTGTAAAAATGATGACGACCTGTTAGAAAAGTATTTACAGTACTAAAAGAAATTCAATTTACACAAGTGAAAATGGGACATTCTGAAATAGAGCTACATGAAATGAAAGCGTTCCTCGGTGATCTCTTGGCTGGTGCGACTAAATGCTGTTCAAGGTGCTCTGGCCGAGCGTGCAGTTAATTAATCATCGAATGGGCGTTTCCCACTTTCGAGCTTCAGATAAAGGCCCTCACCCCAGCAATGCGTGCAGAAGAAACATGTGTTTTATCTAGTGTCGCAAAGGGACACTTTTTTTCCAGACAGTGTTCCTGCACGTTTTGTAAACAGAAACATAAAAGAAAAGCCTGGTTATCTAGACAGCAGCTGCTCCCACCCCTAGTGATCTGTGGACCCAGAGAACACTGTGCCCCCCCACCACTGCCGCCACCAAACTCTCCACCATGCACCCCCCCAGCTCCATCCTCTTCGCTCTTGGTTTGCATAACAGGTAGTAACAGGCATTTCCTCGTCCTGAGCAGGGATATCCTGGCGCCCGACTGTCGCTCCCAGAGCTTGGAGCAGCTCCGACACACCAGCCTGCACAGGGGCTAAAATTAGCTGCCCGCGATGGGGGAGTCAAAGCACTGGGAGCCCCATCTCAGACATGGGTCCCAGGGAGACGGCACGTCACACTTCCTGGTCACAGGCTCGAGCGCCGCCACTGCTGCCCCTGGGCGCTGTGCTACAGAGGCTGCATGGGGGTCCGTTTATTTGTACTCCCCCCCCCCCACAGGTCGACGCCTCTCAGCTTGCCTCTTTTTGAGCTTTCCAAGAACCTCCAGCATTGATTTGCACGATAAAGATCAACCGGTCCCACGTAACACGAATACACATCGAGTCTCTTTGTCTCCATCTTGTCGGATATTGTTTCTGTGTGTTTCGTAACGACCCCTCAACGCCAAATCTGAGGACGTTTAGGACCGTGAACGGGACACGGCTCATCTGAACGTGCAGTACCGGCATCCTTCGACCACGACGATCACGAAATGGCCGTTGTCGTTCAGAAATTGCGTTCAACCCCCCATTGAGTTTCTGGTGGCTGGGAATGATGGTGTAAATGTTATCTGTTGTTGGATAATAGCGTTGTACTTAATTTCAAATGCCCAAAGGTCTGAGCAGACATCTATGTCTGCTTATTTGAACTATGTGAATGATGAAATTCGTTAGGAGTTCCCAACTGCTACAGTGACCGTGCCCAATGATGCCTTGGGGTGCCTGTGCAGTTACTTACTGGCCAGCTGGAAGAGGGCAGCGATAGCCTCCTCCCACCACTGGGAGTCCTGGGTGATGAAGGGCAGCTCCACCAGGCCCAGCAGGAAGATGAGCTGGCCAGCCGTGAGGGCTACTGTGGCCATCAGGTTACAGGCCCGCATCATGTCGAACTGCACTGCAAGAAGAACAGCCAGATGTTGGTGCTCTGCCACACGTTGTCCCTAGGGGGCGCTGCAACAGCACCTTTTTCCACCCAGGAACATATCTGATTCTTGTTACCAAAACCGTCTGCTAGAACGTAATCTTAGGAAACCATCGAGATGATTCAGTTGCATGCAGAGCTGCTCCAGTAAACACAGAGCTGCGTTTATCAAGCTTCAGAAGCAAGCATCCTCCTGCAAACACGTTCTTTCCTTGGCTCACATTGTGAACCTCACATGCACAGAACGGGAGTTCAGCAGAGGATGAAATGAATGAATGAACCGTGATACTCTTCCCACGTATCTTAATTCAAACGGTAATACATCGGTAGCATTGCGTGGCTACATTACAGAAATTTAAGCTATCCAGAGAGCAGCTACTAAGTTCCTGTAGGTTTGCATTAAAAACTCCATTTTCAGTTCAAGGAAACTTAGGTGTGCTGGCTTTTGAAACTGTCTGCTTGTATTCTGATACAAGAGCCAGTGTAGATGGTAGCAATATCAACACCTGAGGGCCTGCAGGTACTGTCTCAGTATTATGCTGTCGTGTGATACATTTTTACCAAGGCAACAGAAGAGCAGGGTAAAATGTACACAGATAAGCTGGAACACAAGTCTGCCATCGCTGCAGTTGTGCACGGCGCGCACAGCTAAGGTATGTCTACCCCTCCCCCTCGTTCACTCACATTTGACGGTGGCCCGTGACTCCTTGTAGCCTGAGTGATCGGAGCCCCAGCCCAGTGTCTCGCAGCTGCGTTGCGTCACGGGCCCGTGGCGCCCCGTTGCAGGCGCCTCGCGCCCTCGCTCGCCCACGGGACACATCTTCCAGAGGCCTACGCTGCGCTTGCGCCCGTCCTCCAGGGCCTGGATCACCCAGCTGGGCGTGAAGGCTGCCAGGTTATTGAGGACCAGGGACAGCAGGGCCACCGCCACCGCCGCCGTCACCAGCCGCTGCACGGCCATGCGCCGGCCCTCCACAACGCTCCGCTGTGATCTCTCACCCTACCCCCTCCTCCTTAGCCTCAGGTTGGACTGCTGTCACTCAGCAGGAGCTGTCCTGACCCGCACAGCGTGGGATATGAACAAAATCAAGATGCTTGTAATTTCAGCTAGAGAACATCGCCGTTCATTCTCCAGAGTTTTTTGCTGGTGCCTGTCAGAGGACAGGCTGGTTCTCTTAGCCCTCCTCCTCAGACTTTGCTACTAGAGGTACCCATAGGTTTGCACAGCAATCAGCCAGGTCCATTCCACTGGATCTCACTGGCTGCTTCTGTGTCTGGCTCTGCCGGCACCGTTCAGACTCCCCTCTCTCTCTCCTGCTTTCCGCGTGCTTTCGTTCTTCTCAGTGGTCTTCTCCGGGGGGCTCTGTGGGCTGCTTCAAGCCAGACGGCAGAGGCGAGACCCCTTTCTTATTCTTTCCCTTGCCTCTGAGCTCGCGGCGTGTGGTGGAGGGAGGGAAAATGAGAAATCGGATCCCTGGATTCTGCAGCCGAGCTGGGCGGACACTCACGCCAACCGGCTCCTGGCTCTTCACCCCTTGGAGCGTGGCGAGGTTTGACGCCGAGGCGATCAACGTCCAGACGTGAGAGGGTTGGCGTCTCTGTCTGTGGCGAGCTCTCAGAGGGGGGGGTGTTCCCTCGACGTGAGTATACGTGCGCTTGCAGGGGGCGTGTGTGCACACTCTGAGGAGGGAAGCACAGAGGATGGCAAATGTTTGGAGCCTCAGGGTGTGCACTTACTCTCGCTCTCTTAACGCCACAAACATTCTGCCCCTGAAACCAAGCGGCAACAGGATGCGTTTCCTGAGAGGAAAAGGACTGGGAGGGCGACAGGTTTCAACCCCCCCCAGTCTCCTTCTTCCCCTCTGGGTTCAGTCCTTGATCCCCTTGCCTGGCTACAGACCAGCGATGACAATGATGTGCTTACTCCTTTCCTTGGCATAGGAGATGTAGCACAGTTTCACGTTCTTCTTGCTGTCCGACTGGCGATATGGGCTGTCTGTCTGTTGAGTAGTTTTTTAGGGACTGGCTGCGTTTTCCAGCCTATCCTGGGGCCCCTAACGATTCTGGGAATTTCCTGTTGCCTGGCTTTGATAAACAGCCCACATCTGTATTTGGTAGTCGAAACGGCGAGCGTGGGGGGCAGTGTGACTCAAATAAGGAACAGATGGGTGCAGAACTGTCAGACATCCCTGTTTTACTGAAGTCTGCTTAGAAGGAGAGACACCAATTCATTTGTCTGGTACATCGCCCCCTGCTGTCCCTTTGTTAATTTAACACTGTCCTTGTTATGTGAAAATTGACTAGTTCATATTTAGAAGAAAAAAACTTTTTATATTTGCTAAAAAGTTAATGTGGGAGCGGTCTGTAGGATATGCACAAGGTGATGAAACCTTGCACTCTCTTCATTACCATGTCCTCAGTCATTCCTGGAAACCACCCCATAATCCATCCATCCATCCATCCATCCATCCATCCATCCATCCACCCATTCATTCACTCCTTATCTAACCATATACTCTGCTTAGGGTCACGGGGATCTCTCCATTTTCTAAATGCACATTTGATGTCTTGTGTCATGTGCAGTATGTCAGCTGCCCCTCCAACAGAACAACTGGTCCCAGCCTGGCCCCCTACCTTGAAATTGTCTAGAACCACCACTGAGTTAAGTGGTCTCACAATGAATGTGCTTAGCTACATTCACACGAAAACAAAACATTATATTCTTCAAGTGCTATGGCTAACAGAAAATGAAATGAGTAATATGTTCATGGTTCATGGAAATCTTTTCTGCTGTTTTTGTGCTTTTGCTGAATGCTAAGTTGATAAACTCGATGCATTATATGAAGTAGACAGTGTTTAGGCTACCAGTCTATTCCTCTAATACAAAAATGAATAGTAAAATAGTAAAAACTGAAGTATTTCAATTAGTATCATATTAATTGGGATCGACTGAATTTAAAAATTTTTCATTTATTGAAATAGGTTTAATGTAAGTTCCAATGGCCTAGATCTATGTATGATGATGATGACGAGGAGGAGATCTACCTGTCCACAGTAATACGGCAGCTTTTTGCGTAGAAGAATGCAGTATCTGAACAAATAGAGATTTGGTGCCATTTTTGTTTGTTTTATGATTTCAAACCTATGTTAAGTCATGAATCAAAAGCATCATGTCTGCTATATGGAAAATTGAATATTTGATGTCACTTACTTTTGTCAATTTCAACCTATTTCACAGAAAAATGTAATTCTTTTGTTAAAAAATAAGTGTAAGGGTATCAAAACTTCTGGCCATGTCTGTATGTGAATGGGGGTGCATGGTGGCTTAGCAGTTAGCACTGTTGTTGTATACCTCTATTGTTGGAGGTTCAAACCCCACCTTTGCACAGTGTGTATGGAGCGGCCAGGTGCTTTGTGGGTTTCTTCTTGTAGTCCGAAGAATTGTTGTTTAGGTTGGAATCTAACACCTGGAAGAAGCACATGAAAAGATGCAGAGTTCATTATGTTTTGGGAAATACCGATTTGGTTGAAACGTCCACATGGGGGCGCATATTCTGCAATAAAAGGCATCGAGGAAAGCCCTGACTTTATAAACTAATTTTTATTACTATCGGTCTATTAATACGTTTTTGAAAATTAATTAATTTACTATCACATATTGTATTTTGCTGCCCTCTGTGAAAACCAAGAGATAAACAAATATTCGTCATATAAAGTTTGTAATAGTTAATATCAAAAATTTGAATTTCGCAATTAAGAAAGGGGTTATATTGCAATGCCAGTAGCGGGTCGTGGTGGGAGGGGTTGTGACGCTTCGGTGAGCTGATGGTTTAGCAAAGAGTCAATTCCGCGGAAACCGAAACTTGACCAAACTTACTAACAACAGCACAGGCGGATGTGAAGATATCAGTCAAAACTGGCCGTCTGCACCGAAGAATAGCATTTTCTTTTAATTAAAGGTAGTTCTTTTACTGCACTGTTTGGTTTCATAAAACTGTTTCACAGGAAAAATCTACGTGACGTGTACCGTGAAGTTACAGGCTGTATGCAAGAAAATTTTCTTCCGGTTTTACAAAGCCAATAATCGGAGAAGCTGGTGGTAAAGTAGACGTCCGTTTTATACCTCAAGAGCACTTGAACAGTACACTGATTTCATAACACTGTTGTTCTTCGAAAAGTCAGCGTCATATTTGGTCGTAACTTGATAAAGGGCATGAAATAATGTGTTGTGTACACGGAATGTCGTACGTCACAGACATATTGTATGCTGCGGCAAACCTGTATTTAAATAACTTCTAACAAGTTCACAGCTACCGTAGTCAGTTAGGTTTAGCGTTACAAAGTCATACAAACGACTGTGGCCACTGCAACTACTAAGTCATTAATCTTAATTTTCCCCCTCAGAGAAGCGATACCATATGGACGTATCATGTAAGGAACGATAAGTTATGCGCGCCTGCGTCATGTGCTGCTTGTTGATGTCACGCATATCGATATTTGGTTGATGATTCACTGAGGGTGCCTGACAAACACCTAGCTGTTTTTTCTCCCTGTTGAGTACTTGGTCACTTAGCCTTGATTTATAAAAATTCAGTTTAAAACCTGTAATGCTGTAAATGAGCCATGTGCCAATAGTTTTGAGATGGCACTTACTTTTTGGGTATCTCAAAGTTTCTAGTCCTTGAACAAATCGTATGACCAACCAACACTACGCTGTTTATTTCCTAGGATACCAAAATCATGGCTTCCCAGCTCTCAGAAAAAATACAAGAAGATTTTTTGGAATGTAAGATTTGTTTTGAAGTGTACAGGAATCCACGCACTTTAGACTGTCTTCACTCTTTCTGCGAGCCATGTCTGGAACAGCTGCTCAATAAGGAAAATGGCACTGTGATTTGCCCCAGTTGCCGGTTAGTCAGTGACCTTAAGGGCAGCGTCCAAAACGCCAAGGCCAGCTTCTTCATCAACAGCCTCCTGGATCTCTTCCACTCCAAAACAGCCAAAGAGACCATCTGTTCAGTGTGTCTAGCTTTGAGGAAGAGCAATGTTCCTGCCTCATCACGCTGTTTGGACTGTGCCGATTTCCTGTGCCCACCCTGTACGGAGGGCCATTGCCTTTCCAAATTGACTCTGGATCATGGGGTGGTGAGTCTCGCTGATTACTCCGCTGGGGTCCACGATGAGGAGGCCAGGCTTAAGCAGGAGCGCCGTTGCCAGAGTCACCGAGAGCCACTTAGGTTCTTTTGCGACACCTGCTGCAGCCCCATCTGCAGGGACTGCCGAATGCTGGAACATTTTTCTCATCAGGTGCAATCACTTGCACAGGCCGCCGAAGCCAGAAGGCCACAGCTGGAGCTGCTAATTTCCAGCTTGGACGGTAATATAGAGAGTCTCACCCAAAAGGAACTGCAGGTGGACTCTGCCATTCAGCAGCTGCAGAAGGATGAGGAGAAGACTGAAGACCAACTTTCTTGCTACCTGTCTACAGTAATAGAACAGCTTTTTGCACAGAAGAATGCAATATCCGAACAGCTAACCGTCTTTGTACAGCAGCAGATGCAGAAATGTCTTTCCATCAAAGACGATATCCACCATCTGGTCAAATCGGCACAGAATACAAAAGACTTCTCCACACAAGTCTTGCAGAAGGGAAAAGACTATGAGATTCTGGACCTGGAAGGGACCATTCAGGGTCAAATTGAGAGGCTCCAGAAAATCAGTATCCCAGAAATGGAAAGGAAGACACCTATACTGACAGTAGATGAAGAATATGAAAAGCGTAGGATTCAAACTGACATGTTCAAGTTGAGGTTTGATGCAGCCGGCAACTCCTTGGCAAATTCTACAACATGTAGCACCAGCACTAATTCAGAAGTGAAGTCATCTGTTGAAACCACTGCTGAAGAAAGCCCTCAACAATCGACTGTTCCTCAAACATCTAAACAGCAGAAGCCAGCGTCTTACAGCCTTTTACCACCTCCAGCTGATGATCAGAATCTCCCAGCCTACGTCACGCAGATACGGTCATTTGAAATAAGTGATGTATATTATGGAAATGAAGAAAACATCACTGGAATAAGTTTGTTACCATGCCGGGACATTGTCTTCGCCGATAACGCCAACAACATAGTGAAACGTGTAATCAGGAGTGGAAAAATTAGGGAAACAATCTTTCCAAATGACAGAGGTTGGAATGACCTGGAGCCCTTCAGTGTTGCAGTTTGTGACAGCACCATATTTTTCACTTCGGGATCTAGGCTTTATAAAATCCCAAGTGATGACGATGACGACATTATTCAGGTCTGCAATTTACGTGGGTCACATGACAAGTACAACATTGCCACTTTTGAAGATGAATACATAGCAGTGAGCGAAGGAACGAGCTGTTGCTTCTCCCTGTACACCACTGATGGTGTTTTACTTGGCAGAGTTTCCGTAGGTTCATACGATGGGAAGTTTACCTTTTTTACAGTGAACAGCAAGGAAGAGTTCATTGTCTCTGATACAAAAAACAAATGCGTTCTTATTATCGATCGCGCCGGAAACATCCTCCATACCTGCAGTGATGTTCACGGCTCCCCTTTCAACCCTACAAGCATTTGTGTTGACAGGTATGACAATATTTATGTACTCAGTAGCAAGAAGGTCATCCTGTTATCGCCTTCAGGATCCTTTGTGCGTGAGGTTCTGACCTTTAAGTCCTGCGCACCAAAGCTAATAACTGCTGACAAATATGGGCATCTGATAGCGGTCAATAAAAAAGGGTCTGTTAGGCTTTATAGGATATGGTACACAAAAAACATGTAAAACAACTAGGAGTGATGTTATGGCATCTCAAACCCGGATATAGTTCATTATTACTGATGATTTCTCCTTATGATGTCAACATGACATGTGCTTGCATTAGAAATGAAGAGTCTGTGAAGATATTTCTAAATATCTTTTGCAAATTGACATATTAAACTAACATATTAACATTAAATAATATGTTGTTAACATATTAAACTTTTGAATACATTACTCCTTTGTTGTAAAGATTACGTTAAAGGAACGTCCTTTTTCAATTTGAATATCTCAAATTTTCCTATGAATCCTTAGTAATTTCATGAAGAACAAAACAAATTTCGATGATAGTAAAACACTCAAAGTTGAGTGTAAAAAATCTCAGGTGCCTTCATCAGGAAAGGAAGCGGGAAAATATTTCGGAAAATAGTAGATGTGTTCTGTGATCCCTATGATAATTGAAACTGTTCAGATTTTGGTGGGTTAGTTTTCTCAAAAAACGTCCACAAATAGCCTTTGTGAACTGATAAAAAATGTAAATAAACCCGTATTATGCTGCCATTTTTTTTTTGTTTGCTTCCGGAAGTGTGATTTCCACAGCCGCAAGGAAATCTTATTAAATTCAGTGTATCAGATAAAGTCACCGGGAAGTTACATTTCCAGTTTTACTGCATTAGTATTAGCTTATGCATCCTTACCTTAATTATCTTGTGAATGATTTGGGGAATTTGATGAGGTTTGATGAGGCGCTGGAGACACGAAAATGTAATGATATTGCAAGATGGTATCCTAGCAGCAAATATAAGCATTTGAATTATGCAGAAGAAACAGGCCATGTCAAGTGAGTCATTTGTACTTGTTCAATGTGTGGAAGAGGGTAAAGGTGCATTTGTCTATTTTCAGCTTCTGTTGTTGCCTTTATTGTCATAATTGTAAGTCATGTATCAAAGGGAAATTTGTTGCAGCTATAATTAGCACTATATTTTACATGTTATTTTGAATTTCTGTATTATAGATTCATCGGTAATTATCTCACATGGGTTGCAATGTTGCCTGCAGGCTTGTGTATTAATTACATGTGCGTCTTGATGTTTTGTGCCCATTTTAAGTGGAAAACCATGATATAAATTGTTCATTTTGGTTCTCAGTACCTTTGTTTTAATGAAGGGGACTGATTTTGTTAATGATTTGTGCCATGATATTGTTTATTACGTTTATATAAAATGTTTATTCGTTTAGGTAACACAGTGTCTGAGGTGTCTTATTTTCCTGTAGTGTGTGAGAGACTGGTGCACACACACATACAACTTTTAGAGATGTCACTTAGCATAACTGCACATGGTTGGTCTTCAGAATGGAACTGTAGTGCCTAGAGGTAACCTGTGCGAGGCAGGGAGAACATGCAGACCCTACACGTACAGTGACGAGATTTGAATCCCCCACCCCGCCCCAGTTCTAACCATCTCGATAAAATATAATATTAAACATAATATTAAGCGTCGTGTGCCACACCACCTCTCCAGAAAATATCCACTTACGGAACAGAACGTTGCTCCAAATTCAAATGGCTTGGTGTTTATCGTGAGTTGGCTCCAGACGACACTCATCATATCACACCATCCTAGGACTACCACCAGAGGTCGCCCTCTCCTGCTACCTTGGTCATCCTCACAGTCAGGTCTTGTTGTATGTTTGTCTCTGCACTGGGACCAACTATGACCCGGTCCGCTTGCACGTTTCACTTCTGTGATCACAGTCACTCCTAATTCAGTTTAATACAAAGCTAGGCTCAAGCACCCTGTCTGTGGCCTTCACCTACCTCTTACCCTACACTTACGTCTGTCTCTCAGCTCAGAAACAAATGGCCTTAATTGTTTCTCACTTTTCTGAAAAGTAGAGATGTGTTATTAATGTACTAGTTACATTTTGAAGTTCTTTAGGACTGATTACAATGCTGAGGCTCCACTAGAGAGCACAGGCTGTGTTTTGGGTCAAATACCTGAAGTAACGTGTTCTACAAGTTCATACAGTAGAATCCCCTCCATTTTCAGCTATGACTAGTTTAATTTTCATTTAGTACCATGTACAAAAATATTTTTTTGATGTGGAACAGAATAAACATTAAAGCAACAGCTAGTATGCACATAGAATTTATAATTTAATATTTTTTATTTTGTGTTAAAGCTGCTTTTAGGATGATAAAATGAGCACAAATGCCTGCTCAGTCAAATAGTCAGCTAAAACAGATGTTGGTGATATTGGTGTTTTTGTTACTTATTCAAAATAAACAAGAAATTCAGTGTTTATGCTGAAAATAATGTGCCTGCACTCACTTTTAAGAGTCACATTCTTATCTTGTTCCACATCCAACAGGAAATGACTTGCAATGTTGACTCCCTGGTGTTTTTTTTTTTTTTGTTTTGTCTCCTACAGTCACCCTGATAATATGTTTGTATTGCTACAGCATAGTTTTTCTAAGCAGGTTGGATCAGCTCTGTGGTTAGCACCACTAGGATCATGGGTTTGAATCCCACCTCTGCTCTGTGTTAGTGTAGCGTGCACATGTTCTCCCTGTGCTTCACAGGTTTCCTAACACAGTCTAAAGACATGTGATGTAGATTAATTGGCATGTTGAAATTGTCCATTGTGTATGAGAAAGACCCCATCTTCCAATAGGATGTCCCCCACCTTGTGCCCTGAGCTGCCTGCAATAGGCTCCAAGCAAGGGGGTGGTTTGGTAAATAATCTCGAGTCTCTCCTTTCATGCCACCTTGCACACTTCATGTTTGAAATGAACATCCCCAGGGTTGAATCCCAGAACCTCTCAAACACACTGTTCCTGTGAAATATGCTTACATTTGGTGTTTGTAGGCCCTCATTCCATCTTCTGGACAAGACACAAAACCATACTCTTTAGTGGTATCTGTCTTCAAAGAAAGAATCGCAATAAAAAGTATAATCAGCTCTTCTGTATGGGGGGTGATTCCTGCCATTATTAAGATGCACATTCGGAACGGGGACGTGCACGCGGAACATGCGGATTAAAAACCCGTGTTTGTGTATTGCAAAAAGTGCCATGTTTAGTTGCAAATTGGGTGTAAAGGAGAAAATGTGTTTATAGTTTTGGAGACATGAGCTGAGGTTTTGCTTTTTGAGTGTCAGTTTCAGTAATTAAC
>JAACJT020000075.1:15294466-15315857 GCA_009936485.2 Gymnarchus niloticus | reverse complement strand
TGACAATACAACAATCACCCAGAAGGATCCACTAAAAACCGTTAACGCTTGGATTTTTACTTTAAAAGGTATTTTAATCTGACTTTTTTGTGTTTTTTATATCTCAACTCTAACCTTAAGCCCTACAAGCGACTCAAATGCGGATGGCCATCCTAAGCGAACCCTGACCCAAAAGCCTAATGTAATATTTCGTTCAATCGAACCTAAATCCTAACCCCTAAATCCAAAATCAATCGTAATCTTAACTCATAGCCTAACCGTAACCTCTAAAACCAACCCAAACACAAATCACGATCCTAAGAAACCAAACCAAAAATCCATCTGACACCCTACCTAGAGTGACCGTGCATCCTCTTCTTCCCGAACACGTCCTCTTTTTGAGACCTCAGAAATGTGTCCGGTTGGCATTTCTGAATTGCCAAAAACGTCCGTGACTCAACTTTTGCTCTCCAGGGTCGCTATTCATTGTATGCGGGTGTCCGTCTGCCCCACGCCACCATCCTGCTCCCAGTGTCCTCTTATTTAAAAACGGAAATATCCTCACCCTACCCCAAACTCAACCCGCCCCTAAGTCTCTAACTAGCACCATTGTCACAAAGCACTGGTTCCAGGGTACACGGAGAATAAACTGAGGACGACAGAGGCAAGGGAAAAATTCCCTCAGAGAGATCAAGAAGCAGTGCGGCACCCCGGCTCGCTCTCCACCTTAAAGTCTAGGCTTAAAATGCGCCCGTTAAGTCGAGCTTACAGAGACCTTAGGCTGTTACTCACTCTCCAACTAGGCTATAGTCTGAGGTAGGAGAACGGTGCCATTGACTTTGCGCAAACCGTTCTGTCAGTGCTGTAACTCCTGCTTTGCGTGTTACCTCCGTGCCGGCGTTCAGAGATTCCTCGTAGCCATGTGCCCACAGGCATCTCCTTGATAGTCATGCCGTCACACTGGAGCTCTTGCCATTTCATCATGATCGTTCTGCTGTCTCGAATCGCCTAAATTTCAAAACCCCACCTTAACCCCCATACCTAAACTTGGCCCTAAACTCAATCTTAATTCCCTGACCCAAGCCTAATGCCAAAACCTTCGCCTTAATCTTATCGAAATTAGCACTAAATGTGAGGTCACTTCCTCTATCCGGACAGAGGCCCAAGTTAATTAACTTACATATACAGTAAATTATAATACAATAAAGAAAATGTAATATATACAAAAGTGGATACAGACACACATTTACCTATAGAATGTAAGCTACAGAAATTGGCATTTCTCAGCCTAAAATAACAATAGTTAAACATGCTTAATAGTAGAGTCTGTGGATGTGATAAACAGTGAATAACGCCGTATTCATAATGCTGGTTCTCAGAAAAGATGGAACTCACGAGTCGAGCTTCGGCGTGAACTCTACACAGTAAAATCGGTTCAGGTGAAGTCTGCCCACACGAGTGGATGCACAAACCATCAAGAACAGAGAATTCTGCCTGATGTTCACCACACGCATCAGTAGTATAGCAGTATGTTGTTTTGGAAAAAGTAGAATATAACGTCAAATTTGCAACAGCACGCATGACGCTGGCTTACATAAAAACACTGTTGCCAACGCTGAAACATCTTAAGGCTGTCACCTGAAACAGAGAGGAGTAGCCTACAGTTTAAGCCTCCATTAGTCAACCAAGTGATTTTGCTTAAATCGAACGTCATTCAAGGTCAAAATCATTTAAGACAACAGATGAAATGATCCTCACCATCTGGACGTTAACATTCACATCCTAATGAAGAATTACTTTGTGTACACAAACGACGACCCAAGTCCAAACACCACACGGGACCCCCCGTACCGATATAAAAGTGCTACCAATCAAACGGTGTTACAGCACATACCGTGACAAAAGCACGAAATAACAGAAACACCGCAAACTGCGTTGGGTGATTCCCGCCATTATTAAGACGCACGTTTGGAAGAAAGACGTGCACGCGGAACATGCGCATTAACGCGCGCAATGAATTTTGGGCTGCCTTCAGTATCCATAGCAACCCGGTATACAAATGCGAACCTTCAGAAAGCGGATCTTCATACCTTCATGCCGAATGCGAATGCGAATGTGAATGTGAATGTTCCGCGTGCACGTCCCCATTCCGAATTAGACGTTAATGCGCATGTTCCGCGTGCACGTCCCCATTCCGAATGTGCATCTTAATAATGGCAGGAATCACCCCCCATACAGAAGAGCTTGGAGGCATAAGACCGGCGCATAGACTCGGTGCTGCCAACTTTTGCCACACGAGGGCGCAATATTGACACGACGTTTTTGCAGGGATGCTGAATCTGCGTTTTAAATTAATCAGAAAATCGATTGATTTATTGTTAAAGAAACTTATTTACCTCGTTATCTATATTTCAGCGCAGGCTGTCAGGTGTACTGGCATAACGTTGAATTGGGTAACTCTTGGGGGCGAGTTTGGACGGTGCTTAGCAACGTGCGTTTTGTGTTTATACACAACACTCGTCGGGTTCCGAGCTGCATCTAACCTTATTACTAAAATTTAAGGCATGGATAATCAGGACGATTTCCAAACCCAACTTCAGGACCATGTTCGTCAGTTAACAGATGAAAATGTAAGCCTCCCTTGGTTCTTTTGTTTTCTTTCTTTTAAAATTGATATTCTGCAATTAAGTACGATGTACCTAACGGTATTAGTTAACTTTAGTGCTCATCTCGTAACGCTAGATTATTTTACAATTCAAGACATTATTTTTCATGATACGCATTTTAAAATATTTCTGTGAAATAAATACAGATATTACATTAACATGCTTCTCCGCCAATGCAAACTTCTCAGCAGTTTCCCTGATACTTTCAAATAAAGAAAGCTAGCTTATATAATAGTGTCTATTTACAGAAAGTAGATAAAAATACAATGACGGACTACGAGCGAAATGCCGATGGAATCGAAATATTTGCAACGAAATATTACTTGATTGCAGATATTCTTACATTCACACAGTTTTCCTTGTCCTTATCCAGTTTCCACTTTTAATTTAAAAGGTACAGCTTCGGGACAAGAATGAACGTCTCTATACTAAACTGGGCGCTCTGCAAAGCCAGCTGGGCCAGGTGGTAGGCTCGGAAACTGAACCTTCATCAAAGCTAATCTTCAGCGAGGAGGAAAAGTTAAAAGTATGGTTGTGAAATCTGAACTTAGCTGAACAATCATTTTAACACCGGCACCTGTTCAGCCACTGTAATAAACTGCAGAGTGCAGAGTTTTGGAGCAAACTCTTATTTCACTTTAAAGTATAACACGGGTCATTACACAGCACAAGGTATTCTGACTTCAGCCTTCTGTCCTACTAGGCAGTACATATTCACACTACTACAGATTGTCTTTTATACTAACAAAAATATCACTTCATGAAACTCAACACTACCCCCTAGCAATCTGAACTGGTATTACTCTGACATTTCTACAGCCACGTCACCAATCGCGCACTTTTTTAAGCAAAAAAGGTCTCGTCAGATTTGGTTTTTTGACAGTCCTGTTAAGACCGGACCACGTACAACACCACAATTTTAAGGCCCCTTAGCAAGCAGCCTGGGATAACAAGCATATGAAATGTTTTATCTCTTGTTTTTTTTTTTTTTTAGATGTCAAAAGATTTAATTGAGGCCCAGATACAGTCCAATAAAATGAGGGAGCGTTATGAAGCAGAGGCTTATGACCTGAAAAAAAAGGTAAGGTCAAGATATAAAACTAAACTGTTAATTAAGGTTTAGTAAAAAAAAAAAATTGTTACCTTTTTATTTGTCTTCATACTTGTTGACTGTGCTAAGAAATTACTGTCCCTCCCAGTTTTGCATCATTTGCTCTGCTCCTCAGATTCTCTTTTTGGAGAATCAGCTGGTGGAACTGGAGGTGGACAGGGACCGGGTACAGAGGGAGGCCCAGTACACTAAGACCCGTCTGCACTCAGCTGAGAAGAATCACCGAGAGCTGGTTGACGAGTACGTCACCCTGAAGAGCAACTACCTAGCCTTGACGGAGGAGCATGGCAAGGAAGTCTCGCGGAATGAGGAGCTGAGCGCTGAGCTGCTGGGCCTTGCCCAAGTACAGGATGCTCTCCTCGAGCAGCGAGAGGGCCGGGCTCACCAGCGGATGCCTCAGGGGGAGGAGGCCCCCGAGCTGCAGAGGGTCCAGCAGCTGGTCAGCCGGATGTCCCAGCACAGGATCAAAGTGCGAGCCTGCATTTGCTGAGCATCGGCTTGAAGTGCACCTGCTGTTTAACCCTTTGCAGTAGCTGTGATACCTGTGCTGTCATTTTGAGTGCAACTTATATAGACAAACAGCAATGTTATTATCATCTATTAATAACTTGTGATGCCTTCCATACAGCTCAATGAGCTTACATTATCAGAGCAGGAGCGGAAAACGCTTGAGGGAACAGTAAGTCTCTTTAGCTAGCATTCATCTCAGAATTCCACCCTTGCCACAAAAGAAACGCTTTGTTGTGTTTGATGTATATGTCCTGGATTTGAAATTGCAACTTTTTTTTAAACATCTGATGCCTTGTAGTATGGCTTAGCACAGAATCCCACATTATAGTTTCAGCAAATCGGTGACGTTGGCACACATATCGAAGCTGGGGTACTGGTGGGTGGTGTATGAAGTTTCCCACTGTGCCCTATAACCCAGCTTCCCTGACAGCTGCTCGGAAAGCAAGAGGAAATCAAAGAAGAGCTGGAGAGAATGAAGCAGCACTACGAAGGGCAACAGCGCAGCCTAGAGGACAAAGTGTGAGATCTTTTTTTTTTGAATGCTCACACATATAACCTAGACAAGGTTTTGATTGTCATGGAGAAGCAGACAGTGGGACTGATTAATCATCATACCTGATTAGTAAAGAGCTTCACTTGCTTGCTTTGTCAGGGTTGCCATGAGCAAGGAGCAACAGGTGACCCAACAAGCCATCCGCAATACCCAACACCAGCTGGCAGGGCAGTCTGTGGTCAGTCTGGCTCTTCTCTGTATTATTCATGTGGTCTTCATCACTCTCGCGTCTACATGGGAAACGTCTACATCCTGAATGAACAGATTGCTTTGTATGACAGTGAAAAAGTAATGGATATCTGCACTGGATATTCAGCTTCAGCTCATACGACTTGAATGGAGCAGGTTAGCAGGTTGAGTATAATGCTTCCTCTCTTTGGTCCTGTAAACTAGGCTCTACTTAGCTCGCAGAGTCAGCTGAAGGAGGTGGAGGCAGAGAACTCCAGGCTGCAGCTACGTATCAAGGAGCTGAATGAGGAGTACCGAGCCCGGTTGGTGCGCTACCTGCAAGACCTGGCTGTGAGTGCATCCCATCTATAATGTTGGGCCAAGATCTCACCGCTCCCCTGGGTGGCTCTGTTGCGTCACGCTGTGCTGAGTCCATACCGCTCGTTTCCAGGAGCACGTGGACAGGCAGACCAGGGAGCAGGAAGGTGAGAAGGCACCAGACGAGGGGCATTTGAGGAGATTCGTGGACAACGCGCTGCGGGATGTGAAGACTTCTTACCGGTCTCGTGAGGAGCAGCTAGCCAATGCTACCCGCGTTTACAAGACGAGGCTGCGACGAGCGGTCAAAAGCCATGAGGCGCTGCTCGTCGAGTACAGGTCGGGTCGTTACGTTGCTGCTCTAGTCACAGTTGAGGGCATCAAGTGTCACTAAACATTCTTTGACAGAGAGCGTCAAAACTGCGCCGTCCGAGGTAGCTGAACCCATTTCCTGACCTGGCTTCTTCTAGGATTCTAAGAGAGCAGATCCTCGCTCTCGGTGATTGTGGCCTTGACCCGGGTCCCCCAGAGTCACACTTCTGCCTGTCAGACAGTGAGCTGCAGACAGACCAGGGGCAGGAGCTGCAGAGGCTGCGGGAGGACAAGGCCAGGCTGGAGAGCCAGTTAAGGGATGCAGTGGAACAGGTGCAGCTGTGTGCACACAGAGTAATTTCACTCAATGTGCCAACAAGAGCGACATGCTAACGGCCCTCAACGCTAAAGGTTTTAATGCATGTAGTGATATCAGGATAGAGATGTCAACTAATTCCAGTGCTGTTCTGCACTTCATCCTGCAGCTTTCTTGTGTTGCAGTAAAGGTGTTAGACAGTAAATTCACGTAGAATATGGAATATTTTTATCTCCATTTTGTCCTGAATGAAAAAGAGGAATCCTGCCCCCTTTCTTCTCTTTCAGAAGAGCGTTTCTTCTAAGCCCCTTCAAATTGTCAGTTTCCAGGAGTGAGTACCTACATCTTTTATCGTATTTCTCGATTCTCACCAGAACCCTCTAGTTCAAAATTAAGCACAAAGTACAGATTTTGTCAGTGCTGTTGACATAGTAATGATCATTAGAGAATGTGTTTCAAACAGTTAACAGTAAGGATTGAGGATTAAAAAATGCACCTGCTAAATATAAAACCGGTATCCAAATGGATTCCCTAGTCTTGACAGCAAGCAAGAAAATGTAATTGTTGTGCTAGGGTTGTCAGACTAATAATGTATAGGCTGGTGAAAAAAAAACCTCTGGGTCTGCAACTCTCTGATTAAACAGTCTGCAGACTCCTCACTTAAGCAGTGAACATGTTCCTGACCAGACTTCACTTTTTTTAACAAAGGTTTCTTTTAAAATAAGGTTAGGAAATTCAAGGACCATCACAGAGGAGGTCTGGGCTGATATCAGGAAGGAACTGAAGGATTTGACACATTCTAGTCTGGTGAGTGCTGACATATTGAAAATGAATTTCCACCTGGGATCAATAAAGTAAATAATGATTCAATTAGTCAGTCAGTCTGTCTGTGTGTGTCTGTCTGTCCGTCCATCCATGGGTGTACTCCCTTTCGGCCACCCTTTCTCCTGACTTGTATGCAGGCCACCAGCGGATGACTGTTGCATGCCTTCTGTTAACGGTTAATGCTGTGAAAAAATGTGGAGTTGAAGTAGTTCATTTTTCACAGGTGGCCTTGGAGAAGGAGCGTGCTCAGCTCCTCACCCGCGCTGCGGTGGCAGAAGGCCAGGTGTCGGAACTGCAGGAGTATGTGGACAAGCATTTGGGCAGGTAATGGCCGTCACATGCAGCTGCATTGCGTGGTGTGCCGTTGTACACCGAGAGACTGCACGGATAAAACTCGAGACACCATTGACGTTGCTGGGATCTTTTCACAGGTATAAGGAGGAGGTCATGCGCTTGCGCCACCTGCTGGGGGCACAAGGAGGCCGTTCTCGCAGTGCAGTTGAGCCTACAAAAAACACTGGGCGTGGCTCTAAGATAAACACTGGTCATGAGATCTGACTGGAGCAACATATCCTGCCACACTGCACCCAGGCCGAACCGTTATTCAGCTCGCAAATACACAAATGTTCAGGAAGCAAAGGTTAATCCCACCAATCATTATTTTGTTACACATATGGTCATCCTGTTTCTTATTAAATAAATCAGAAACTTGGAAGTTTCTACATAAAAATGCTATGTCTGTTTCTTGAAACAGCACCACACAGGACTATATCACATTGTATCTCTTTAAGACACTTCGAACACCCCAACCACACCCCCACCCACTTTGATCAAACCAAGACAGCATAGCTGCAGATGTTGCGTGTCACTATTGCAAGATCATTAAAATGTCCTTTTACTAGGGAGTGCGTTCCGACACCAGGTGGCACTCGTGCCCCAGATGAAAAGCAGCAGGAGACCAGCACTCTATTTGACTGCTGAACCCAGAGTTTGTGAGCTTCATACTGATACCACATCCATTCTGGAGAATAAAGCACTGACAGTCTTATTCTTCTACAAAACAGTGCATTTTTTGTCCCATCTAATGGCTCACGGAGAGAAAATTTACATGAACACGATATAAATGCTTGCACAGTGACAGCCATCTCGGGGCACTGGGACCCAAAGTGATGATGGGTGATGTAACAGATCCTTACATTGTTATGCTCTTGATTGAACGTAACCAGAAGCATTCTAAATACTTCCTTTGGCACAACAAGTAAGCTGTCCTGCCACTCTGAGTCAGGGAGGGATATGCTGCAGCCAGAACATGCAAGAGGCATCGCCAGGGGCAGTAATCCAGGGAGCGGCAGCTAAAACGCTAAAACGCTGTCCTTTGATATCCAGGGTGACGCACCCGACGGTGGCCAACACGTTCTCTAAAACACACGAGGCTGCGGCCCAAGTGTGAAGAAAAGAGCCGTGTGCATCCGGGAAAGAGGCCATACACAGGTCAAAGTGAATGGCCAAAATGGGGGTGTTACAGATTACGTGCGTCACCCAGGGGAGATGCCAACTGTAACGGGGGGGCTAACAGCAAAATGGATTTTGTCAGTGATACATTACTCCTGGATCCCCTTGGGAGAGGAGGAGGAGGAGAGTTGGCAAGGGTTATGCCAACACAGACGGCTACGCCAAATACAGTATAAATGGTGTTGCTATAGAGGCCGAGGCCGAAGCCAGGGTGAGGAGGGAGGGCCGGGGGCCCGGGGCCGGGGGGATCCAAGCCTGTGGGAAAAAAGGGCACTCTCTCGAGTCCCTGAGCGGGGAGCGAGACTGAGCTCCACATTTCCATTTCCCCAGGTCTGTGGCATGAGTGGGCGACTTAGAACCTTCAGTCAAGAGCCCAAAGAACAGCTGCAGCTAAGCACCCTGGGAGCTGGTTAATGTTTCTCAGGCTTCGTTTAAATGTGAGCATGACCTATTCGTCCCGTATTTCCATTACTGTATGTATGGTTTGTGTACACTTAAACAAACAGAGAAAACCAAATTCATTCTAAACTGTTTAAAAAATTAAATAAACGTTTTTTTATGTTTGCAATCACTTTGTTGATCCTGAGCTGATTTTGATCATTTTTGGCAGAAATACATCTTAAGAAAACTGTAACAAAACGTGTATTTTATTTCCCACCACACCTGTGTTATGTCCTCCTACTGTACCTCTGTACCATAAGCAACAAATCTGACTCACGTTCACAATGATAAACATTAAAATCAGACAGTAAATTCAGGTAACAGTCAAATCAAAAATGCTGACCAAACAAGTCATACAGTTAGAGCGAGGGTTCAAAGTGCCGTTCGTTAGCTTTCACACAGACCTGCAGCTGTTCAGCCAAAAATGATCAAAATTGGCTCAGGATCAACAAAGTTATTGCAAAAATAAAAAGGGTTTAGTTTTTTTTTTTTTAAACACGGTGTGGATATCTATTATAAATGGTATATATACACACATATGCTGTAAATGCATATCTAAAAAAGATCATCAAGAATGAGTAATTTTTATCATTGTCTTTCTTACATTTTAAGTCTTTTTTTTTTTCCTGTGAAAGGCCAGGCAGCCAAGGACCTGTGACTTGCAGCTTTCTTTATTGCCTTCAGCTGGGTGAGAATTTAATTGTTTAGGACTGCTGGGCTAAATTAAGTGCCACTGGAAACAAGCATCACAGAAACCCTCTGACATGTTTGCACACCCGAGACTGATGGCTTCCAGGTTGCCCATTATCTGACCTATCCCAGCGAACCTCCTGAGTTAGTTCCTGGTGCATTTAAAATCAATATGGTCCTACTGCTTGAAGATGCAAAACTTAAAGAGGTCTTCATAGTACAGTTTGAATGTAAATTTGGAGGTCTTATTTCACCGTGTTTTATAATGTCGTGGTTGAATCACTGCAAAGAAATTTAGCACAAACTACAACTTCAAAACATATTATCTATTAAGAATTCTGGGTGCGCGCCATTCAGATTTTGTGCCATATTATGATAAAGGAACTGGACTTGGGAAGTAGGCCCCACGTAATTACAATTAAATAGATTTTTGTTTTCCTGCTAAGTGAATAAGCTTGACAGAGTGTGAACCTGGGCGCACCAGTTTCTCGGAAGCCCCCTTGTCCTGTTTCTGATGTGCCCCTTTGAATGGGTGCCTTTGTTTTAAGAGCTGACATGTAATTGATACAGTATTTACTTCACGAAACACAATTTGCATTCCCAAGAGGACCGAGGCGAAAGCCAATGGGAAGCATGCACGGAATGCCCTGGGAATATGGTCAACGTGAAAGCCAAATCAATGAGGACTCAAAGAGGCTGTGTACCGTGTGTTTGTTTGTACATAATGTAATCGGAACGGACAGGCCTTGTTGAAGGAGTGCTGGGTGAAAGCCTTTTCCACATTGGAGGGTGTGAGAAAGGGAGAGCGAACCAGGAGGCTGGCAACAAAAAGTTAAACAGAAACGAGAAGGAATGAACGTTTCAGACGTAGGATTATGAAACAAAATTAACGAAACAGGTCATGTTTCTTTAATAAGTAGCATTTAGTGCACAAGGTTCAGTACCACAGAACAGGAGAAGACAGACATCCTCAATAAACAACTTTCACAAAAACACTGCAATTTGTTGTGAAAAATCAAAACAAAAAACTCTCAATAGAAACACAACTCTAACTTGGTTTAAATAAATAAAATCATTCCCATTTCATAACGGGAAACGTTTAATGCTTCATTCAGAGCTTTGGACCATACACAAAGATATGGAAAATTAAATTAATAGCTAACATTTTTACAGCACTTCACACAACGACATTTGAACAGGTTTGAAGTTCGAAATGCGTTGCCTTCTTTGTGCGTTCTTTTCTGCTTTTGTCCATCTCCGGATTTGCGGAACAGAACGACAGAAGGAAGATGGACACGCCTGCTTTACTTTCACTCTCTGCACTCTGAAATACAAATTTTGGCATTTCGGGCAAACTGTGCCCCTGAACAGTGCCTCTCCCACTACCTTTTCAATGAGGAGGCCGGAGCGTTGGGGAGAGAGAGAGAGAGAGAGAGAGAGAGAGAGGGAGAGAAGGGTCTCGTAAGAATGACACAGTAAGAGAGGCGGTGAGAGCACAAGATTCAGACACAGAAAAAGAGGGGCAACCTCTTTCTTTCCCACACTCTAGGCAGTTCCCACACTGTGCTGCTAATCCCTGTCTTAATTAGGAGTAGATTCCAGCATGCACGGACCCGGAACGGAGCCATGCGGATCCAAGAAGCAACAGGTGGAGCCAAGCTGGGCTCTGCGTAGAAGGAACTTACGAGGAAGTGAGCAGGCAGAGATGGTCGGAGTCACACACGCACCCTTTACGTGCGTCGTCCCTCACACACACGTACGGTGAACCCAGTGCAGCTGGCAGGCCACACATCATCCGCTCTGCTGTGCACACCTGGGCTGTGACGACCACCACCTGTGCCCTGGGTTGGCACTGAGATGAGGATGAGCATGTCTCTGAAGACCTTGAACTAGGGCTGCAAGGAGGAAAGATCCCCAACAGATGAGAAACACTATCCTGATTTAAAAAAAAAGACTGGAATTACAGGACCTGCATGCTTTCTCACACGCAAATTTATACCACATGAATACAAGTTGTAAGCATATAAAATCCACTCTTACAATGACATTTTCCCACACATTTAAGCTGCTTCCTTTCTATTATTACCCATTGTTTACTATAGGATTACTGAAAATATGTTTCACATTAAACATAGCTGTAGGGTTTACCCTGACCATGGCCTCCACCCGCTGGATGTCAAAGCCCACCCTCAGACCACCCCATTTTTACCCATGATACCTCAGCTTCACACCGACTCATTTCCATGGAAAGTTGGACAAGGACGCTTTCGTCTGGAGATCTGACAGACTGAAGTCAGCACTTAAGTTTCAAGAGAGAGTACAAAAAAAGCTGAGTTAGATGTAGCATTAGCCACTGTTTAGGATATTTCCAGTGTAAGTCAGTGGTGGAATCTACGTAAGGACGCCAAAGTCATTCTGCATGACACAGGTTAACGAAGAGAATCAAGAATTCAGTAATTACAGGATTAAGGGTTAAAACAGGTCTCTTATGACTATGAAAAACTGGAATGGATCAAGCACAGTCCAGGAGGTTTCCTTCAACTCTGGCCATAGAAATGTGAAACTTTATCCCTAAGTAAACACTGAAGCATCTCTTTTAATTGGCCGACTTGCGTTAAACTGACATAGCTGTTCCCTGCAAGAGCCTCTCACCCACCCAGTAATTTGATCCACAGAATAAGTGAGAGAATGGCAGGCCGGATGATGTTAAATGAGCACGGGCCTTCTTACGGCAGTCGTCCTTGATAAAAGCCGTACAGTGGTTGAAAATTTGTTACTTTGTCATTTCTGAGCACTGCATGACTCATTTTGCGTGAATGATGAAAACCACAATCAATATGTCTTGTGAAGGAACAAATATTACGGTCCAGAAGCCTAATTTTATCCTACCTATTGGCAAATCATTTAGCTTGTGGGCAGAAACGAAAGCTGACATAAATCAATTCCTTGTCCGTCTGTAGGAGTCGACTTGCAGCAGCCGTTACTGGGAAATCATTTCACTTTCTTGTCCACCTAACAGATAAGCAAGAAGCTTTATTCTCTGTGACAATTTAGCTAAAATTGGATTCCTCCTATGAATAAAGTTCATTTGTACGATGTCCCACAAATGACTCTTTTGAAAGACGTTGAATTCATGGAAGAGCTTTTAGCATGTTGCTAACTTGTTAGCATGTCACTCCTTGTGGAGTGATTGTCATAACGGACACTGATCATTGACCACTTCTCAGGATCACCCAGTCTACACAGACTGGGCAGCTAAACAGTGTTGTTGGACCTGATGTCAGATCTCCAGGGTTATTATCAATCGAGGCCCAACAAGTTCCTTAGAATTAGAGAGTGTGATCCTCAGATTTTCCACTGAGAATTCATGTGACCTCAGAAGCCGATGGCAAAGGATAAGGGGCTTGGGGAAGCATTGGCATTTACCATTTTTGGCGGGAAACTAGAGCCTCTGCCTTCTGCAAATCAGGACCCCTGACCCCCATAATCAGCACCCCCGTCATGTTCTTTCAAGCTTTTTATCGACACCCCCGCCCCCAATTCCCACTGTGGCAGCACCGTCACGCCACCATGAATGATTCTCTCCCCGCTTTCTGGGGAGGATTACAGCCATCTGTGGCCTCTCGAAGGACAAAAGTGCTCCGTGGCACTCGCCCCTACTCCTTAAAGGAATAACACATCTACATAAATGTGCCCCCGCACCGTTCTCCGTATATCCAGGGCTTTACTTTGACCTCCTCTGTCAGTCCCAGTGGCACCCCCAGCCTCTTCTGGGCCCCAGTCTCTCAGAGTCAGCCTTCTGGAATGTTCTGGCCTAGCCGAGAGATGTGCGACAAGGTCATCCATCCTCACGGCCAAGTTATTAGACCCTGAGGGCGAATTTGCTTTTGTGTGTCACCAGGGTTTGTGTGAGCGTAGAAGTCATTGCACACAAAGGAGGAAACTTGGGTATGTTCGTCACGCCAATATGTTGTCAGGGTGCTTCTGGAAGCATGCTGCATATTTTACTGTGGCAGGAATTCCACAGGCAGGAGTATAGTGAGATCACTGCAGCCAAGACCCAACCACCCAAGGGTAAAACCAAAGAGATCACGCTGTCTGAAAAAAAAAAAAAACTGACGGTAAGAAATAAATAAATAACTACAGTAGAGTCTCAATTATCTGACTTGAACAGGACCAACGGGTGATTGGAAAAGTAAAAACGTCAGATAATTTAAAAATGGTTTATTGTTTTATATTTGCATTTTTTCACCATTTTCCCACCCTTTCCAGAATCTTCCAAAACGTGTTCACAGCCTCATTTTTCTATCTGACTTCTATTTCTTTCCAGTCCCAAACAGTCTCTCTCCCAACACCAAGTTCACTTGCAGTCTTCTACACTTAACACGGTCTGGTCCATTCAACACGTCATGCTTTTTCTCCGTTGAAACACTCACCTTCTTTCCATTTTCACCCGCCACCATGAAACAGGCCTAAACAACAGCGTTCTTGTGAATCATTAAGCTGAAGAAAACTTTCCACAGATGAACGTAGATGTTGCACCTCTAGATGTAGTAATACAACTAGACAGAGTGCCTAAAGCCCACATATGATAACTGAGACTCTACCATCAATATAAACATTTTATGGCAATTTGTCCAAAAGCAGTAACAAAACTAGACCTCGCACTACAAATTTTTCTGTTGCGATGATAAATTTCCTTTACCTTAAATTCTCCTCTAGGTTCACTTTTATATTTTGCTTGAAAAACAAGAACAGTTGGATTAAACTCACTAAGAACCATAACAGCCTTTTTCTGGACAATAATCACCACATTCCTGTTCTTGCTAATTGACCAAATCAATCACGCTGACAGTTGACTGTTTTGTTTTCATTCAGGCCTGAGAGTGAATACAAATGTGAAATACCAAATTTTCAAACGACAGACCAACCTGATCGCTATACTAACTGAAAACTGAGGAATTCAGTCCAGTCTCAGCAAAGCTTCTGTTTATTATGAAAGCATTTTTTAAATTTCCTAGTTGTCTTTCATAACCAAATCGCGAGACTAAATCTGCTCCGGATAGCTGAAGCTGCTACAAAATTTCATTGTACTTGTAAAATAACAAATAAAGATCATTAAGATGTTTGGACCTTTCTCAGAATTTAAAGCTGGAATCTGACGCAGAGTGATTAAGCTGAGATACATGGCTCTGCAGAAAGTTGAGCTTGTGTCCCGCATAGACCTATGTCCTTGTTATTCAAATATCAGTGGTGCTATCATAAAAAAAAACAAGACCCCTCCCCCCACTTCCTCTCTCCCTGCTCCACAGCACCGCCCAGTCCCAGCCTTATCTTGTTTGTCCAAACAGGCACACAGCCGCAGAGGTCACTGAGGTCACAGCCACAGGCAGGAGACATGGGAGCTCACCATGGGGGGAAGATGGACAGGCACGTTACCGACTACCTGCTTACCCACGATGCTCTCTGTCGGCCTCAGGAGAGAGAGAAACAGCCCCACAGACACCAGGAGCAGAGATTCTTCATTTCGAGAAAATCACCGAGTTTCCTCATCATCCATCTAAGAAGTAAATTCATTTTTCAAGTCTTAGATGGATCAGCTACTGCACTTCTTATTTCCTGCATAAAAATGTACCCCTGAATACACCCTAATTCCTTAGAATGCTGGGGGGGGGGGGGGGTAAATTACAATTGCTGGTTTAAATGGGTGTCCAGTGAGTGATCCGAAAGGGCCCGTCCCCCCTCCCTTCAAAAGTCACAGACTCCAACCACATTCCCCCCCGAATTCCCGCTGTGGCCCACGGAAGTCCACACCTCTCCCAGAAGCCCCTCAAGGGGCCCCTGCCCTCCCCCCCAGCTCCCCCCGCGGCTTCCTGTTTTTCTCAATGCCTCAGTGTACCCATGCTTAGAACACATGCACGCACACACACACACACACACACACACACACACACACACACACACACGTGTGCCAACGACTCACCCGTATGCAAGCGACACGTTTAGGACCGAGGTGAAACATACCATGTGATGAGCTCTCGTGTTTCAAAGGTCTTTTGAAAGGCCGGCCGAGAGACATGGATAAACCAGATGAAGGAGAATGATTTCACCGTCGGGTGAAAAGGAGGGGATTTGGTTCCGGTTTCTAAGGGATGACTTTCAGGGGGGGCATCTGGGTCGGAACTTGGGGGTGGGACAGCCGATCGGACAGGCAAGCTGAGCTAGAATTGAACCGCGGCTGGCTGGTCGGCCCATAAATCTCTGACACTGCTGACGTGCCCCTGAAAGGGGAAGCATGCTTGTGTCTGAGCTCTCCAGGGAGACGGACTGTGCGAGCTGGACCGAGGCCAGCAATGCTCCGAGCCCCTTTATCTGTGTGTGGGACCACGTCCACGTTTTATCTGTGAATGACAGCCGTGCCGGTCAACGGGCTGACCGGGTGACTGTGTGACTGCCATCACCTTAATAGCTGCGACCGTGTCTTTTAATGGCAATTTATTACTTCCTGAACCCTAGAGTAGTGAGCCGAGCAGCCCAGTGCCGCAGCCATGAGCCTTTATCTGCTTACATCTCCCACCATGGTCTCCAAAGACTGGCTTACACAAACGAGAGTTTCTCACACTCCCACACACACGGTATGCGGCTTTAAAACCCCACGCTTGACCCCCTTTTCCCCTGCGATTTGTCTTTTCATTGCGTGTAAGATCATGTTAACAGTAGGCAAAAGGCAACAGTAGGCTCCACGGGGTAACTGACCATCAGCTCCTACCCAAATGAGGAAATTTTATTGTTTAAAAGTCCCATTTTTTAGCCATGACAGATGGAAATATTGCTTGACCACAGGGAAGTTTCATGCTGCATCTCCGTGTCACACTAGCGGCTAATTTTAGTTGCTCACTGTTGGTTTATTTTGTGAAAATATCCCTCTGGTATGGAACGGTCTCACTGGAAAGTTTTTGCTTATGGAAAAATGTTACATTTGCATATTTAACAGGTTTTTTTTTTTTTTTGCATACTGCAAACTACATTGGCGTGAGGTCATACATGGATTAAAATCTACCGGACTGCTTTTTAGCATGATGGCTCTCTACTACATCTTACAGAGAGATTCCGTAAATACTATATACATATAAACCGTCAATACCAAACTTTATCAACTGGAAATTATATGCAAAGAAAAAGATAAATATTTTGAGGTGCAAATTAACCTGATATACTAACGTGCAGTTAAATGTAACAGAATAATCTGATTCCAGTCAGAATACTTAGGGGTGGGACAGACAGAGCCAATAAAGACAGGCAATATCATTCATAAGACCCTTTATAAGACACATCAAGTACAAAACAGCACACAATTTGAATATCACGTGACTTTCCTGCATCATCAGTTTTTTTGCACAATTCCTATGTTATTTTCACACAGAGATCATTAAACATCTTTTATCCCGACATTCGTAACAGTGATTAAACAAACTTTTACACAACAACAAATTCGACACACAGCAAAATGGCAGTGTTGAGCTTTCGCAAACAAAAATGAAACGCCTCTATAAATTTGGTATACCCCATCCCTTCATCAATTTAGTGCATAATATACACTCAGTGGCCAGCTTCTTAGCTCCGCCTGCTTGCTAATATAAACAGAAGCTGCAAGAGCAAAAATAATAGCTCAGTACAACAGTGGCATGCGGAAGGCTTTCTCCGAATGCACAATTCCTCCACCTTTGGAGCAGTTCTGTACATTACAGTGGGTCCTACCTGGTACTGTTGACCTAGCTAAGTGTACCTAGTGAAAGGGCCAATGAGTGTAAATTCAGCGCTAACAAATTCATGTCTCCTACACCATCCCTCTACCATATTGCATTATATGGCATATTTTGGAGTCAATCTACAGTACTGTGCAAAAATCTTGAGCCACCCCCCATTTCTCCATATTTTGCTTCCAAAGAGCCAGACTTGTATTTCTTTAATGTAGTCTTGAGGAATAGTTCTCCTTCTCCAGGCTTCCTGAAGGACTTTCAAAAAGTTTTGGCTCTCATTTTCGATCGAGTCTCTGTACCTGACCAGTTTCAGAGGAATGTTTTTTGTTTGTTAAGCCACACAGTGATCTATGTATGAATCATTCAGGCATAACAAAGCCATTTAACTTAAGGGATGAACCAGTGAAGAAACAGGTGCAGATGATTACAGATGATCAGATGATGTTGCAATAAATCACTCTACCTATTGTCCCATTTTCCTAGCAAAATATAAAGAAATGAATGGGGGGCTCAAGACTTTTGCACAGTACTGTATGTAAGGATGCTCACAACTGGACTTACCACGGGCCGAATAGCATCGGCAACTGCCCAGTCCTGAACTACTGTACATCCGGCACTATGTGGCAACCCACACTTTGAGAAGTTCACTGGCACTTCAGACCAAACTTTAGCCCACTCATTTCCAGCAGACTTTACTCACTATTATTATTTTAAACATCAGCTGTTTGTGACATCACCTCGGGTGAAATGTAAAAGGATGATTTCTGTCCTGTAACATCTAAGGAGATAATAAAATGACAGTAATTTAATGCAGCTTCGGCTATGTCCTTTTGAAAAATAAACTTAAGACCCCCAAAAATAACACTGACGTGGGGAAGTGCTTAAATGCAGTTAAAAAGATTTTTGTTTTTTTGTTTTTAAATTAAATAATTTAGGAATCTGACACAGACAGACACACACACACAGTCACAGCTCCCCAGCGCAGACACAAAGTCTGGGGAAGTTTACAGACAGACGAGGAGCCGGTGGCTGCCTGGTTCGAACCACCGCAGCCTGGCCTCGCACGCCTCTCGCACCATGAAAAGGCCGGTCGTTTATGCAGGGTGGTCAAAACATATAAACAGACGCCAAACGATGAAGCCAGGTACACATTGTTCAGCCCAGTACCACCAGGCCTCAAAGGCCCAAAACGGCAGCGGTAGTTGGTGTTACTGCTATATATTAACTTCAGAACATCTCTTCTAAACTACATAGAATCTGCTTTCGTTTTGGTTTCCAGGTTCAAAGCTTGCGATAGCCATGCTTGCTAACTCCCCCTTTTCCTTGACAGTGCAAATACCTAAGAATCCCCCCCTAGACTCACACCCACTGCAGACCCTCATAGAGAGGACATTTTAAAGAAAGTGAGAACTTCTCATGTAATTAGGAACCCCCCCCCCCCCACAACTTTTAAACATTATAACAGACGATATGGATTCAAAATCACAGGCAGACCCAAAAGGTGGGAGATTCCAGCGAGACAAGTCCAGTTCTTCATCAAGTTTGCTCACAGTTCAGGGCTTTGGTAGGTGGGCAGACAAGCGTGGAAGCTAGCAAACACACTCCGCCACATTTATGGTGGAACGCGTATCAAGAGGTGGTATTTTTAGCCTACCAAAGTCATTTACTTCCTGAGTATTTTGGACATCAACAAAAAAAAATCTATAGTAGATCAACGACTTCCGCAGATGTCCTATTATTTTCTGAAGCCTTTTAAGAAAAGGAATTGTCATCCAGGACATGCGAAAGATTCTCCTGATCATTTCCCATATCCATGTCTTATTCTTGACCTTGGTGATCCAGAGCTTCTTGGCTGTTCATCCAGAAAGTTCTTTAAATGCCTTTGGGCTTAATTGTAACAGTACCACCCCCCCCCAAACCCAATGTGCTAGAAATCACAGGTTTCCATAAAGGACTCTTCTGCACCAAAGTGTTTTCTCATTTTTTTTGGAGGGACAGCCTTGAGAATGTGTCAGGTTTCTTCACCGAGGATTCCATGAATTCCTCTCTGGTCCAGTCTAGGACAGCAGCGGTCTGTTCTGGAAGGGGGGGGGGGGGGCGCTAGATCTCCCATGTGACTTTTGAGCGGGCGAGCCTCGCCTCCGGGGATTCTGGAGCGTCGCCGTCCCCTTTCAGTCCGACGCCAGCTCACAGGGGATCTGCCGGGCCTCCTTCGCTAAATCATAGGCTCGCTGGAAGTCCTTGTAGCGGGGCGCGCAGCCCAGCCACGCCTCTCCGAAGTGAACCCGGCCCGTGAAGAGGAAGCTGCCGGCGCCGGGCCTCACGCCGCACTGCAGCAGCGTCCGGATCTCACCCCACTTGGTCAGGCGGCCGCCGCCGGAGAAGAGGGCGTACTTCTGCCGGTACACCCGGGTGGCGCTCACCTTGATGACGGACACCCGGAGGTCCCCGTCGTCCACCACTGAGTGAATGTTGCCCCGGACGACTGAACACCAAAAACAAAAAAATACAAAAGACTGTTTACCATGAGGCCCAATGATTTTATCAAACAGACGGTGATGGTTTCAAAGCTATCCACTAAGGAAGATATAGCAAAACAGCAGGGAAACGGCAGGGAGGGCGGACTCATTTACATCGAAACCTCGGGTAATAATATACGATTATTCATAATGACCCTTTTCACTGCTAACCTGCAGAGAAATCATTTGAAAACTAAATTCTCAGTATATCGAATGACGTTAGCACCTGCGGTCGTGAACAGAAACTGGGACATGGGACAGCACTGGCGAGAAGAATGGGTCGGAGTAACTAATACTCTCAAGTGCTCCTCCCCCTGATTCCAGCGGTGTTTTCAGGTGGATGGACTACAGGGGCACGGACAGAATGTAGCAGTTTCAGCTCAAACGCCTACCGATGTAAGGAAGTGGGGGATCTATGGCGGTAAGTGGGAGACCCTCTCTGCTTCTCAATGTAACCCTTCTCCGTCCTAGTTTTGGGTTACCCCCAACCCCCTGGTGTGAGTCGTCTTTCCAAAACAGACCAGCTTTTGTTGCTGTAGCTGAATTCGCATCACCAGTTACTGTGAAAACAATCGGTGACAAGGTAACTTTGCGCACTGAACTCCAAAGCTCAGTCACTCTCCTCTCTTACATAATGAATTATCTACTGGGGACTGGCATCCTGTCCAGGGTGCTCCCTGATTCGCGGCCTGAACTCACCATAAACCCCTTACCGGATAACCGGTTGGAAGTTGGATGGACAATGCGTACATCATTCTCAATAAGGAATCATGCGATGAGAAAGGGGGCAACACCCCGGTGTAGGAATGGTGCAAAGCATCCAGAAGGGATGGTAGGGGTTAGGGTAGAGGAACGCACCGAAATCACTGGTGCACACTGCCATCAGGATCTCCGTGTCACTGCAGGGTCTGCAGGCTCCTGGGGGCAGAAAAAGGAGAAAGTCAGATGAGGGGCCACAACCAGAGAGATGGAGAAACGGCTGGAGGGCAGGATGACCTGATGCAGTGCAGAAGAGGGACTGCCGTTTTGTTCTCTTGTTTAATGAAACTCAGCTCAACAGCGGAGGAATTCCGAGGGGCGGGATTACAACACCACAAGTAGCCATGGAAACATGGGACAGAGGCTCCTGGTTTTACACAGGAAGAGCAAGAAGCCCACTGCCTTGTCTGTAGACAGCTGTTTTTGCTGGTGGGCTTGTAGGGCAGAGGAGAGATCAGGGTGGGGGGTTAGGGAAACAGCCAAACGGCTCCGCAAGCAACCCAACCAGGCCAAACGCTTTAAAGGGGCAATAAAAAACACCTCCAGCTCCCCACGCCTGGAGAAGCAGTGCCAACTGCCCCCCCCACCCCCATCCCCATCAAAGCCAGCGAGACATCAGTGTGAAGGAGTTCAAAAGATGTGAGGGGCAGAGCTTAACTACTGCTTCCTCGCCTTAAAAGGGCACTTCCTCTCCAACCAGGGATGTAGGCTTTGCAGTTCAGGAACTGAAAGGAATTTAGCATGCGTGCACATCCACAGCCCCTTTCTTGATTCACAAAGAAATCATGCGGGGTGAGTGTGACCGTGGCACCAGCCTTTACTTTCAGATTACACAGAGAGAGCCTGACAAGGCAGCCATTTCTCTTTAAAGGTCTCCTAGCTTACTCAGTGCTGTAAGACGCCCCCCCGCCGCCCCGCCCCCCGCCGCAGCGGCGCAGAAACGCAGACGCAC
>JAACJT020000075.1:15277231-15294456 GCA_009936485.2 Gymnarchus niloticus | reverse complement strand
CCCACAGAGCGCAAAAGCCCCCCCCCCCCCCCCCCCCCCCCAAAAAAAAAAAAAAAACCCATTACTGAGGACCCATTAATGGTGTCCATTCCCTCAGGCATCAGCCCTCCCCCCAACAGCCACTAATCAGCCTGGGTGAATTCCTGGAGACAGGCATCCCTGCAGAGGGAAAAACAAAACAAAAGCTGAGCATCCCAGCTGATGAGAGGGCCTCCCCATCACCAGGGAAACGCCACTAATCCCAGAACCCTCATGTGTCTGAATGAGGGGCCTGGCTCTACACTTGGCCCCCCTCACACTGAGCTTTTGTTCCGCCTCCTCCTCTCCCAACTGGAGCGGGCAGGGAGAGAGAGAGAGAGAGAGAGAGAGAGCAGTGATCCGTGGGCCTCCAGGGTGCTCCTGACAATGCTCCCATCCTCCTTCCTGGTGGATGTACATGCACTGAAAACAGTTACCTCTCCCATGGTGAGGTCTTCCCAAAAATCAGGCAGACGACGCCGCAGCATCAAACCAAACTGTTTCTTGAGGGAACCATTTCCGGAGTCTAAGTAGAAACTGCGGGCCGCTGAGATGTCGCCTCACCTTCGTTGCCAATGGGGTCGGAGTCCAGGGACATGCGCGCGTTCCAGTCGCCGCGCAGCTCATAGCGGAAGGCGGCAATGCGCCGGCTGATGTCCTGGTGGGGCGTGGCCTGGAGGAAGAGAGCCAGCCTCTCACCGGGCTGCCGGCTGAAGCATCGCACCCGGGACGACCGTGAGTCAACTGGCCGGTCGCCAACAAGGAGCTCCAGGACGCCATCACGCTCCAGGTACAGCTGGGCCCCCAGGAAACTCTCTGCTGGCTTGATGCAGGCGGTGATGTGGCTCGAGCTGCTGTGACCGCTCCCCACGGGCCCGACCGCTGCAGATGGCAGGCGGGGGGAGAGGGTGAGCCGCAGTGCCCCCTTCGGGTAGAGCCACTCCAGTGAGCCTTCAGCACAGTGAAGGGATATCTGCTCAACACTGCCTGGGTGCTGAGAGAGACCGCTGGAGATGGATGAGATGGAAGTGCGTCAGTACACGGGTCTCCACTTCTAAATCGTGTGAAAAGCAAGATCGCAACCTCCAAATGACACAGAGTGAGCTCTCTTCTGGTCAGAACATTAAGCTGCCATAATAATGGTCATATGGAAAGGAAATGGTTTCTAGAACTATGTGAATTGTACAAAAATCATAGGACTATGGGCTAGCAGCATTTCTGATGTGGAGGATGTGGTGAGATTCCCATTGAACATGAAACAAATCTGAATCCTGTAGAAGGACTTTTTTTAAATACCACAGTCTTTTTCCTTCCAGAGTTCTCAGAAAAATTATGGATTTTTACATCCAAATTACTGTGTTGAAAACACAAATATCAAGTGTCCCATGTTACATTATATTGTACAGACGTCATAATTATTTTTATAATAAAATTTAGTCTGTAATTTCAAAGTAATGTTCACAAGGCATAAAATGATGCGCCATCTGTTGGCAAAGGCCAGTAAACACGCACGCAACCGGTGGTAAAGCTCCAAGTCAACCGCTGAACATAGTTGTTAGTCATTAAGTTTTTTTTCCAATCAACCCCCCCAACAAACACACACACACACACACACACACACACACACAGTACCCTGGAAAACAGCGCGTCAGACCTACTTTATGCTTTAAGCTTTTAAGCTTAGGAAGTTTTAATCATGATAGTGTACTTTAATATAATATATGATGATTTGATGATTTTTACTATGAACTTGTTAAATGTGGCATTTTCAGTCTCTTCTCACACTATTCTCGTTAGTATAACCAGGCATTCTTTTCTTCCTATTTCAAATAGCCTTTCCGTCTGAAGGTGAGACTTCCAGCGCATCCTTTGATCACCCGGGATCAGAGCTTTCACTTTTATGGCCTTTTTAATGGCAACATAAAATGACAACCAAAGAACTGACTACAAAAAAGTTCACCTGTCCAGCTGGCAACTTGCGACATGCAATTAGAAGTTTTGTAACAGGCATTCCTCCTTCTTAATTACATTCCAGTATTTACGACCGTTATAATCCTGCAATCTGGCTAATGACTGAAATTGTTCCTGATCCAAAACAAGTACCACAAACGTCACAATTTGGATCAGTGTATCGTCTCCCCCAATTATATTCTAACATGGGAGTGAGGTGTTTAAAGGATGGATTGTAAACAATGTTCTGATTACCCATCTTAAGGATCGAGCCAGCGCCGTGTGCGCCTAATAATTGTTTTAATTAATAGAAAAATCATGTAAAGGCTCTAGATAATAAAAATGCACGAACAAAACGAGGTCCCAGCGATCGGCGCCGCGGAGAGTTTTACTGCGCATTTGACCTGTTTGGAGTCACTTTGGATGACCACTGCATGCCTAAGGGTACTGTTCATGAATAGGAACAGTACGAATAGAACTGCCACTAAGACATTACACACTGGTTCAGTTTTAACTTAATGTCATCAGTAAAACCCAGGAACATATATTAAATGAGGGAGGCAACTGATCAACGAATATCACTAGATCTTGCAAGAGTTACACCCAAATATCTTATCCATATAATACATTTGTTACTTGCCTCCCTTTCCAGCTGCACTGATCCTCCGAGTAGCTAGAGAAAGCCATGTCAGAGATAGAGCACACCATTATCCACACTCCGTATACCCAGACGACATGCATTTTCTCCTCTGGATGCCTAACTGGTGAACTTTAACAGGACGGCGAGCGAACGGGGATCATAAATCACAAGCACAGTTTGCAGTCCAGTCAAAGATCCTCTTAGTAACTGACGATAATTTAGTTATCTTCCATATCCCTCAGTATGATTCCGCACCCGTCTTTAATCCAGAGATGAAAAATATGGGTAACTACCTAATCCATGCAAAAAAAAACAAAAAAAAAATCGCACCGATTCCTATCGACACGCATCTAAAGACCTAACTGCTGTGAACCGGGGAGATGGCCGAAGTTTTGTCGTGTATGGGGACGTCCGTCGTCCAATGGCCGAGGAGAAGAGGCGAAACTTTAAACCATCCAGCGGAGGGAAACGGGATAGCGGAGGTGTGGTTTGCATCAAAAACGGGAGGACTGCATTTAAATGACTTCACCGCAAAATCATTCAGACTGCGAAAGTGATGCACATGGATGCCTGCTTTGGCTTTCCGCTTACATTCATATATGCGTTGTAGAGCTGGGCTCAAAATATATTTCGTTCGTAGAACTTCATTAAGTTTTGAACTAGCAACAAATACTAATTCTATGCATGGTCAGACGTCAATAAAATACATTTTGAGTCATAAATGGAAGAGCAAAATAAAATTCTTCAGCAGAGAAAACAACAGGATGAAATATTCACTTATACGAACCCTGAATAAACCGCTACTCAAGCATATAATCTAACAGTGAATTATACTTTTTTGATATTTTATTTTGCCGCAACACGTAAGACACCAAGGCGTTTCTCGTAAATTTCCCACCAAACAATTATGATCATAGAAATTAAACAGCTCCATATACGAGCAGTTTACCTTTAATTAAGATGCAATCATTGCCATTAATTAATGCGTAAAACATTTTATGAAGAAGAGCTATTAAACAGATATAATAAGCGGGAAATAATTCTGTCCCACCCGAAATTAAATACTGTAATAATCTTGTGACTCAGACCAAACTGAACAAAACGTGTGATGTTCTACTTAAACGCCATTGTGTTTGAGGATTATGCAATACATTTTCAATGTGTATTATGCGACAATATGCGACTGACTGAAAACCCCAGGTCAATGGCTTTTATGGGTTATGCTTTTCTGCCTCCTTTCGGGCAACAGATGTTTTTAAGTACCTCTATTGTGTCTGAAAACTTGCCCGCCAAAATGTTTGAATAAAAGCACAACCTCTTCAGTGAGTGACCGAACACTGCGGTTTTGAGTTATGTAAATGAAGCAATTGAGATTTAGATAGACGTATATCCCATGTTTCCTCGCAACAAAACAGAAAAGCTGAGCTGAGCTGTTGTTGAAAATGCAGTGAGATTGGCATGAAGGATATAACAGTATCATTTCAATAAAACACATTCAAAGCTTAATTTATTTGCATTATATCTTATTGGATGCACTGCATTCATTGTAATAAGAATGAACGACATGTAGAATAACTTGTATAAATGAATCGTAGGGCGGGCTACTGGAATATTTATAACTGAAAACGAATTCATTCTCTACAGCAGTCGACTTCATACAATGGAATTCATACAATATAAGACGTTTGATTTTAAAGGAACTTCATATTGACAGAACTATCCGTCAAAATCAACAAAGCAAGTATTTACAGACCATTTGCACAATTTAATGCAGTATGTTGTGTATATAGCTTCTATAACCTATGAAAAGAGTTTTATATAAAAATTCTGCACAGGCTATTTTAAAGAACGGTTTGCATGGTTTACAGTAAAGCAGGCTTGGTTTAAAATCATAAACGTTTTACACGTGTGAACAATTTCATGGATATATATATATATATATATATATATATATAAACAACGTGATTATTTTGTTCGCTATTCTTTTCCTTAGTACTTCTTAGGGACATGGCGTCCTGGCTTCCTATAGAGGAACTATAAAGGATTTTGTAAGACGATTACAAGTTTAACCACTGAAATTGATTTAATCGCTTTAATATTTAAAAGGCCTGCTGCAGAACCTGCTGGATCACTCTGCCGTCGCAGATCACTGGGGGTGGGGGGGTGGGTGTAATATAATCTTCCCCTCTCCATCACATATGACACACAGTCCGTCTGGAGATAATAAAAGAAAAAATGTAAATATTCCGAAATTCCATTTAAACTATCTTGAGAAATTGTGCATTTTATGTTTAACTTATTCATTAAAAATGAAAAAAATGTATTACAAAATAATGGAAATGGCATCTGTAGGTGGACTTGAAAATTAATTAATTAAATCACAATTACAAATGTGCCTTAAAAGGTGAGTCTTATACTAGGCGGAATTCCAATCAGTAGCATATATGTCCGCTATAAAAGATTGCCGATGACCAAAACTTTTATTGGAGTTTTCAAAGGCACTTGAGACAAAAAGCAAAGTTCCTACGAGGCCAAACAGTTTGCTGCAGATGCAGAAGTCACAAAAACCTTTAATGTCTAAAGAGGAACAGTCAGAAAAAGCATCACAGCATCTGCCAAATAGGACAAACTGCTCAATTAGTCAAAGTCCACCGAATGGGATAGATAGACATTCAACAGGATAGTAGCTACACATCATAAAAGTATGGCATAAAACATCATTACAGAACAGAATCTGCACCTCTGTGGCCGAATGTCAAATATATATATATATATATATATACACACTGTGAGCTTCACAAAGCTGGGATTTTTGGCTGCGCTGCCTTTCAAAAATCGTTTGTGTCCAAGACCAATGAAGGAAGACAAACCACCTGGTTATCTGTGATGAAAAATAGTCATTTGGATGGCTGTACATTTACATCTGGGTGGATTTACAAGTGAAGAACTACAAAAGAATTCCTTCAATGCACAAAGTCTGCTACCAGCTGTTAAACATGTATGGGCAGACATCTGGTGGGAGTCATTTTTTATTATTATTTCTTAACATATTCTAACATCAATATCCAAAATAGGGAACCAGAGTTAAAAACCAGCGTATTTTGGTAAAAAAAAAAAAAAAAAAGAGATATGACTTCCCACGCACAACCAGAAACTAAAAGAATGAATAATTTACACATACAACAGAAACGTAGTTTTGGAGCTAACTCTCAAAGAAAGAGTATCTCTAACAACCTGGTGGTAGTCATTATCTCCAATGATTGTTCTGCATAGTTGCATATGGCAAAGAAATATGAGACCATTTTACACGACCGTGAGCACCCAATGGTGAAAACACTGTTCTCTGGTGGTGTTCCCATATTCCTATATGTTAAATCCAGGAGAACAAGTTTGAGGCGGCTTTCATGAACACCAGGATTAAGTCAAATGCCTCCCATGGCCTCCTCATATCTGAACATTATTGAATTTTAACGGTAGCTTTGGGAACACAGATTATGAAAAATGTTTTCCTCTCGTTCATTGCTCAAAGAATTACAGGTATTTCCTTCTGGAATAAGGCCCAATATCCCACTCCCTGCAGTTCATGACAGCATTCAAAGAAGGGGTGAAGCAGTTTTTAAGGCAAAGAATAGCCATACTCCTTGATATTGATCAGTTGTTATGTATTTACGTTTATTTGTCCATCCCTGAAAGTCCTTGGAAATTTTGACCAAATTTCATACATTCACTTAATTAACAAAATGATACCATGAGCCTTGTCATGCACCTGGTGAAACACCACTATAGGTAAGTAGTCCAGTGCTATAGTTACTCACATAAATGTAAGAAATATGCTCCAGGAGCTTAGCTACAGTCGTTAATGAATACGGTCGTGTTTCGTCAATGAAGCTGGAATGACACAAGGTTTTAGCAACATGGTCAGTCATACAAAAAATGAACCAAAAACATAGAGCTTAGATGTTAGCATGTTAGTGTTTTGCTGATTGTAGCGACAGGAAAAACAGATGGAGTGACAGTAATAGATAATAAACTTGCTCATTCCATAATCCAGTGGTTTCATCCAAGCCACGGGTACCTTCTCTGGCACAATCAGTCTGTGTCTATTTCCTGCTGGGCTTTCTTTCAAGTAAGAACATTAGAAGTCAATGAAATATTCTTTTGTGCTGGTTTTGCCGTCTATCTCTGTGTGAGGGGGTTACAAGTAGGCTGGGTGTGCGGCTGGAAGTGGGTTGGCAGTGTGGGCTTTTACTGAGATTGTGCTAACGTAGCGTGGTGAACAGTGAGGCAGGACAACTGCAGCCCTCCGCTCCAGTTATGACAAGACTTCAAACCAACAATGGCACATGTGCAAAAATCCAGCTGCTCTATTGTCACGTAAAGAGAAGGATTTGTTCTGCACAGGGCATTTCAAAGGCGAGGGATATGAATGGAGGAACGGGCTTCTGTAAGAATGTGACAAATGAATCAGAATTTATTAATGGTAGTGATAACAATACTGACTTTAGTAATTGTCACACAAGTCAGTATTGTGGTTCTTCATCAACAACTTCTGGTTTTAAAAGTTCACTGTATAGTTTTTCAAGTATAACTTGTGGACCATAAAATACCTCTAGCAATAAATAAATGAAAGTCAATTTTAAACAGAATCAGCACAAATTGTTTTTGACCTGTATAGTAATGTGATGATGTCATAGTTTTGGATGATCCGTTTGTTTTGTCAACAATGTCCAAATACACGTTATATTTCATGCATGTCTATGTGGCCACAGGCTGAAACATGCTGCTATATAAATGTCCAGCACATTTTAATAAGTTGCAACAAACCAAAGCATTCAAAAATTCTTGAAACTTTTGGAGCATTGCCTGGATTACGTAAGACCGAATGATCTTGTGGTTGTTTCCTATCAGACACTCTGAAACCCTATAACTATAACTGTGGAAATATGCATGAGACTGCAAGCATATAGAAAATTATGCCAGACAGAACTGTAAGGTAAGCCAATGGATGTAACATAACAATGAAACATGCTACTTAAAAGTACACCAGGCAGGCCTTTAACGGTAACATCAGAAGGATTTTTTGGCAGGCATTTTCTAGTAAAGCACATTACTGCCACTTAGGAAATAAACAGCATAATCAGCACATGATAAATTAACAAGTCTCTATAAACACGGTACTTTCCAAATAATAATTTAATGTCTCTGATAGAGAAACAGCTGCTCTGATGGTCGTTTTTTGGGTTTACCGTAAATGAGTCTGCAGTAGCTGCAGCCTGTCTGGCTGCTCTTTGTAGCCAAGGCAGATAAATGCAGTATTGTACAGCTCTGGAGCGAGTCCCAGGAGTGTGGGACAGGGAAGTCAAGGGAAGAAAGGCTGGGTGGGTGATTTGACTGAGACGCACAATCCCTAGCCAAGCTGCAGTTCTTAGGAAATAGTGTGCAATGGAGGGAGTGATTCGATTAAAGAATGACCCCCATCTTCTCTCTTTGATGATGTCATCCACTGCTCCCCATTTCCCACAAAGGCGACTTTCAAAAACACGCACCACCATTCTCTGTTCCCCTATTGTCGTGGACGGTCGAACAAGCTTGAAACCTCAGAGAGAGCCTTCCGGTCTGGTTCATCTGTAATCCCTTGTAAAAGTGTCAAGATCTAGAAGTGGGGAAAAAATAGAAATTCTGCTTCTTTAGGCTCAAGAGGGTCTCTTAGTGAACTAGTCTCTCTGTTACCCTCTTAAAACCTGATGGATGGGAGTACAACATGTGACCGAAAGAACAGGAAGTAGCAATTAGATTACGTTTCTGTAGGAATACCATGAAGGCCACCCAGTATGCTCATTTGAGGAATGGTGGTTCAGACCCTGCTGTGCCTGCAGCCACACATACGTAGAACTTCCTGGTCCATCACCGAATGCTTTGCACGTGGTCATTTCTTTTCTCAAAATAATCCACACCGAAAGATTACATTTATGTTTATTTATTTAGGAGACACTTTTGTTGAAAGCAACGTCCAAATGAGGCAGGTAATACATCACATGCCAAGAAGCCATATTAGGTACAAGTTCAGCTAGACCGAGCTTCCAGTGAGTGACTAGTGGAAGTGCTGGTTAGCACCGGAGCAAGAGCGATACAGAACATTGCAAAATATTGTTAGAACCTAGCATCAGAGGATGCCAGTGAAATGAAGAAAAACCATGGGGACTAGTTTCTAGATTGCTGTGGTTCATAACAGCTGAGGTACATTTGCAATGTAACCGTACATGGGCAATGACAGAATCATGGAGGACACATTTGAACAAAGGGCACTAAAATGCAAGCCTCACCTTCCACTTCACCTGAGTAATCCATTCAGAGAAGACCATCGATGGTACATCAGTCATTTGGGGGGACATGTCCAAGGAAGACTGAGGGCTGATGAAGAATCTTTAGGCATATGGTCTATCCATCTGTACACCCAAATTATCTGTGCATTTACAAGAATCAGACACCCATTAGGAGGCCTTCTAAATAATGTAATTTTACAGTACTGTACCACTGCTGTTGAGAACATGTCGATTTTTGTCAAAACCAAGGATTGTCACAGACATGAGACCTCTAGACACTGACCACAAGCATTCAGTTGCTCAATTGATCATGTAAACCTCAGAGAGGTGCATTTTTGAGAAGATCTTTATCATCATGCCAGGATTATCGTATTTATCCCACTGTTGCTTGTTTGTCATTCAAAACACACCCGTCCCGCATGCAAAAATCAGTTTTAATGCAATCACGGATCATCAAGCCTTAGATTCCTCTTGTCATTTTGCCAGATACTTTCTTGTTAATCAGTAAGAGGACTTGACAGAAGTGCATTATGGAACGTGTGAATTATTGGAGGCAAAACTCCATGACTTACGTGCGTTGCAGAAAAAGCAGATGTTAAAATTTCAAACTGTATTTGGTCGTGGCATGCAGAAAAAATATGAAATGAGCAAGTGAACAATATGCAGACCTATCTGAATATGGTATGAAATGACAGCTTCCCAGGCTGAGAATTTGGCTTCAAATTGACCGATAAGGAGGAGTCCTCAGCGGATGCCAATAAGATTCCCCCAGCTGTATTTGCAATCTGCTGTCTCCTGTTTACCAGGCTGGCTTCTAGTAACTGTGAATTCCCATTAGGACGTAATGACACATGTGAGAAGGCGAGTGAGGGAGGGAGTGTCGGATTTCACAGGGATCTCATAGGGGCTCAGATCGCAGATGAAGCACTTTGCTCAGGGTACCAGTGTCAGTGCTTCCCACACAGGAGTGGCCGGGCTGCTGTCGCGCCGAGAACGAGGGCCGGATTTCACCTGAGTCTTGATGGGAAAGCGCCGTGCTGCTGGGTCCCACCGGCATGCTGGGGTCTGGCCCCGTGGAAACACTCGAAATTCCCCACCTTCTCACACATTTCCAGTGTGGCTGTTTACTTTCCCATGCTGGTTGTCTGGTATTAGAAGATCTGTGCTATCAGAAACCTTGAAAAAGACAATGCATTTTATACGATTAATGATTTACATATATATAATGCTTTATGTACAGATACAGGCTACAATGAGGCTATACTGGCTAAATAAATAAGTTTACCTGCGAGGTTTTATCTGTACACGCATTTACATGTTGCTCCCATATCCACATATGAATATTTACATTGTCCTGATGTATTAATATCCTGTACAAGTCATTAGCAGCTTTGCAAAAATATAGATGTATAAATGGCCTGCTAAGGAGTGTCTTTTAAGATTTTTAGTGTGGTCCCTAACAATGCACGCACGGACACGGAGTTGCTAAAACACACTACCTGGGGCAAACGAGTGGAGAGAAGCCTGAGGTGCAGCGAGACTCAGCGATGCCAGACCAGAGGCAGGGACGTCAAAGGGAGGAGATGGGGTCTGCCGAGGTCCTGGGGCGTGATGAGGATCGTAGGTGGTGTCGTCTTTGTGATGGAGAAGAAACACTGGCGGGGGAGTGAGGAGAGGGCTGTTCCCAGGAAGTGTCTTTATCTCAACACTGCATCATCACTGCAAGCTGGTGCTTCGCTACAACACTCCACAGCGATGCGTCTTTCCTGGTCATGTGATTCAGGTTTCAGATAAGAGCTGACTTCTAACTGACCTTTAACCTTTTGTGACTGAGGTTCCTTTCTGGTCCATCAGGTAGGTGTATGGGTCTGTTCAGAGTGCATACCACATTATAGAGTAGACACAGTACATATAAAAAACAAGTTTTATGAATAAACACATTAATGCCAGATTCAATATGCACTAACAGTCTATATTAGTATAAATACCATATGCAAAATACAAAAATGTCACAGATTTTAAAATACATAAAATTATCACAGCCTGCTTTGTTACTACCTCTCATTTTATTTTGTTATAATGTCTTCACAGCATGTCATATTTCTGCCCTCTTTCTCAGTTTCCTTTGACTGACTTTTATATCCGAGCACTTATGTGCAGACCGTAGCTGAACAATAGAGTGGTTTTATATCATGGTGACACACAATATTTCAACTAATTTCACAGTCATAAAAACATCAGAAATGCTGCTTGCAATCCCCACGGCCAACTGTGAAGTGTTTAATCGGTTAAAAATGTTTTATCACCGTCCTGATAAGTCACACTAGAATTTTTCTCAAGCACGATTAAGTAAAGAATTATGCAATCTCCCACAGCTTATCGCTCACTAAAGGCAGATAATTGTCATATGAAAATGAAGTGTTGTTTACAAAGCAGAGTCAACAGGACTAACACAGAGTGGGTCAGCCACTTATCAGTTTATCTTCACGTTCCCTGCTGGCTGAGATGTCTGTAGAGAAGACAAACAGAAGGAAGACAACATCTGTGTGAAGCACTCAGACACGGGCTGAGAAATGCCATAGCAGACAAGGGTGACCTGTAGATAAAAAATCATGGGATACAGCTCACTGTGTGAGAATCACAGCGTGTAGTGTGTTTTCTCTGCATGGGAGGCTTCCCATAAACTAATTTCCTGTTAAGCAGTGCCTGAATTTTCAACCCAAACAGATGATCCGGCTTGTAGGAGATCTTGTTCCTCTGTGAATAGTCCCTTGTCTGGTGAATTTAGTCAAGTCAGAGTTGCCAGCATGAGCTCCTATGACTGGACTGGGTACTGGTTAGTTTGCGGTGGGAATCTGCTGGTACAACTGGTGGGGCAAAATCAGATAAGGACATTTCACCACTGCCTCTGGCCTACTGCTGGGGCCTCAGCTGTTTGTTGGTGAAACAGTAAAAACTGCTGTTTAGTGGTAAATTTTTCTGCAATCAGTCTGTTTTTTAAAAATGGCAACAGAAAAAAAGGGCACTCATATTTAAGCCTAGAGAAGATTAAAAAATAATAAAATAAACAAACCAATATTTAAAGCTAAGTTCCTATTTCAGACCTGAGAGTTGATCGACTGAGTAAAACATTTTGCTTTCTCAGAGCTTTGTAAATTAAATGCTATACGCATACATGCACGCACACACACAAATGCACACACACACACACACACACACACAATATACATACACAATGCACCGTCAACGATGTACTGTAAATGAATTTGAACAAAGAGTGGTTCAGATAATCAAACATGCATGAGAATACTTTATATGAAAAAAACGTAATTAGGGCTGCAATTAAATTATCGCACACAAGATTATTATTGTAAATAATAAGCAAAATGCTTTGAAGAAACAATGCTTTTTTTGGGTGGGGGCAGCAGTGATTTGGATAGTCGAAGGTTTGGATGATTGACATTCAGATTATCAGCGTCACTTATTTATTTATTTTGTCAGTTATGCCCTATGAGATTGCCATTAATTTAATTGATGCAGCGTGGTGCAGCAGCTCTACACTCTCCTGGTCAATTTTTGAAGGTGGGAGAGGTAAGAGATGCCCGTTCTGGGCTTGTTTTGGCTGCCCTCCACATTTTGCATCCCGTGGAGTCGCCTGTTTGCCCTGCACAGGATTTTTCCATTTCCAGCCCTCTGAGACCCCTTCCTTGCTTTGAAACCAAGGCTAATTCTGACCTCCTACTGCCAGACCCCCATCACTCCCTTACATTTATTTAACAGCACTTTGTGCTATTGACTGCCATGACCATTGTGACACCAGAGGTCATCCTTGCATGAATTAAACATGATTAGCCCATGCCGCACACACACACTCCCACACACACATTCACTCCACCCCAGACAAAGGGCACATGCCAATTATACCCCCTCTAAATCCGGCAGAACGTTCCAGCACTAGCAAACAATTGGAACAAAGAGTCGCTGGTCCTAATTCCTTCATATAGGCTATTCTAAGCAAATATGTCCAGTTGGTGAAGATCCACTCATTTTTATTGAATACATCTGCCTGTTTACACATCAGAATTAGGGTTAGTCAGCTACAGTCAGACAGTGAATAACAGTGGGGTTAACGCTTTCTCTCTTTCCTTTGATAGTGGCATGTGTGTTACTTTGGTAACGTTTCGATTCTGTAAAGTTGTGAATGGATAGTTAGATACATATTTTCTGGAGTCGCTCCAGTCACCTAATAATAATATTATCCATATCCTAGCAAGTTTGCTCTATAATCTCAGACTCCTTTTGTATACTCCCACACACATACAATATAAATCGATATTCACACACTAGATAACACTGACCATATTTCATCACATAAATTAGCATTATGTGTTTTGTTATGATGTATATCTCTACTGGCTTTCCTTCAGTTTCTGTAGATAAATGGGTTTTCAGTGACTGCTGATGTCTGGCCTTCATGGCTTTAAGACATTAACACACCTGTTGCAAATGAGATTCCTTTGTTACTTTGAAACAGCCCTCGGGGGACCATTGCAATTCCTCATGCCCAGTCGGGGGTTGAACTTAACGACTTGAGTACCTCCCCGCCCCCCCAAACACACCTGTAGCCCCATGAGGGCTACAGTAAAGCCGGCCCCCCCGGAAGAATCATAGAATGTTGACAACAGCGTCAGTGGCGATCCTTAAGGTAGCAAATGGAAAATATTTACAGACAAACCATTTCTGAGGTGAAATGTTAAGTGTTACCCTGAATGCAAATCCACTGACGCCTATCGCCGTTATCCCATTTGCCTGGAGCAGCCGTTGTTCAATGCCAATGAGGGTATTTAGAATTCAGACAGGCATCCTAAAAGCGATAAATATTTATCACACTGCTCCAACTAGTCATTCAGATCCTTTTTGTTTTCTGACACTGAAGGAGCATAACTTCATTAAGACTGAGACCAGATGAAAAACACTTTCCCCTGATCAGCCCTTCTGCGGGGTGACACACTAGACTGGGTGCTGCGCCTCATGGAGGCGCATCAGGCCGAGAGGTACCGGAAGGCAGGATGCAGAAGCGTCACATCTCTGAAGTTTCATTCAACTCAATAACCGTCCTCCACGCTTGCACTCGCACAACAATCCCGACTTTGTGCTGCACATTTCAGGCGCGCACGCGAGCCCCCTAAACGGGAAGTAGCGTGGGAAGAACCGAGGGTGACATTTTAGTGATGTAAATGAGAGAATCAGAGAAGCAGGAAGTTAAGATGTCAAAGAGAGAAGATTTTACCTCATAGGTAGGATTTAGAAACTCAATACCAGAAAAACTGATTTTACCTCATAGGTAGGATTTAGAAACTGAATACTAGAAAAACTCAGGACTTCAATGCCAGTCTTAAGGCTTATTTTCAATAGTAAACAGTCTGCCATCAACACCTTGTGAGGTTTTAAGGGATAAGCAGACTGCTGATTAACCAGAGCACAGCAGTGCTACCCAGCCTGCCAACAACAGCAAAACAATGTTGGCAAATCTGCTGAGGAGGTGCCACCGACTTAACGAAATGTAGGGGGAGAAAAATACAAGAAAAAGATTTGCACGGAGAGCGGTGTTTTCTGCTGGATGTGCTGCCTAGATAAGGTGTTACACGTCAACCCTGCACACTCGGTTTGCGGGGATATGCAGAATTTTATTTACGCAGTTCATAACAATACAGAAAGCTGACTCCAGCTACCTCTATTGGAAGGCAGTTTTGTTGATGCCATTATTCAGCGATTTCAACCAAAAGATGTCGAAGTGATAAAAGATTTATCTGTAGATTACGTCAGGAAATGACTATGCTTTCAGACTGAGTAGCTGGTGGTAAAGAGGAACATTCCACGTATCACACCAAATTTTTAGTCTGCTTAGATTAATCTGTACATGAAGAATGCTCAGACTAGGCGGGAAAATGGCAGGCTATAGCAGGGCCATCTTGAGTCTCTGGGGAGATTTCAGTGAAGGGACGGTGAATAGAAGTCATTGTGAGCTGATTAACTCCACCCAGCATTGAGAAAGTAGTACGTGAATCTGAACACAGACCAAAAAAAAAAAAAAAAAACTGCCCCAGAGTTGGCTCAATATAAAATCACCCTGAAGGTTAAATCAATGGAGAATGAAAACATAATGTTCCCGAGATAGCAGGTGGTTCAGTGCTTAATGAACAACGCTTGTAACCAGAAGGTTGTGTGTTTAAATCCCAGGGGCCTTAGCTTTAGTGCTCTTGAGTGTATTGTGTTACGTGCACTTGTTTCAATAATTAACAAGCCATGGAATAATAATAATTGCGTGATGATGAAGCTGTCCTGGGAAAATGTTGAAAATACCTCCACTTTTCCATCACTTGTAGGTAAAAGTTTAAAACTCATTAAGACCTATCTCATTCTGCATTTTATTGTTGACAGCACCTCCTTGGATGAGATCTCCCAATCTCCAATCTTGCTCTACTGCTACTCATTGTCTTGGGTGGGGGGGGTTGGGGGTTAACTGCAGTCTGACAACAGGCTCTTGGGGCTCTGTTCACAAGTAGGGGGTGGAGGTAAAATTTCATCAGTGTCCTTCAGTTTCCCTCCAAATCTCTTGTTCTTTGTCTGTCATTTGTAAACTGTGTGTCAGTGTGGCATTAACCTCTGGCCTGCCCTGCTATGGTCCATCGCAGCCCAGTTTAACACTGGATGGGGGACAAACTAACTGGGCCTGCAATCCTAGCAAGAACCTCAAAGTGACTGGTGCTGATGGAACTCTGGAGAGAGGCATCTAACAGGATGGAGGGACTTTGGATGGGTTTGGATAAACTCATTCAAATCGTAGGGGTCACTGGCTCTCCCATGGGTTATATACACATTCTAAGCTAAGCTGTGTTTCTGCAAATTTTTAAAGTGAATAGTAAATTTTAAAATATAATGATTTATTTCAAAAAGAAAAACCTAAAGAAAATTGTTGTCTTCGAATTTAATTTAATGGTTGTTTTTATTTTTTAAAGCAATATTTCCCTTTGAAAACTTTTCCCTCCGATTTGTGCCAAATAACACATGGTCAGCTGGGTGCTTTTGTGTGCGTAGGAGTGATGGATGTCTCCTCCGGGGAGGAGAGGGGGAGAGGTATGGGGTTGAAAACACCCCCCCCACACACAGTTGCCCGACGGGAAGCTGCAATCAGACCGTGGAGGTGAGCCAGTGACCCCATGACATAATGACCCCTGGGTTGGACGACGCCCACATTACTCGGCTCCTCTTGTCAATCTCCATTGGAATCAAAGCAGCAACACTGAACTCACCAGCAGCACACTTTAGCACTGTGCTTTGCCTGGAATCAACTGCATTGGCTGGGGTGATGTCTAGATGTAAGACCTGCCACGAGCCATCAGCAACTCTACTAGACGGTGACTGACCGGGAGTCTGGCTTTAAGTTATGGAGAGAGACAGAGCCAAGAAATGAAACAGCCTCAGGACTAAGAAATGAAAAGGTCAATTGTTCTGCATCGATGCCAAGGATGAAGTCACACCCTAGTCATCTGCTGAATCGATGGACAGAACAGCTTAACAGCAAGATTGCACTATGTTCTCCTTTTAGGGGAATGGGTGGTTTGGCTGTGAAATGAAAGTTCTAGAACAATTTTACACAGCTGTTTGTTTGCTATGTAAAAAGTCCAGAAAGAGAAAATTAAAAACAAATCAGTTTTTGTGGCCCTCTTTTTTGGGTCCACCACACCAAGTTAAATTCCAGAAATGTTTTTTTCGTCGTAGATTGCATTTTTACTATACAATAAGATCCATATGACCTATAACAAAAATGCAATGTGTCATGTAAAAAAACAATGATATTTGGAAGTAAAATGTCAGGCGTAATTAAAGTCAAAGATAGAAGCATCTCTTTAAAGTGTCCTCCTACATGTGAAAACTTCAGTAGCTTATTCTCATCACTGTCAAAAACTCTTCTGATAAAATCAGCTTCAGAACATATGTATCTGTTACTCCTAATGATCCCACTAAGTTAAATCGCGATTTATGTACTCCACCATAAAGACACTTTTCTTCATTTCCAGGACTTTATGGAGATTAAAAGTAATGGGCTGAAACCTGGAATAGATACAACATACATGGAAACTACACAAAGCCTCATGCAATTATCTATAAAACAATGGCAATATATGTTTATCCCATATTAATGTCATTACAGCTTATTACTGTCCATCCATCCAAACATGTAACCAAAGCATCCATCCATCCATCCATCCATCCATCCATCCATCCATCCA
>JAACJT020000075.1:15235315-15277131 GCA_009936485.2 Gymnarchus niloticus | reverse complement strand
CATCCATCCATCCATCCATCCATCCATCCATCCATCCATCCAAACTGTTAATCAATACAAGGTCTTAGGGAGACTGGAGTCATGCTAAGAATCATGTTAAAGTAAATTAGATGATTAGAAAGTGAGAAGGTTGTCCTGGGGCAAATCCCTGAAGTTGGCCAGATGTTGGAGATGTTGAGCATCAAACACTCAGTAACCTGGCCAATACTGACAGAAACAGCTAATGGAAGTTACTAAGGTCGCACTAAGTCTGGTTACGGGTGTATGATCGGCCTACATTGATGGAGGTAAGTGCACCCTTGTATGGGAATATCTGTTAACTTTATCTATGGTCAAGAGGAAGAACTTGGTAGTTGCTTTCAGTTGACAGCAATCTGGAGATATAGCTGAAATTATCTGTTGAGTAGAATCAAAATGCACTGGACCAGGGGATGTAGCAGAATCTGAGGTCAGGAACAAGTACAACGAACATAGGGTTGACTGGAACCATGGATTCATACCAGAGACAAGAGCTCTGGTTGCTGTTTAAAGAGGATTCCAAAAAGGCTTAATTGGTAGGCGTGCCTTGGTTTTGGCGGGAGCTGGGAGTTTGTCTTTCTTAAGGTCTTCTCCCATGGCAACAGGAAAGAGAAGTGCCCTGGGTTGCCCTCTTGTGGCTGGGGAAACCGGTAAAAAAACTAATAATCCTAACATGCTTATATTCTGCTCCCTACATATGTACCATCATATGTATCCCAAAAGGCTGTTATAATTTTGCGGCTGCAAGCAAAAGCATTGGGAAACGGCTTTTTGACAGGAAGCAAAAAAAACAGTCTTTGGCTATTCGTTGATGCACTGAGGAACTTATGACATTGTCAGTCATCACTACAATGAAGCAGTCATTGTACACAAACACCAGTCAACACTATCTTAACTTTATCAAATAAACGGCAATCAAATTGCATGGACTGAATATCTTAATGTAATAGTAGTTGCATGAAAATTGTGAATATTCGACCATTCTGATATACAAAAACATTTGAGTAAGGTAATAGTTTAATACACAATAAGGCTTCTTTGAAGGACTGCGAGTGTTTTATTCCCTTTAGAATGAGTATTTAGTATGAGACAGGGGGTTCTGTGAGCAGTTAAATACATCTCTTTTGAAAAGCGATTGTTCCTTTTCTCCAGCAACAGTCATCTCTTCAATGTATTTCACTAAATGCCTTGAATAAGACTTGCATCGTCCATTGCCAATGCCAGCTCCAAGTAAGGTTCTTGATATTAAAAGAAGCGGAAAAAAGAAAATCCGTAAGGAAGTGTCAGGTATTCAGCAATGCCATTGAACTGGACTTCCTGTGTTACCGCGGTTACCTGAAGCCAGGCCAAAGTGGCGCAGCCAGACGCTGGCAGTGTGTGTGGCGAGGGACTGGGGTACAGCTGTGACCGTTTCCCTCGGTGTCCCACAAAAATGGGGGTGGGGGTGTGGTGGTGAACTGGGCAAACACAGCTGGCTTCAGATTCTTGGTGCTTCCTTATTGAACAAATCTGAGATATTATCTTTGTGTTAACTCAGGGAATGATGTCTAATCCCTCTAGGGGCCTCAGTGTTCAACCCTGTTGCTCCACCACCTTCATTCATGTTTGCCCATCTTCTTGTGTGATCTTCACTTCGCTCTCTGCATCCACACATTACTTCATGTTTTCCAACAAGCCCGAACGCAAACGAGTCCCGTTACCCAAATGAAAAGTTTCTGTTTCCTTCACAGTTCCTCTGGTCACCCTAATGTTTCATCCCAAACAATTGCTGATGTCATTTTTCCACAGCTCTGCCATTCCAGAGCTAACTGTTCCGTCATCAAATTTTGCATGGGGAACCGTAACAAACCGTTTTTAGCTGCATTCCACGATGGGAATCAGGATGGCTTAGAACAAAATGTAATCGTGCAGTGGTGGAAACTTTCACAGAACTGAAACTTTTACATTTTTCCCAGGTTCCATAATTTGGTTTGCGGTAAATACAATAAATATATGGTGAGATGCTACAAAGTACAATGGTCCAGACTGATTTGGCCTTTTCGGTTTTGTTTTACCTCGTCACACTACTGGGAAGTTCATATAAAATTATATGTATTCCTGGGCATCCATCACTGGGCAGAGTACCATGTAATTCATACACCAGAAGCATCTTTTAGGATCTTAAGCCACACTTAATTCTGAAGTTATGGTCTAACAATGCTAAGTAAACAGCAAATTAAGCTGCAAAATAAAATGTAAATTTAACCGTGAACAAATACCAAAAACACAAACTGCCCAAAGAAACAAAGAAAAATGTCTAAAATTAAAGAGTTGCAAAAAAATTTCTATAGAAAATACAAAACATTTGTAAGAGCTGTTTACATATCTTTATATTTAAATTAAAGCAGTAGCAACATGTATTCATTTCTTTGTTTGTATTTATGTTTACAGAAGGTAAATTAAATTTATTGACATCACACTTGCACATGCTCCACATTACAACACTACAAAATTATATTTATCAGTTTTATGAGATCAGTTTTTAAAAAAGGAAAAAAAAAAAAAAAAAAAAAAACCCTACCGTTGTTTGTCTGTCTGTGTGCTGCCATCCAGTGGCAAAATTTATTAAGAAATTCATTTATTTATTTAACTTTACTTATTTACTTGGCTATCTATTTATCTAATTACCTATCTTCAAACATACAGAGAGTACTTCATTTTCTTTAACCAGTTAAGCTTTCCACCATTTAAACCATACGAACGCTGGTAACATACTTAACTTATGGTTGCAATAGTGTGGTAACTTCTGGAGCTTCAACCAGCAATCTTCTGGTTAGTACTGTAAATTGGGACAACATGCACCTCATTACCTTTCATTTTGCGTTTTTGTTTATCTACTTGCTTACTTCCATATGTATTATCGTATATGCTTTTAAATATTTAAGTCAAAGAAGTAGATTTGGAGTTGATTCTCCGTGTTTCTAAGCATGGACATATTACTCTCTATTCTAACTGTAAAATGTCGAACACTTTTCAATTGTTTCCTTGTAGAGAGAAGTGTTTCATGTGCTGTTGTGTTTCTGTTGTTTTTCTGGTAATTTTAACGTCATATTGTAAACGTGGCACCTGCAAACCTCTGAAGACTTTCTGGAATTCCTGCTCTGCCCCCTGCTGGCTATTCCGAGTTGAAGTAATCCATTGTTCATTGAACCGACGGCGTCCAGTTCTACCATACGCACAGGCAGCGTCATTTTAATGCCGGGTTTTATTGAAGCACTACTGTACTTTTTCCAAAGTCACTGTCTTCTAAACGCTGTTTTGGGGATTTGGTAAAATTTATTTCAGCACGACATTAATAAAAATGATGATACATGAAATTAAGTGTGTAAATATATAAGAACTTAGATTTACAGATATTTAGGTATCTCTAAGTATCTTTGGTAAAGCATCCCATCCAGACCAGTGGACTTTGCTGCCTGGGATAGACACCATATACCGTGAAATCGTTTTAACAAACTGGAAAATAAGTAACACCAGCAATGTTATGTATAAAATGTGAAGTGTTAACTGCAGACTTTGAATAAGGAAGCTTTAACAAAAAACAATAACAACTGGATTAATTGTATTACTTGATTAATTAAAGTAATGAGACTGGTTTTCTGCTATAAGCTTTGACAGATGCAGTCATTGCTAATTTAATTTAGCCATACTCTGTTTTATTATGGTTTAATTTCTATGGTCGAGAAGTCAGAAGTGTTTTACATAGTTTTGAACAAAAGTGTTGATCCATAAATAATGGTGCGATGTTGGCAATACAACCTCTAAGGTCCACAGAATCACTGTACAATAATGATAACATTGTGCTCCTTTAAACTTCATTACATCACAAACGATGACTTGCTTTGGATGATTGTCTTTTGCATTTATACACAGATATTTAATCATGAGACTGACAGGATTCATTTCTCTCTGGTATCCTGGTGAATATCAATTCATTAAATGATTATCTGATTCGGCCCTGCAGTGGATTGGCGACCTGCCCAGGGTGTACCCTGCCTTTCGCCCAAAGTCAGCTGGGATCGGCTCCAGCTTCCCGATGATCCTAATGGATAAGCGGTTTAGAAGATGGATGAATGGATGGATTATCTGATTCTAGATACTTTGTCTGTCGCGCCTTTCATTTCTGTGAGTCTTTATATCTAAGGTGCTTGGCTCTTGCAGATCTCCAATATTTCTTTGGATTGTTTTAGGAGTCGTTTGATGTAAGGGGACTTGGTGGGCAGAGCGTCTCCCCGAGATGTTCTCTGGATGAGGGCCTCTTCAAGCTCTTGGCTCCACTGGTAAAATCAGTGAAGACTAGGGGTCTTCCATCAGGACACAGTAACACACTAGAGTCTGCCTCACACTTGGTGGTCCGACTGGGCCATAGTGCCTCTACAGGAGTGGCCCGAAGCCCCAGAGCACTAGGGGACAGTACCTCCGTCTTCACCATAGCCACAGGACTAGTTTCAGCCAGGCCTGAGGTGTTCATCTTCATTAGGACTCCCAGTTCCTGCTTCTGATTCTCCAATGAATCTTCCTTCTCTTCCCTTTCCCCCATCTCTTCTTCATCCTCCTCTACTTCATCCTCCTCTTCAGTCTCTCCAGCAAGGTCCCCCTTCATGGTCTCTTCTGTACATCGATCTTCATCTCCTGTCACTCCTAAGTCCTTTTTGATTGACAAGTCCAAGGGTCCTTCGTTTTGCCAGGATGTCGTCTCCAACGCTTGGTGGATGTGGGAAAGCTCACTTCGGATCTTACACAGGTGTTCCCAGAGGGGCTGCTGGCTTGGGTGGTCTTCACTCGCCAGGTGAGAGACCTTGCGTTCAGCTTCCTGATATTCCTGCAAGGCCCTGCTGAAGTCGGCAAGCAGCACCACCGCCGACTCTGAGCTTTGTTCTTGCAGCTTGTTTTCTGACAGTTCTTGACATCTGGCCCTCTCCGGCCTCATTGGGGGCGAAATTTCTATTTCCGACCCACTTCTCCTGAAATTTGTATTCCAGTCTTCCAAAGGCTTTGAATGATGAAGAGCAGATCGAAAACTGTAAAAAAAAAAAAAAAAAACAAGCATTCTAAGCCACAATGTAACTAATTAGTAACATATACTGTAAAATGAGCTCAAAGCAGTCAAAAACCTACATGATGCAGTCATTTGTTATTACTTCATATATTCAAATAGTAAGAACACATTTTTCAGAGTTGTTGCATTTAGCACGCACCTGTTTGGCTGAAGGACACTGTCAGTTGCTATTGAGATGGTTGGGGTGATGTGGATGTTCCTGAGTAGGTCCAGTGTACACCCAGCTGCTGTCTTCTTATCTACTGGACCCTCTAATGTCTCCATGGGGGCCCCTGTCCTCTTACTGGCATGTTCTCTAATGAGGGGCGCATCAAGGGTTGACTTGAAGGCCCATCCTTTGCTGTCTTTACATACAGCCTGAACTTTCTCCTCTGTCACTCTGTAACTAGCCTCCAGGGATGCTGGCATGTGCTGATGGGATGTCCAGGAAACTGAAGGAGCCACAACAGGACCAGGGCGAAGGGCAGGGACCTTCCAAAGATTCAATTTTGATGTAAAACTGGGAGGAGAAGCTGGATCCAGTGTGGTAGGATGGGACTGGCCTGGTTTTACTCCCTTGCTAGAATCCACTCGGGCTGTTCCAAATGTGTGCTCACAGAGAAGAGGGTAATAGAACCGTGGAGAGAGAAGCGGCCTGTCAGCATGGGGCAGTGAGCTTGATGCTGGGTGCATGAATTGTGTGGTGGACGCTAGGAATGGGAGCTGGCCCATCTGGGTGGGAGTCGGAGCAGCACCCGGGACTGTGGGGTTGATGTAGGAGAAGAGGCCTGGACTTAGTGGGTAACTCACACCCAGAACAGAGAGGTTCAGTCCAGATGGGTCTTGGCAGTCTGCGAAGGATGGCGGTGGGGCGTAACAGGGTATGGAGCCATTGTTGAGGGGTACGCTTTCTGATTTTGCCTTCCTGTGACTGGTAGTCAGCAGGCGCCACTGTTCAGAGAGCAGCCTGGGCCCTGACAGACAAGCCTTGGAGAGTTTGTACTGTTTCAGGGGTGTCTCAGCCTCAGTGGATCGGGGTTTGAGAATCTGATCCTCTTGAGAAAAAACGTCTGTGATCAAAACTTCTGCCTCTGACTGCTTCGACTTCTTGGTGGCACCTCTAGCTGAGCTGTCTGTTTGCTCGCTTGCTTCTTTCAATGGAGCATTTTCTTCCATCCTCATCCTCTGCCCTGATTCCACATTACCATGCTCTTCTACCTCCTCTTGATCTTTGTTCCCAATAGTGTCGTCTGACTGCTGCGCTCTCGGTTGGTCCTCGGCACCCGAGAATGGTTCCGGTGCCTCCCTCACTGCCCCGCGGGGTCCTTGCTGCAGTGAGCGAAGCTGCTCTGGCTGAAGCGTGTTCCCTTTCTTGTAGGGCCAATCCGATTCAATAAACAAGGAGAGAGAGTTCTTGCAGAGGCTGTACTTCATATGATTGTAGAGGTGTGACTTCTCCATGCAGGTGAAGGGGCACTGAAAGCATTTGTAGTTGTACGGCTTCCCCCACGGCCGGGGGATGTAATGTGGCTTCTTGGGTTTACGTTCCTTATATTTGCACCCGGAGCTAATCTTGCAGCTGAGCTCCTCCTTTGACATGGCTGAGGTGTTGGACGAGAGGACGCCTGGCTGAAGTCACCTTGAAGACGCAGAATTGACACCAACGTACGTCTAGTTGCTGCAGAGGTGCGTGAGAACTAATTCCGACCGGCTCTCATTCACGTCTACAGAGAAAAATGCAGCTTTTGAAGGCAGTGGCTGAAATCCTAAGACTTGAGCTGCAGACAGACAGAGAAACACATTCTTTACCCTGGTGCTGCAAATTTGCTCCCTTCCCCCCGTGCATCAGAATTTTAACAGTAATTTGAACATTTAAAGCGCCTTAAAATCCATCAGCTTCAGCCTGGACAAAATAGACAATAAACAGTTTACCAGCTTGGGAATTTAAATAGACAAACAAGGAAACCACAAATCAACAAGAACAACATCAGGATTTTCCCTCTTTTACACAGAAATTATTCCAGTTGAGATTTCAGTGTGTAATTAGATCCAACTGAGTGCACTGAAAAGCAGAGGTGAGGAATTTGAAGCACAGCAGAAAAAAAGGGCTGTTTGTGTTGGAACATAGCATGTGAGTATACGGGTCTGAGTGCATGTATCTGTGCATGAATGCTATAAAATATGGTTGAGCAGAGCTGTCACTAACCTATCTGCAGGCAGGCCTGCGATTCTCACTGTACCTGCCAGAGCTAATCATTTCCAGTCTTGTACCAGGCACCTGCAGGGCGGGAGCTGGGGTGGGACTAAGCGGACCCTCGAGGTGCTCTGCACCTGTGCAACGGCCACTTCCCATCAGACCTCCGCAAATGTGAGACCAGGTTAGCACACGAGTCCCTAGAGGTCAGCTCTAGGGTAAACAAGGTTAGGCTGGGTGGGTGAGAGGGGAGGGAGTGGTCTTTTAATGAGGGCTTGGCACCACGCCCATGGGGCATCGTTAGCGCCTGGCCTGCCTCTGGAAGGAAACAACCATTTTAAAAAAACTCAAGACTCCAACTTTAAAAACCCCAATACTACGAACAAATGTATGAAAAAGACACACATACATGCACTTGTGAAGAAGTGTGTTGCCTTGCCTACACTTTCCAAACATCTGCTTGCAAAGCAAGAAAAAAACAAATAGGTGTGAAATTTTTTTAGCCTGTTGGATTATAATTAATCAATGCTTTTGCCATTTAACACTTATTCTAAAAAAAAAAAAAACAGTGAAACAAGAAAAATGGGATTTGCAACAATTAGGCGCAGAGCAACATGCGACTGCATTAATCTGCACAAAACTCTACTCCACAAATGCCGTGTGATGAAATGCAATGAAAAGATAACAGTTCCTGTTAAGTTTGCCATTCCATAACACACGCACACAACGCGTTCAGTAATCATTGAATTTTTAAACACTTAATACACTTTTTCACCTTTTTTACTTTGTTAATAATGTAACCTGAGGGCTATTCTTCTGGCTAATTTTTTTTTTTCCAGGATAAAAAGAACTTGCTGTGAGCTCCCAGTTGCTTTTGTTTCCCCAGGTTATTCTTCGATAAAAGCCTGCAGTGGTATTTCAGCTCCTAGATAGAGAATTAGCTATTTCACGCCTGCTTTTATCTCTTACAGCAGCCTGTTTACTGTGTAGACCCTGCTGATGCCTTCTCTGGGGTGGGGTGTGGCTCAGTGGGTTGTAAGTCTCTGACCGTGTCTTGAAAGTGACTGATAAGCCTACCGTGATTGACAGAATGGCCATATTACCATTGCACTCTGGAGCAGGGTCCTTAACCCCAAAAACTACTCTGGGGGGGTCAGATAAATGGCTGACCCCAAGCTCTCCTCTCATCTGTCTTTCTGTGTGTGTATATCTCACTGGGGACCAAGTAGGATATGTGAAGACTGAAGAGTTTCTATGTGACTTACTAATACAATTCCTTTTTTAATGCCCGTTTTGACAGGTGCTAATGCAAATTGTGGTTCTCCGACACGTGTGGCCCACAAAAGGCCCGAAGGCCCAGATACCAATCGGTACCGCTAAGGCCGAGAAGGAGGGCTCCCTGCTTCAGAGCTTAGCTTCCCAGGCAGCTCTCTGACCTACATGTCACCCTCAAACAAAACCCAGCAGCCACTGCTATGATACGATCAATAAAAATCATTTTTACAGGTGATTTTTTTTTCTCCGCCACTGGAAACTGTCACCCCAGCTCTTAACCACAGTCTCCTTTTCTGCCCTGAACATCCCGTCCCACTGTTTCCAGACCTTTGATTAAGGCTTTTAGCGTACGGGTCTGATTGGTACTGGTTAAATATAAATAGCTGAACTGAAAAAGATCAGCCACTCTGAAAGCATTAGCAGACCCTAAAGAATGAACTGTAATCCTAATCATGGTAAGGGCACTAGCAAAAGATGACAAAGATAATTCTGTATTTAGTATTCTTGGAAAAACAAGAGAGCGAAGTGGATGATGACTTGATCATAATTCTCATCCTAAACTCTGGCTTTGCACCAATAAAAGTGAACCACTAATCATCAAACCAAAGGTTTCAATTATATATTTCCCATGTAAATATTCACAATTAAATAGTGGAGCAAGACAAATATTCCCCCATTTTAATTTGAACTTCTAGCAATTCCTGTGAATAGTCTCTCAAGAAACCTAAAGTCTCACTGATTTCTCACTCAATTTTGTTATATTAAATGAAAAAAGTACTGCACAAAAGTCTTGGACAGGCAATTATGTTTAAATTATGTTTACGTTGGTGTAACTCTGAATTTATGCTTATCAGAGCATGTCAGCTTACATATTTCCAAAAATCTCTTTGAATGATTCCAGAATTTATTGTTATCATCCATGTATTTGCTGAATTCAACTACGAGTGCACCTTAATTGAGACCATGTACCTCAGATTAATTAATTAAGTTCACCAGTTAAGTGAGCTGGTTGTGAAACTGAACAAAAACATTGAACAGCTGAGGTGCCCTCAAGGAGAGGTTTGGGAACCAAAGATGTGTTCTTCTAACCATAAGTAACATTCTGAAAAACAACAAATTCATTTGTAAATTTTCTAATGTTTAATTGTTTTTTTTTTTCTTTTTTTTTTTCTTGAGGGAATACACTTACTGTCTAGAACAAAGGGTTTTCTCAAAGATTTTCTATTCCTGCATCAGAATTTTGAACAACACTGTATATACATTCACTATACATGATATTAGATTGTGAGACCAGCTTGATTCAAAAATGAGTTATTATTTGCGAATTCCCCTGTTAAATGCAGAAGGATGACAATGAACCCCATTTAAACTGATTCAAAAGCGCATTCCCATCCGTGTACATTAGTACACATTAACTGGTCGCTGACAAATCGAGCCGCTGTGGGTCATCAGTGTCAGAAATGTGCTTTTACCTAGAAATGGCATCTGCACCGCTGCGGCTGTCAGTCCGTACTCTTCCAGTTACTTCTAAATGGCTTTTAAAAAGAACATCCTGAAGCTGGTCCATGTACCAGGATGTCCTGCAAGACAGTTTGAGAACTAAGTAAACCCAAGTCAATTTCACTTAATAATCTATTTATTCAAGAGCAGCTACAAATACTGCTTACTTCTCCAAATAATTTAAGGCAGTCTGTCAGTGCATCCATCTTTACAATGTAATGCAATGTCGAACTTTATAATTCACTTTTAAGCCATCTGAGAGTTTTCCTTTGTGGGTTAGATTTAGAAACAGCATTAATAGTGGGATTTAACCACAACAACTTTGAAATGATATTATGTATAGACATAAACGTAGCCAAGGACGAAAACAAAATCGTTTAACAAGCAATGCTTCATAAGTTCATTGCCAGTAATATTTCCATTAAATATGCATGCATCATTTAATTTCAACACAAACAAACGCGTGGACAAAATCATTGCTGAAAGCGATTTTCTACTGCAGCAAATTTAGCAGAAGAAACGTTTTCAAATGACATTACAATATTTCAACAATGGACCGAAATGTTTTTGTACATTAATCTTGCACAGACACAGAAGTTCAATATAAATACTTTACATAAATAAGACATTTACTTTTAATACCACTCTTGCTTGCTCCAAAAAGATGAATTTATTTAGCATCTAGTACTGGTATTAGAAATACATTTTAATAATTTCTTATTTAGCATTTGTCAGATATCTTTTCAAAATTGAAAACATTACATTTCTAAGTTCTATATATCTTTTAGTCAATTTTTCTAGCACTCTTAGAATTTTAGATTATAAATAGAACAACCAATGAATTTAAATCTAATTATCTTACAAATGTACGGATAACGTGCTAATCGCGGAATATAATTGCACGACACGATTTTGTCAAAGACAACAAATATCTAGGTCCATTAATCAATTTAATTTTGTCAATTAGCGTTAAACTCTAAAGGAAATTACATGCAATATATACTACACGTCATTCCCCCCAAAAAAGACACCTTCCGAAAAAAGAAGCAATTTTAAAATAATAATAATAATAATAATAATAATAATAAAATGACACGGACAAATTTCATGTGATAAGACACAATCACGGCTGCAACAAATCAGGCGGACTAAGGCTGACAGATAAAATGAGGCTACGACAAAACTGTTTAATAGTTTAATGGCAGCAAGAAGAGTCGGCTCAGCGGCTCTTACCTGTGTGTCTGGACACGGCGTGTGGTGCTGAGCGGACAGCGAACACTCGGTTCAAGTGAGAGGCAGCCGGAGCCTGTGCGGGGTATATATTGACTCGGAGCTACGCCTGGGGGCACTACAATACTGCTGCTCCTGCCTCCCTATATGGGACTGTCACATGTGTTTTTACCTCGCAGCTAGGGCACGGTAACGACTTCCTCACGACGGCTGTTTCCCCATCACACCGGATGGGTTACAGACCGACGAACCGCTTAAGGTGCTGTTTGTCAACGGAGCACCCGTTTAAAAGTGATTTTCCTCATATCGTGGTACATACACATTACAACGCGCAACGAACGCGTTTCAGTCTTCCTGCTGTCGTCCCTGTACAAACCGTTTTCACTATTTTAATCCGACGCTTCAAAATATAAGAAACCTTCGAAAGTTACTGAGGGCTTCCACGCAACCGCGCCGTTTTCGGGCTAACGTTACATACTTTTGGCGATTTCAGACTCCACCTGGAAGTGCTCATAAATGGGACGTGGATGTAGTATTAACTGTGTCAGACCGTACATATCAGGCCAGTTCTGTCTTTGCAGAATTTTTTATGCCATCTCCCGTTTCTTTGTGCCGTCAGTACGTTTAACCAACCGTATATGCACTAGGTAATACACTCTATATGCATTTCATCGTTAATTCTTCATCACATTTCACTCTTACATAAAATGAAGATATTGCTCCAGATACAAACTGTCACTTTACCTGATACTCTTTAAAGAGGAGCATTGAATTGATCCTTCCTACAACTGTGCGTAAAATAAAGTGTACATAATGAGACAGGAAGATATCAATATGCGCTGAAACAGCAGCGGCCAGTTAAATAACTTGTGGTGAGGTTTTGCCCTTGTCAGTCCCCTCATGCATGTTTTACAGGGCAGAGTAGCCACTCAGTTCAGTAGAACAAGACCGGAGTGTGTTCTATTAGAAATGTTCCCAATGCACCTTGATAAATTAATGAAAATGAGCTTCCTTTCCTAAGTCACCTTCCATGTTTGCTAATTGCAAATCCTGGAAGAACAACTTTCCGGTGAATGGTGGAGGGCAAGTTCTCGGATGTCATATCTGGAGAGACAGTAGACGAGAATTATACCTTATGAGTTTAGATGATAGGCAGAAATTAATACAGCTCCCTGACGGTATTCAGGTAATAGCATAATGAATTAAAGACGTAGAAAACGTGAAGATAAAACGAGGGTAAGACAGCAAAAAGGAAAAGATGTGCCCGTGTGCAACTTGTGGAAGAGCTAGCATCGATCAGTTGGCTTGTCAGACTCCTGAACTCAGAGGGTTTGAGTGGTTCACAAGTCCGGGGTGCTCAGCTTCTCCACCTCTTGGGGGCTGCAGGACGCTTAAACACCTACATGTCCGCCGCCTTCATCACGTTTGCTTCACGGCTGTTATTCCGTTTGATCCAAACTCCCACTTAGAGTACCATTATACTCTGATACTGCTGTTAAGTGCACATTTTTTCCGAGCATCAAACTGAGTTTCGGTTCCTAAGAATTAACGGGTAGTACCAGGTTGCTTTAAAGTCCTGCAACTCTGCTTGCTGGAATCCGATCACAAATACATTCTGCGAACATTTGGTCGTCCATTTTTTTGGAGGAAGTGAAATGATCACTAATTATAATATTTCCCATATATATTTTATATTTGAATATGATTGAATTGCTACAATCGTCACCAAGGAAAGCATTTTCAAGTTACAAGGATGAATGCAGAATGACCGAATTTATTTTTACTCTTTAAAATTTTCACCATGTCGACGACTGTATTATTATTTCACTTATCGCATTATTTAATTTACTTTGAGTGTACGGAGAGGTATCTCTGATCCACTGAACGCTGTCGTGTCTTTAGGGCAGCTGACGTTTCTTCACAGAACATATCTTCTCATGCACGAGAGTGTCAGCGGAGATGGAGGCGGTGGGAGATACCATTGATATGGTTTGGGGCCAACATGGTGCCAGAGCATGTAGCATTCAATGCGGGTATATGTGAGGGCTCCAACTCCACTTGGGTGCACAAATGGAGCTCGGTCCAGCCTGGCAGATGCCCCTACAATTTCCCAGGGATGTGATTAGTGCAGTAGTGGCGAGGAGATGGATATGTTACGGACATTAGCTGTGAGATCAAAACCAAGGGCGGTGACTGATGCGCATCTTATACAACAGTCCTACCTCCCCGTCCCCCTCTCCCACTACCCCGGTCTCTCTCCATTACCCCCTCTCTCCTAGCCTCTAGCTTGCTCTGGGTCGACTTCAGGTTCTTCATTTCTTCCCTCTGGTCCAGTGGAAGGCGTCTGCTGGGCCCTTTGGGAAATGTCAGGGTCCATGTGCTATCGGAATCGGGCCTTTCGCGAGCGATCAGGCCTGCTGTCAGGTCGGAGAGGAGAAATCGGGAGTGACAGGCTGCTCCATAGGGCCTAACCATCTGTACTAAATGTGACAGCAGGGGGAGTGAGCCTGGAAGATGCTTGACAAATCAGGAGAAACAAGACGACCGAGAGTGAGACAGAGAGGGGAGAGAGGCAGAGACAGTTACTCCAAAGCCGAGACGCTGGGGAGTTTCCCAGAAAAGTTTGGCGATAGGGAAGCTAAACATGTTCCTAAGATCCCAAACACGGCTACAGTCTCACTAAGACATCCAGCTCCATTTCCTGTGCTGTGAGTAGTATCTTCATCAACGTGCCCGCGTTGTTTCATGGCTCAGCAAAGATTAACACGCAGTGCCAGTGCATCACCAACCCTGAGAGTGTTAATCTGTTGCTAATGGAATACCAGCAGGCATCGACAAAATGTGTCCAACATTCTCCAGAAGTCAAACAAAGCAACAGAAAGTATCCACTATTCTTCAGAGATTTGTTATATATTTTTACAGATCTGTCGGAAAATGAATGACAATCCATCCATCCATCCATCCATCCATCCATCCATCCATCCATCAGGGCACAAAGCAGGGAAGTGTGATGCAAAACCATTGCAGGGCGTACAAAAGCATGCACGCATACATACTATGAAATGATCAAATGTCCAGTCAGCTTCATGTAATCTCTTTGGTCAGTATACTTATTTGGCATCTACACAGCCTATTTTTCTATGGATGAAAAAGTTCAAGAATTGAATCTGTTCCAAATTGTCTATTTTATTTAAAGGGGAATGCCACCAAAATTAGAGTTTTTTTAATGCATCAGAATGGAATTGTGTCTGTATTACTAACACAATTAATTGCTGGCTCTCTCTTTTACAGAGACATACACAGACATTAATAATAAGAAACGGTAATAATAAGTACTGTAACTCTGGGAAATAGACCGAAATATCAGTGCTCATGCAGTACCTGGATGAATAGTTCCCAGTGAGTCACCATGGGGCTCCTGGGTACACAGTTGCCCTCTACATGGCTGTGTTAAACTTCTTAAGATTTAAACATTTGCTGAGACTCCCACATTAAAAGTTTGGATTTCCCTAACATGACCAGGCTCTACGTTCCTTTGAATCCTTCAGTGTCTGGAAATGTTGGCTCGTAAAACCACCAGTGATCAGCTGATACACGGGACAGGGAGTGGAAGAGATATTAATCGATGTTTGGTGTAAATTATGCCGTGATGAGGACGATACATATGGACTCTGTGAAGACCAGCGAGAAAGTAATCTTCTGGGACGGGTTTTACGTGGAACAAGTTTTGGTGCGGAGAGATTTATAACACTGAAGTGGATCGTGAAAATTTCCAGCAGAATGTGTGTACATAATGTGATTAAAGGAAAACAGAGCCTACGAGAGCAGGAAAACACCAAGGGGGACTTCCTTCTGGAGTGGCAGCTGCTAAGACTGACAGGGCTACTCCATTTTGACAAGGGGGAGAAGAGGCTGAGCGTTACTCCTCCATCGCACCCCCAGGTGTCCAGCTGTGCTCCCCCCCTTCGGCACACGGCCCAGACTGATGAAGGGAGAGGTGCTCGGACCAATGCAGGAGGACCGAGAAGAAGATGGGTGGGGCTTAATTTAATCTTTCACGGTTACTCTTGATACTCAGACGAGTGGAATTTACAGGCTAGGATGCTCCAATCTGGTTTATAATCCCTCTGTACTGAAATGAGATTACAGGATTGGTCCACGAGTGTTATGTACCTGATCATTGAAAACAGGCTGGTATTGATCCAGGAAATCTTATAGGTCAGCTGGCCTCCATGGATACTTACTCTTAAACAAGATGGAGCTGAGAGGTGGGAGGGAACAGCGGGTTCTCTGCCAGTTTGGATCAGGTGAACACTTGTTTATTTCTTTCCTTTTTTCCAGTGCCTGGTTTGTGCTCTGATGTGACGAAATAGCTCCCTGTTTCTAAGACAGAGCTTCCAGGCACATTAACTAAACTCATATCGCTCTCAGCCAACATTAATCATTAAGCATCTCTTTTTTCCCTTTTTCTCCGCTGTTCGAAGAAGACATCGGTGCAAAAAAATATAATGTGTATGAGACCATATTGCCCTTTAAAGCCCAGAGCATGTAATACTGTATATTATAGTATAGACTGCTATAGTATAGGCTAGTATAATATAGTTTAAAGTAGTATAGTATAGCATAGATTATACTCTAATAATATATTTTAAAAATCCTTCCTGAAAACAAATTTCAGCGGTAGTATACTTTTTTATTTTTAGTTGTTTTGTTTTACGTTTTAAATATTATATTTCAACCCACATTCCCTGTCCATCAATTTAAACACTCGGCTGAGAGACCTGTTATAAATGAATAAGTACACGAGATAAGCAGTAGCACACGGACTGATCCATTTGATGACACCGGTATTGTTGGCGTACACGAATCAGCACGCTCTGGCCCCTGCGCTGTGGGGCTCCAGGGTTCGGTTCTGTTTTAATCGAAAGACTCTCATCGTGGACGATAAGTAACAGAAAAACCGTGGTTTAAATGTTTTGCTGTGCTGAATATCAAGATTACTGAAAATATTCTGCCTTCTTTATGGATTTGCACATGGATTGTGCCGGATGGTCAGTGCTCCGAGTCGATCTTTAGTTCACCCCATGGCTGTGATTTTCTGTTTGGGGTGTTTAATATTCCATAAATTCAAATATGATGGAAACTAAAGAGGTCATGCTAATTCACCCCAATATTAACAAGGTCAATTGCCTTGTACGTCCCAGCAGTGATTGGACACAAACCAATGGCCTTTCAAGACTCACCGCACTCAGAAGTGTCCTGCGAAAGCTCGAGGCGTCACTTGCACCATTTTTTTGCGACCCCTGTTCACCCAAGCCTGAGGAATGTGAATGACCCTGAGCAGTAAGATGGATTGAGTCTCTGATGCCACGCTGTGAAGCTGAAAGGCGAGGTGCTTCCTCGGAGGATATCGGAGGGGATGCTTCTGCTGTGATGCATCAGCAGAATTACACTCTGGTTGATGGATGAGCGGTGGAGGTGCGCCAAAATGAGGCACTCAGAAGCCAATTAAAAGAAGACTGAAATGTGAGCCAAATTTTCAAGCTGGTTCAGTGGAAGCCAAAATGTCAAGTCAAAACGTAGGACAAGCTCGCATAGCGCAAAATACATTTAGTGGCCGCAAGCAAAAATTAGTAACCATATTGCTTATATAGCATTGAATTAAGAATTTGCTAGAAAGAACTAGTTTGAAATGCAGGCAAGGACCAATTGAGTCATGATAAAATCATTAGTTTTTAAGATTTTTCTGGTTAACTCCTCAATATACGTCAGAAGTGAACAAGAGCTCATAACTTATGTGCGATACTAGTATGAAATCACAACAATTCTGTGTTATAAATGTCTCATATACCCTATCCCCTGAAGTGACTGAATACAGATTCCACCAAACAAGTTGTGCGGTAATAAAAGGGATCTTAAGTTATGAATCTAGCATATAAAAAGTAGTAATATAATTAACTGTAATATGACGTACAATATAACATGTTTTGATCATGTGCTTCTTTGCATGAGTTAATTAAGTCCCGTAACCTTCTGGGAATTCTACAGTCCATCACAATTATTTATGTTGTTGTTTGTCTGCCTGTGTCAATGTATTTTTACATTACATTGTTCCTATACTCCATTCCATGTGACTGCATATAAATATAAAAATATATCGGCTCTCCAATGGACTGAATTTTAATATTTTATTAATGGGAATGTATTAGTGTCTAAGATTGTTGTAAGTGAATGTATCATATAGTGTCATTCACAATCAAACGTGACCATGTGATTTATGCTAATTTCTGTTATGTATCACATCCTCCCTAAGGGTTGCCTGGAAAAACTGATGGAAAGCATGACAAGAAGCAGGTGCTGCCTGGATGGAGGTACCTACCCACTTCATGGACACCCTGAGGACTTGGGTGGGTGGTTGTGTGTGTGTGTGTGGGGGGGGGGGGGGAGCTCTTGTCCTGGAACCTTGAGGTATCACCAGGCAGGGAGCTGGAAGGAGAGGAAGAAGGTGACATGAAAGGACGAGGCTAACTCCTGATGAAGAAAACCCAGGGATCCAGCCCATCTACAGTCTGACCTGGGGCAAATCAAGGAGCTCATTTTAACATTTAGACCAGGGTTTGAACCATCTGCTAAGCACCTGACGACCCCCATTTTGTCGAACTTCAGCAAATGGTGCCGATTTGAACGAGACTCTCTGCTGAATAGCTTGTTTCTTAAAGTCTCCGTTCTGTGTTAGATTTTCACCCTAATAACGTGCACGGTTCCAGTGATGGACTGACATCCCATCGAGCATGTTCCCTGTCTTGTGCTCTACACTGCTTGGGATAGGCTTCAGGCTCACTGTAACCCTGTACTCGGATAAGTGGTTATGGCAGATGGATGGATGGGCACATATCAACCAATGCTGGTCTGGTGATGGCTTCATGCCACCCAAGGTGATGAATGTTAAAGTTACTCAAACTTCATTATGTATCCTACTAACAGCAGGAACTAGAATGAGCGCTGTAATGTTCCCTACCTGTGTGAGATTCTTGATGACCTTTTGTCGTTGTCCTATTCAAAGTTAACCATAACTTTTACCAACGGTCAATATCCCTGACAGACTGGAAAATCAAAGGTGATGTAAAGACAACCTCTTCAGGGTTATTCTGCATTTAGGGTCACCAAGCAAGAAACAAAATCCAACATAATAAAGTGGGCCATCTTAAAATTTCACACAACGCCCGGTATTTTACCATAGCGGCTGGCACATCCAGCTCTGCCCACCAGGCAAGCTACAGCACGTCACATTGGCACATGCACACTGGATAGGGTCATCGTGCCTCCCAGCCACAGTGCACCCTGTCAGCCTTCCTCCATCTGACCTGCAGCTCTGAGTGCCTGATCTGGGGCCCGGGTGAGAGCCTGGTTTGTTGCAGCAACCAAAGAGAAGGGTGTTTGACCAAGCGGGAGGAATACATTGAGACAGGGCCCAATCGCGACCCCTCATCCCATTCCCCCCAGGTCGCATCACCTTAAAAATACAAGTCCATGTTTTAGCATGCCATATGTTCAGCCCTATATCCCCCTCAGCAAACAAATAAGGAGAGAAGCTGTAACTTCCGGCACTTTCTCCCTCACTCTCACTCTCTCACTCAATATCCCTCTGTTCGCTGCCGATGAGAATTAGTGGACTTTGTATAGCGGTTTATGCCTGTCGTTTGTGGGCGTGTCGGTCACTCAATCAGAACGAACGCTGATTCTTTTCGCCTGTCTGTTTGTTTTCTTGTACTTCGCCACCGTCGGCGACCAACACTGGCGACTGCGGAGAAACAGCAGAGCACGTCGGCAGGATTAAGTTTCAGAGGGTGAATGAAGGGCAACCTTCACCAGATGGGCAGTGTGTTGTGTGGGCAGGACTGGGAGGAAAAATTATTTCCCCCTCGGCCTGATAATTGACCAGCCACGGACAGATGTGCCCTGGGCAGTCAGGCACAGGAAATGACATCACACAGTGTGGCATTTTTTTTTCTATCCCCTCAAGCACCCCTGATTCTCTGAGTGCAGAGGCACAGGCGATCTGCAGTTAAATTTATTGCAGCAGATAACAGGTAAAAAGAATGGAATTACTTATTAAAAGATATACTCATTCAAATTGCTTAGTTTGAAAAACATTGGTTTCATAAGTATAGGGAAAAACATTACATTTTAGACTGAATAAAAACTCAGATTCTAGCTCAGCTGATAAAAGTAAATGCTTTAGGTGGTTTTTACTGTCTGTGAGAGACCTATATAAAATATGTTGGTAAGACTGACACTCAGGACCACAGGGCAGTAAGAGGCAGAATTCTTTGGCTATGTTGGTTGAAGTGGTTTAAAGGTTCATTTCTTATTAATGAAAAAGGTGTGTTTGGCCATCAGGTTCCCTAAGTACCCGTCCTTTGGTAAAATGTTCATTTCAAAGTTATGGATGGGAAGGCCATGCAACTTTTATGCAATCTGCTCAACCCGGATGATCTAAACAAGGTATTCCATGAAAGAGATTTTTATTTTTATTGATTTTAACTTGCAACGGTTTTCTTTTGGAAAAGAGTTAGATGAAATCAAGTCAGAGTGTGGGATATTTTTAAAAGTAAGATGTGTGTCAAACTGTTATATTGCACAAAAGGGGTTTCTGTGTGACTGAGATGATGTATTAGGTTCCTGGGACCTTGGCACCAAAGTTAAAAAGTTATGGACCGTTTTTGCTTGTCAATGATGTTTCTCATGGTCAAGTCACTCCCTCACCTTCACCCTTTCCTTTCCACGTCAGACCACGCCCGTCCCCGTGACAGCCTGACTTTCTAACTGGCCCATTGAGTCATCACTGACCCTCCGCGGGATTGGATCTGCCAAGCCAATCGATCAAGTCACTGATCTTTAAAAACGGCTCTGGGGGGCTGAGAGGTTCCTCCCTACTCTAATCAAGAAGCGAGCAGGCAGCCTGGCCAGTCACCATGCTGACGCTAATGAGAGGCGACAGCTCCTCGCCGCTCTGGGCGACGACCAGCTCGAGACCACGGAGAGAGACCGCGAGGCATGCGCTGAGGCGAGGCCCGCTCTTTCCGGCGCGGGTAGAATCAGAGACCGAGGGGGTAGGGGGTGGGGATGGTTGTCATGGAGCACAGAGGGTATTTTCAGCTCAAATGAATGCTCCCCTGACCCACCCACTCGCCCCTCCCTTGCACCCCAAGGGCCCAGTGCTGATGCTTCTGCCCCCCCCCCACCTCCATCTCCTCTGGAATACAGTTTAACTTCTGTCATTTGGCTAAAATGGGCAAATCAACTTCCCTGCCAAGGGCAGATGTGACAGGACAATAATAGAGGGGACAAAGAGGGTATTTATGGAGTATTAGTAAACCTTAATAATTCAGTGCCTGCTGACATGAGGTGGGATTGTCTACAACCCTCCCGGACCACCTTTACCGCTGTCTCTCTCTTTGTGGCAGGCGCAGCCACGCGTGCGTCACATGACTGAATAGATGTGACTCAAGCAAGAGTTAAAAAAAAAAAACAGCCCTCGTTTCTGGTCACAAATCCAGACTTTTCAAGACCTCCTGTAGCCAAAGCAGGGTGCAGACACATAAATAGTAATGATAATCTTAATGGGACACGGCTATTGGACCATCAAATAAGTGCAAACCCTAGATGCTTTCAGACATGGGCAGTAAAAAAACTCAACATAATTACGCTACCCCGGATGTAAGATAGGGAAAGAAATTAAATAATGCCATATCATTACAGTCCACGGTGCAGGCCCAGCTCACACCAATTAACCCTCATCAGAATTTAGTGGGTCACAGACCCCGTGCCTAACAGACAGGTAGCCCAGGGGGGTTCATCAGTGACACTGTCCTCCCGGCTGATGAACTAGGTCACTTACAGACCAATATTTCAGTTTCCCGTTCATCCAGGATAACGAAAATGTGTCATTATTCTGCCTTCAGTATGATAGGTACAGATAGTTCACACACCTCCAGCACTTGACAATCGGTTTATTGTCATGCTCAGAAGTGTCTAGAATCCCAAGTATTCATGTCAGTGGTATTAGGCACCTTGGCACTATATCAATGTTCTGATTGTAATAATGTCTACCCACCAATTTTACACCCCCCCTCCCCCGAAGCTCTCTGCTCTCAGGACCGGGAGAAACGTGAATTGTGATCAGGATTGGCACTGTAGGCTCTGGAGTTGCTGGTGCTTTGCTGGTGGTCTCTGAGGCCTATTAGTGTCCTGCTATTGGCCTGTCAAGAATCCGTAACGCTGACAAAACAAGCCCTGTCAAATTAGTGTGTATGGAATAGTCTGGGGGGGGGAGGGGGGAGGGCGGGATCACACCCGTTAATATGGACGCTAAGCGAGACTGACAGCCTGGCCAGACGGGAGACGAAGCAGGAGAGGGAGCTGGCCGCGGTGGGAGAAGTGACTGTCCTAAGGAGACTCGTTAGCCGCAGAGCGCTACCGTCTTCCCGCCAGCTCACTCGCCAGTACCCTGGGTTAGGTCATCTCTCCGGCTTTCTGTGGTGCCACCGTCTCGGCCTGTATTTGGCTATGAGTGTCGGGCATGGATGGAGCCTGGGCACACTGCCTAGACACACTGCTCCGTTTCGAGCAACTTCATGATCCCCATTACCTGGACACCATTCAGAACAGCTTTCTGCAGTGATTATGGTCACCCATCATCCTGTCATACCCCATTTTCATCCGTCGTCCTAACCCACGTCTTCCCGCGATATGGGATTATAAGACGCAGCCAGCTGAATTAAATAAGAACAATTCTGACCCCCTCAAGCTGAAACAACAATGTGTGACAGGATTCAGTTTTTTTCTTAATCTGTAAGCTGTTTTCGGTTCCGACCAGAGAACTTTGTTTTGTGTACTCTCCCAAAGATTGAGGCCAGAGGAGTGAGGAAGGCAGAGAACACGTAAGCGTTTGGAAGGACCACCCTGGCCTATTCTTCATGTGACTGTGAAACACAACAGCCTTGAAGCAGATTAGCTCTGATGGCTCATCTTGAGAGATTTTATACGGACGTCACGTCACTCAGACGCCAGATCGGTCAATAGACAGGCAACACGCCACCTAAACTGTTGTCTGCTTTTGGCCCTGCTGGTTCTGGGAGCTCGTCTGAACCAATCCTTCGGCTGGATGGACAGACCCAGCATGCCTAGCCCAGGGAATGGTGAAACACGGGCGTGGCTAAGGGTAGAGTTCGGTACTATGGGCTGCACCACGGCTGGGGATATGCCGGGCCAGCTGCTTGGCTGTGGCTGCTCCTCCTTGTCTCTGCCGATTGCCGAAACGGAGAGGCTGATGCAGAGTGGCAGCTTCCCCCTCGCAGCCCAGAGCCAGCCCAGAGCCACTGCAGATGATAGTTTTAATTGCTTTCAATCTTTCAGGCTAGTCCCTGCCAAGAGGCGGAGAATGTGCTTTTGTGGGTGTGTGTCTGTGTATGTGTGTGTGTGCCCAAAAATGTTTTTGTGTGTGTGTGCGTGTTGGAAAATTGAAGGAGAACAACTACAGAGTGAGTTTTCAGTTTGTCCAGATTCTCTTCTCTATAACATGGAGAAATCATGGACCGGTACCCCAAAAGGGTGCAACTGAACCAACACAATGTGAGAATCAGAATTAGAATCAGAGAACGCAGCAGATTTACGTTTACTTTATTTCTAGTATTATGTATAAGAGGAAGAACGGCACAAGATACCTTGAACTGTAACAGATTAAATGCAAATACAAATTTTTAAAAGAATTTTTTAAAACTTTACGTATATATACATTTTCTTAGAAAAGTCTGCTGCCTAAAGTTCTAAGGGCGTGGTCAAATGAATGTTCTGAAAAATATTGCTATGGCTATGAAGAGGTACTCTTGTTTTATTTTTTAAGCCCGGCTTTTAAAACAGACTAATTAGCGTAAGCTTTCTGACCCCATAAACTATAAAGCTACTAAAGCAACCAATGAATAATTTACCGTGATTGTAAGTCTAAAGTGAGAGGGCTACAAACAGTGAATTATGGTCAATCACAAAATTACTGTGGTTCATGGTTCCTACCACGAGTCCATTCAGTAAGAATGCATGGTTGCGAGAGCCACTGTGTGATGCCAGTAAATGAAAAAAATGTCCTGTACTGATCTGTGGAATTCTTGCACCAGAGCCCAGACGCTCTGCACTCCTATTTGTCAGCTCAGGATGCTTGACCACTGTTACTTGGTATGTCTCTGATAGGTTGATGCAAATCGAAAATACTGATCCCTCCCAGAGTCATCCTATAGGACTGAGATTGGCTCATCCGCAGATTTATACATGGTAACTTTGTCTTAATGTTGGCAACATTTGGCCTGTGGCCTGGACTACCGTTGCCCTGGACACACACGGGGAAGCCGCCAGGTACGAGAGAAGCAATGCCATGTTACGGCTTGCAGATGGTCATTTAGGGAGGTAATATATCATGCTTCATTAACTGTGTCATTGAATTAGAAGACCCAAGTCTCACCAGAAAGATGAACCCTGCATAATTATAGACACCATCCGAATCCCTCAACTGCCGAAAATGGCCAATTACCAGTGTTAGATTTCCTGGGATATGGTGTCACTCAAATATGACGTATTTTGAGAAAACGTCCAAGAACCATCAAATTACTCCATCAGATGGATGCTCCTCTGTTGTTTAGAACTCCATCGCCGGTACTATTCCTCACATCTTGTCAGGTGTTACATGGAAATCTGGTCGTACGGATTTGTGCCCTCGCTCCTATTTGTTGGGACAGGATGCTCGACAGTCACTAAAATCACCACACGCCATGCGTACAGATTTTGTCTCTGCGAGACTCGCTCCTGTCCAGACACCAAATGAATGTTTTCATTAAATAATTTTTTATGAATTTACTTGGGGTGTTGGTTTAATTAATCTGAGAGAGGAAGAAGAAAACAAAAGACAGAGGTTTCGAAAAACAGCACGGGCTCTGTGGAGTGGACACTGAACACAGGTGACAGAGCGGGTTTGTCACATGACTTCACCCTGCTCCAGGATGTCCAGACCCCCCCCCCCCCCACCTCACACAGTATGACTCTTCTATTTTGATGTATTTCCTCCATTCCTCAAGCTGACATCCCTTTTCTAGTGACCCACTTAGAGCAATTGCCATTTACACCATTTCAAGCACACATTAACCATTAAATCCTGCAATTTACCGAAGTCTACACTTGCCTCACATTAGCTAATATAATATGTATTTTAATATTCCACACATCAAATAAAACTTCTGGCTTAATGCATGTGAACCAGATGAGATAACTATCTTAATTAAGGATTTTAGATGTATGTTGGAGACAGAATAAAGATAGAGATTAAATGTGAGATTAATGTTGAATTTCTACCTTCCTGTGTCACACATGCATTTCCACAAAGACAGACAGACAATCCCTGTTACTCAAACACTCACACATAGCCACATATCTGTGTTGCCAGTTTTGCAAGGACTTTCCCCAGATTCTCAGTTTACTGCTAATGTAATGTAATGATTCCAAAACAGCAGATGGGTTAACAAGTCAAACATTTTGCTTTACGGTAACGTTCCCACAATGTCTGGAATTGCTATCATTCAGGGAATGTTTAGAAAACGGAAAAACAAAACAAACAAAACAGAAGCAGACAATATCACAGACACACACACTAAACATACAAAGCGTCCAAAACATACACTTACCAGCAATGGAAAAAAAGGATACATACAAGACTTTTGGCTCTTTTGGTTTTTTGATTGCATTAGCATTTTTATAAAATAGAGTTTTCCCTTGTGGAGATACAAATGTACCCATGAGGTAAAAATGTCAGGTTTTTATTACCTCCTGTGGACATTTTGTCCCCACAACGTAATATAAACGCGGCCACACACACACACACACACACACACACACACACACACACACACACACACACACACACACACACACACACCAAACACAGTTGCGTGGCTCTTGTCTGTAGTCCTGCACTGCCTAAAGATATATTAAGCGTACATTCCCACAGTGCATAATCTTCATCCATTTAAAAACTCATAACATTTAATCAGTGGCTTAGGCCCCGCCTCCCAGCTCTCAAAGCCATGGCAAAGGTCATATGTTCAGGGGAGGGGGTAGCCTTGGGGAGTACGAGGGTAACTCAGTGCTAAAAGCCACATAATGATGAACTAAAGTGCTTTTTCCACTGTGGGGTAGGGTGGGAATTACAAGCCTTGTTACCAAATTTATCGTCAAAACGTTATCTCAGAGCTTGCAAGGAGGGCTGGTCTTTGTGAGCATTAATATAGAAATGTGTATCTGCACATTTAGGGGAAGCGTCTCTACTCTCTTTGGTTTTTCCAATTAATTCTGTATTTTTCTGGGGGGTCTTTAAGTGATGGTCTTTCCACTGTTTTGCCAAATTCCACAATTTTGTTGAGATGCTAGCCAGTTTGTCTGACATGAGTTTTCAAATGTCTCCTTCCTTTAAAAAAACACTAAATGTTTATGGAAATTAAATGCTATTTCCTTATATGCTTTAGGGTTGACATTTCATACCAAAAGTATTCAGACAAATGTGTCAAGGGAGGTTTTTGAGGCATCAATGTGTCGGAAACCTTGTGCCTGATCCTGAGTGACACGCGTGCAGCTAAGCAGCGAAAATAAAGTGGCACACGGACCGGAACGGCATGCCCAGCTGTCCGGGGGTCCTCTGTCCACGGCAGCTTTATAGAATCCGGCACAGCCACACACACAAGGGTCACAGCTCACACCGAAAAGGTGCAACGAGGATCTGGAATTAAACAGCAAAAGAGTTTGAGCACAGAAGTCGAGTTGGCGGGCTACACCTGGCGGTGGAATGAGACGTTTCGATCTGATGCCCGAGTGAGGGGTTCGAGGGAGGCAGTGATTTGTTTTTAAAATGTAACATCTACGTAGTCAACTGGCGAGCAGTAAAAGTGTCAGACGGCGGAACCCATAACATCGAGGGCCTCCTGATTCGCTGTGACTCTAATGGGAACCGCTGGTGAATTTTTCATACAGCCCAGAGGGAAAAAAAAAACCCAACATATTATGGAGTTTATACCATACATTTTAGCTGTGAGACAGAGGGACAGGTTATTCTCTGGCAACCTCTCCATCTTGGCACACCCTGTAACGTTTTCGCCGATCTTCTGCTGCTTCCATTAGGAATGACACCTTTTACAGCCGTTAATAGTTCTGCATCACTTACTGGCACTGTATATGGTTTGCGTACCCCTGCACTGAATTAACAGATAACCAACACACAGGGTCGGCATTCTATATGAACTGAAATTATGACATAAATTTCCGTAATCAATCTTAGTGGCAAAAATCATTTAAAAAATGTTTTCTTTTTCAGACAGACTAAGTATAATATTGAAAAAACAATAAAATATCCTGACTGGTTTCGCCTTACTCTGGTTTTGATATTGATATGCTTTAGTTATTCCTTTAATTGTAATACTTTGGAGCCGTCCAGTCGATAAGCCATGGCTATTAACACTTCTGATATTCCTGCTGTTTATTTCCTGTGAATCTCCTGTTAAGGAAAACTGCTCCTGCTTCATTATATAAAAAAATACTTGTTCTGTAATTTAGTATGCTTTTATCTTCAGCCAAAACAATAGAGTACTAAATAGATTGAATTATCCCCTTGGCATTGCACTTTATAAGTGGTAGGAGGGCAGATAGATGCTATTACATACATGTTGCTGCTGGGTGTGACTCCGAATTAGGTAGTCTTAGTTTGTGACACTTGTCTGTCTTTTGTTTGACAAAACACACTCTTTTTTGAACAGTTCTAAACAGACTCCAGGAGGGACCTTGCCTCTGGTAGAGGAATAACAGCACGGAATTAGCACTGAATCGAAAATCATTCCATGTTTAGTCAAGTTACACTCATTCTAGGTTTAAAAACTGAGATGTATTTGACTTTAATGAATTGATTTAGTTAAAAGAAAATAAATACATCTGAACATTTAACAGCAGATGAGTAAAATTACAGTCTGAACCACAGCTAAAGCTATTTAAGGTAAAATGTAGATATTCAAGTCAGTTTTCACTAGTTAAAGCTGAACATTAAAGTCATAATATATATTTAAAAATCCTATTGATACGCCTTTATATTACGATTTAATATGACAGTACAATGTTACATTGCAGTAGAATTGTGGCTCTACTGTTTGTGACTAAGGCATAAATTATGATCTTAAAATTCTGTTAAAAATCTAAGATACTGAAAACGATTTGCACAGTCAAAGCCTAATTTTAAAGATGGTGTATAGAATGGTTACTTTTGACCTAAACATGTCTCCATGATGAAATCCTGAGTATAGGCTGATGCAATGCAGCAAATATTTTAGACTTTTTCTCAAGTTGCCTTCCAGATTGCAGGCGCTAACTTCATATTAATATCGACCAGTTTGAAGCTGAAAATGATTTACAGCAATTGACACAAAAAAATCAATGTATTTCAATTACACAGAAATTCTCCTGTCTAAGAATTATTGTGAAATGCTATTAATATTTTGCCTCAATAATGCATTGAAATGTAAGAATTATAAAAATGTAGAATGATGCATAAAATCAATAAAACCTATTTTAAACATTACATCTTAAGAGACATGACCTTTAATAAACAGCAGAAAAGACAGCTGGTATGAACATTATGACCAAGGGCTAAGTTATAAAATAAAGTTTGCATTCAGTGATACACAGAGAAATTCTCATGATTAACCTGGGTCATGTTTCAGATGTTTGACAAAAAAAATAACATGGTGACGTTTTTAAGTCGATAACCCGTAACCAGTCCATCCACATAACTCTTGCAACCTCCCTGACTGTCTAAAATTACTCTTACCTACACACACACACATATAGAAACACACAAAATAATTAAAAAAAAAAAAAAAAAAAAAATTGTTTAAGGTTTTACTGTGAATTCCACTGAGCACAAAACCAAATGAAAGGCAGGGGTCAGTTTCACATGTATCACAATCAGTATTTTGCTTTGCACGCTTATTTTGAATCCCTGCTATTCTCTGATTTCTGTACTGAAGTCCCATCAGTCTTAATCTACCAGTACTGCCTAATGCATAAACCACCGCTTACCATACAGAAAATGACAAATCGAACAAAAATGATATACTGGGGGTGCTGGCTTCAGCTGGCTGACAATTAATGAGTATTTCCGCGATTTTGCTCTGAACAAAAAAAAAAAACAGGACAAATTTTATGGAAATGTAGAAAAACATGCCTTAATCAGCACGCAGGATTGCTATGAAGACCCTCAACCAGAGATTCAAAGAATTAAAAAAATTTCCAGAAACATATCTGCGACCCAGAAAGCAGTTCCTCCCAAAAGCTACACTTCATTTTAGCAAATTCTCCACAAACAGCTCCTATTAATCAACATGGGCAGATGTTATGTCCACGACTACAAGAATGCCACACGACTGGTGACGTGTCTCATCTATCTGTGCTCTCTTACCTTTATCTTGAAAATTTTGTCCTGGTTTTCCCATGTAATGAAGCTCACAGTGGCTCTTACGTGGACAATTTTATTTTTGCACATGATTCCCCCTTGTGCAGCCAGAGCAGTAATTCTTTAATTGCAGCCCTGCATTCGGGACCACTTCCATCTGAATAGCTTCTGGTCAGAAATGTGTTCTGGGGCAACATACTCATACCCTTCCACAAATTCATTGCGTATTTAAACGAGCTGTGGCCAAACTTTCAACTTCTTTCCAAAATTCAGGGTCTCTCATTAATAAAACTCAAACTTGTGTTATGCATACAGTAAGCTCAACTTATCGACCATTTCCACAAGAAACAGCAGGAATCAAATAAGCATACAGTTTATACTGCACCAGTGGAACAATTAATACTTCCTGTAGATACTTCATAAAGACCGCATATTAATAACTATGAGAAAATGCATAAAGGTCATACTACCTGCAGTGTGTTATGCTAATGTCACAATACCGTATTTAATTTGTACAAGAGGTACATTTTGTTGACATTTGAGATGAAAACGTCTCCCCCATGTGACTGCTGAATCTTGGAAAACTGCGAGCAGTCCTTTAAAACTGCAACAACAACACAGGGATATAAAAACGGAAAGCTGCTCTCTGTTATTCACAGCCACGAATATTAATAGCAGAAGCTGCCTCCGCGTGTTCTGTCCCGCGCCCAGAACATGTTTGTTGCGTCATTTGGTTGTTTTTTGATTTGTACACCCCATTCTCTATTTCAATCCAGTCTATACTGAAGAAAAAACTACCTAATTAAACAGCAGCCTTGTGTAGCATACCACATAGCGCTGATACAGGGACCTGTTTAGCGTGTAAAGCATTACAAGTTCCTGTAGAAACCTTGCTTGCGCAGACATCCCAAATGTTCATTATCTTAGTGCACATTCGTTGACAAAAAATAAAAATGCTCTTGCGGAGACTAGGCGTCGAAGATAGATAAAACCATCGTGCGCGTCTGCTTATTTTGCCGCGAGGTTCTGTGTGACAAAACATTGAAAACAAACTATTCAGCTTATATATATATATATATATTCAGCGTAATTCCTGTAATAATTCAGAACACGGTAAGATACAATTACAGAACCACAAGGTTTAATCATAGTCAACACAGGTAGGGTCAAAACCAGAACAGGTAGGATTTCCAAAAGCCAGTGGAGCACAAAAAAAAAAAAAAAAAAAAACAGGCAATAGGTCAATTCTAGGGTAGAGCGACAAGCACAGCAAACAGAACCAGAACAGGAGGCAGAAGGAGAAGTCAAACAATCAGGGTCATACACTCAAGCCCTACCAACCCACCCAGGTAGACCGGCTTGGTGTGGGCGTGGCAGGTTAGAGGAAGGCAGGCTTGGTGTGGGCGTGGCAGGTTAGAGGAAGGCTGGCTTGGTGTGGGCGTGGCAGGTTAGAGGAAGGCCGGCTTGGTGTGGGCGTGGCAGGTTAGAGGTACACTGGCTTGGTGTGGGTGTGACATTTCCCTCAATATGCCTCTCAATTGTCTAGCAAAACAACTCAATTTAAAAGAGTTTTTCTGCTAAATACTTCGTAACACAGCACCGTCGGCCAAGGTAAATTTGTACATATACGAGTACACTAAACACTTTTACTGCTGTAATTGCAGGCTTAGCTGAAAAATTCCCTTTGCGAATTGTTTATTGATTTATAAATATAGACGATCACCTTGCTCGTTAGCCAGTTTCTTATACAGGCCTACATTTATTGTCCCTAGGACAAGCAGAGGGCAAATTCATATGCATATTTTAATAAGGAGAACTTTCTACAGGAAAGCTTAAAATTAACCATCTGCTTTTTGCGTGCAGCCAGAACTCTCTGGGATAGCTTGTAGCAGTATCTTGGGTATGCAAATATGTTTTGCCTAGAAATCTATTTAGAGTTGCTCGAAGGAATCCAGCACAGCCTTCCTTCTGTGTGCCCTACCGGCTCCCACAGCTATTTTCCTCTCGTCTGTCTACTCTCACCAGCTCTCACACCAGGCACAGGGGATAAACCGGCCATCGGGGATTAATGCGTAGCTAACAGTTCGGCTCAGTTCGTCAGCTGGACTGAGATAAGAGAGGGTTCTTCTGGTTTGTTTACATCGTAGTTTTAACATCAACTTTCGGTAGACGAGATTGTTGCGTCCAGTTACAGCATCTCAGAGAATACATATACTCCTGGTTCACTGATACCCCAGCCTCACCTTTATATTCTATTGCTTCAGTTGTTCTCAATTGCTGTTGAAGTTCTACGTATAGCTTCAGGTAAACGAACATCAAAATGATATTGTATTATGCTTATATGGTGCAATAATGTATTGTTATATTTTCAGCGTTCGATTAAAGAAAAAAACTACAAACAGTTGGATTGTGCTTTTGTTTACTTCCGCATACTGTATTAGTTAAAAATGTTTGCGATCTATCAGTATATCAGCACGGAAACGGAATGTAGGGTTTGAATTCAAAACATGCTGGTCAATTGCAGGTTAGCGGTGGTAATACAATTTATGAACTTATTGGTGACCTGTACAGCGAGCCACCACTTAACAAATACTTTAAATACTTCTCCAGAAAATTTCTGATGCGCCTTTTAAGGCGGGGAACAAATTTTTACAGCGTATTCATTAACAAATGTATATATGAGAGGTTTATCACGAAACTCAGAAGAAAAATATATAGACACTATAAAGGCTATAAAGGCATGACTTCTAAAACGGCAAGTTTAAAAAATTAGGATAGGAGAGTACACAAAACAAAAATGTAATATTAATCATTTCTATTTTTATGAACATAACATGAATGGTTGACTCTACTGATAGGCTTGTAATGGTTATTATTAACAAATATAGGCCTATAACACTGACCTTGAATTTAATGTATACATTTAAATTGTCAACATAAAGTTTTTTCCTTAGCAAAAAAATAATAAAAAAAAACACTTTATCCGTAGCAAAAAAAGTTCGCACGATTTCACTTGCCATATTTAAATTACAGGACAGTATTTATTTTACTGTTTAAAATATGAAGATTTTATATTAAGATAAACGTCGATGGGGGGACAGTTACCAGTTAGCTCTAGATTCTAGATCAAATAGTCACAGTTATTAGTGGTTATTTGCTCTTCCAAATAGATTTCCAAAGGCTTTCCCCAAGTACGCTTTTTCTTCTCATTGTCTTATGTGCGTTTTATGTGTGCGCTATAACGAGAGGAAGCGAGGAATCTCAGCGTGTACGAGGCCTTGGCGCTTGTCAAAATGCAAAGAAGCAGTGTGAGGGTCGCCGAGCCCCCGGCTGACCGCGGGGCCAGGGAGGCTGAGCGGCCAGATGGCGGAAAAAGGTGTTCCAGCACACTGAGCGGGCATGAAGACTAATGCATCACAACAGTCGAGAAGGTGGAACATTTGGCCGCTGACCCGCAGTTAGACCTCCGGTGCATGCCTAGCTATCGAAGTTTTGCCGGTGCTGATGAATGATTTGGCTACCGCGGACGCTTGCGTTCAGACCATGCAGGGAATGCTTGTCTCTGGGGAGTTCTCGACTTCGTGGGGAAGTTGGGACTTTCATGGTCGTTACCAAGACGAGGTCGAGAAGGAAAAGTGTAGGAAGGAATGTGACCTTAGAGTCTACACTGAGTTTGTCCGCAAGTTTATCAGTTCTGTGGTCTGGGAGCGCGTCTGATCTGAACCCAAGAAAACATACACTGTTCTCCAGCTGAACGCTTCTCTAAATGAAACTCTGTAGCAGCTCTATGTAAAATTATTGTCTGTTATTGGACAACAGGGGCAAAGTATGCTGCCAAATTTTAATGAAGAATTTTGTTTATATATATTTCATATTAGCTACAACTGCTTGCATTGTATAATTTTAATATCATACACTTGTTCTGAAATATTTTTTCAAAATCTGTAAAGTTATGTTAAATTGTAGTAAGGGGTAATGGGTTACTTTCACGTTCAAAATTTAAACGGGCTTGAAAGACAACAGGATTCCAACTTTAATATATAAACACAACAAAATCTGTAAAAAAAATATAAAAATGTATATGCTGCTGACCGACATTAATTTTTAAACTGAAAATTATGCTAAGCCCATGTCAAACGAGTTCTGTATGCAACAAATCAGCAATGTTGATGCGTTATGACAAAGTAACACCACATTTTTAATAGTTTAGAATGTACGGACTGATCTGGCTCACCAGCAATAATTCACCAAACACACAAAACAGTTTCATTTTTTTAATATATTTTAATATAATAAAAACAGAAGATTTTTTTCCCAACGGTTTTTAGAAGAATATTTAAAAGTATAAACGTATACATTAAGAGACTTTTCAGGTGGTTTGCAGTAGGTTTGTTTGATATTTACTGACATCGTGTGGTGAAAATGGGGAAGGTCATGAGACTGTTATCCATTTGATCCTACGACGGATATTATAAAAATATTTTATATTTTAAATAGAAAAACATAAATCATTCTACGTAGGATTGCAACCTTAACCTAGCAATCGTCAACCGGGAAGTCCGTAACTTTCTTTAACGACAAATTCTGTCCTCAAGTTCTATGCTAAGCAGCACCTGGTCAGTTGTTATTAACTTAATATGCCACTGGACCATTGCGTGAAATATCTCATCACTAACTTACGTTTCTCATTTAATACATTTTCTGCATTTTCCTTTGTTCTGTTAATTCACCTTTATTAGCATGTCAAACGTATTCACTCAAAAGAATTTAACTAAAGAGTTTTACCCTTTGTGAACAGCTGTGTATTTAGTAAGCAAAAGTTTACCCATTTTCTGCCTGAACCTTCACAGTGACGTTATCTGGATTGGACACATTCCTGTTCCAGTGGCCAAACCCTTAACCCTGTTTCACACAAAATCCTCTTGTCCTGGGACACACCCCCACTGCAGGGACGTCACCTCTAACATGTCTTATTGTCACTAAATGTAAATATTTCTTTCTCTGACTCAATGCACACTTGGGGTACAGTGTCCGATCCAATCAACATGACACAAAGTCATTTTCCATTTCCAGTCTCTGACATCAAGAAGTCCTTTCATAGATCTGTACAGAGAATCTGCTTGCAGATGTATCTGACCTAAACTTACCCCTTATATCTGCAATAGCAAATAACTTTCCCTGCTCTGAATAATTTTAGTTAACATGCTGGGGGGGGGGGGTTAGCCAGTTAACCTTGAACCCCCAGAAGATTTTTTTTTTTTCCTTGCTGTGGAGTTTTTGGTTCCTTTTCTCCATTTCTCCTTTTCTCCTCTCTCTGTCTCACTTACAATCCTCTGTTTAGTTTCCATGAAAGTAAGGATGTATTTCCACATAATCCTGTTAATTGTCACGGGATAGCTGTGTTGTGAAAAGTGTAATCTAAAAATGAATTTCACTGAATCGAGCTGGCCAGGAATTACCAAACAAGTTAGTGCTGTTTAAATGCATTTTTTGTGTTAAAATTTCTTTAATTATTTCCGTATTTGGCATTATTTTCAATTTTGAAGCAGGAATTATTATTTTATGATACTGAATATATTGATGTAAATGTCTGTATTGTAGACATTTCTAGCACAGTCCTGTATTTGTTATTTTGAAGATCTGGCTATCAGGTACGATTAAGACATTCCCGTTAATTTCGTAACTTATAGTATTCCAGTCAAAAATGTTTCCTTTAGGGATAGAGCAGTCGGAGTGCAGGGCCTGAATTTTGTTTTCGGAGAGGATGTAGTCCCACATATTTACATTTGAAATTTCACCAACAAAACTTTGATAGGCCTCATATCCTCCCAGGTACGTGTCAGGGTCCTGACCCAGAATGACAGTACCTTCGGGATTAATTGTGTGCCCAGATTTGTACACCTTCTGGATACTCCTTTTACCATCCATCCAAAACGCAGACAGACCTGTGGTGGAATTCCAGGTGACACAAACATTCGTCTTAAAGGTGCTGAGCTGGGGTAGGTCGAAGAACACTCCATCCCCACTGAGCCAAAGGGACAGACGGCCATCCTTCTCACGCCGTATGTTCAGCTCATCAAAGTCCTTGGTGCGGTAGGCGAAGAGGATGATCTCCCGCTCTCCATCTAACTCTGTGGCCAGTGTCATGCACAGGGTGAAGGCTTTCAAGTCCAGGGGCTTTTGGGGAACTAATATGACATAGCTGTAGTCAGTCTCATAGGGAAACAGAAGAGCTTTTCCACCAAGACCTAGTGGGGGAACAAAGAAACAAACAAGGTTATATTGTGAGAATGCTTTATAATGCTTAATATAAATCTTTATGGTTAGAAAAACCTATTATGTAGTATTCTATTGAACAAACAAATGAGTTCATCAATAAAAAATGATGTACTAGTGAACAGATATTGAGATGTAAGATGACCTTCAGAGGCTGAGGACACGCTGAAGAACAAGACCGCTGTGACGAGAATCCTCAGTTCACTGTGTGGAAGCTACAGAAGCAATGAACATGTTTACTGTGTGCCACAGTTCTTACTTTGACAATTTTCTCACTATACTACATAACTAAAAATGAATCATCATTAAAAAAAACAGAGAATATTAAAGTCCAAATATTGCTAGATGACTAATCCTTTGGAGCAACAGAATTCCTGTTGATTTTTTCATTATATAATCAGAAGTATACTTGGCCCTGTGTCCCCAAAGAGACTGAATGCTCTAACACTCATGAATCACATGATAGTATATGGAGCAGTCCAATTCTGGCCAGTCGTACACATTATAGCACATCGTACAACAAATGTAGAGTACAATGCACATTGTAAGAGATGTTTGAAAGAAAAAACACAATGAAGTTCACCTACCATCATGAGACTGGGATCTGCCAAGCAGCTGAATGTGGATACAATGACTCTTTCCCTGTGGTTTGAGGGTTTAGAACTCACTCCACTTCCCTCCTTGTACAGACCATTACATCACTTTCCCAGCATGATCACTGACAAAGGCTTGGTGTCTGCGGGACCATGACTGAGGGCTCTTTTGTGTGTGTGTTTCAGAGGGGTACGATTCATAAATGTCACATGTGGACTAGGAGCCTTTGTTAGTTTATGACCAGCATGTGATGATAACAACTAACGAGATGTATCAGGAAACCAGTTACAGTAAAATATTATTGAAACACCACTGATAAAATGCTTATTTAATTTAGCAAAAATGTACACAATGAGCTGAATGTTAATTCATATTATTATTACATTTTATACTTTATACTTTGCACATTTAACCTAGGAATGAAATGTTAAACTCCTCATACGTTGGTCTTCTTTGGATTAAAAAAATAGTTTTAAAGGGCATTAAAGTGCTGGTAGCTTGTGTGTGGCAGGTGTTATGCTCCAAAGTTTACTGAAAACCGTCTCTGGCACAGGTCCTTGAGGAGAGTCAACAGTGATACCTTCTGATAGGATAAGCTGTAAAGACACAGGACTACAGGTTCAGAAAAACATGAAGTAAACACAGTCATGAACACGCTTGTCCTACAGTCCCCTAACCAGCTGGCATAGCTGCGCACTGAGCGGAAGATGATGTAGCTGAGTGGATTGAAACCCCCAATCCAGCGCACTGAGGCTATAATCCACAGAGGTTGTATAGAAGATACATTTATGTTAATGTTTTTGAAGCGTTAGAACGCATGCCATTTGTCGGACTTGTATCATACATCATGTGAACCTAAAGGTGAGACCAGTAAGTTGGTATTTCAATGAAAAGTTATACTGTTTGTTGGAATGTTTTACAATAATGTTATTTTCGAATTCACAAACTGCTGAGTGATATTCAGTGGACATTGTAAAGGAAAGGGTCAGGCATTGAAAAACTCCAAGCTCGTGATGCAGCCATTGTTGGTTTGTATAAGATGAACCCTTCTTAAAGCTCTGTTTGCAATATTTTGCTAGTGTTTACTAGCGTTCCCTCGTTCGACACCTGTTGCCAGTTGCCAGCCCTATTCAAACTCCCTCAGTCAGGAACCTCGTGGTCCATCACCACACCAGTTTCTGGCTCTACGACTCTTCTTTCCTTGGTATCCTCTTCTTGTCTATGTCATGTGGTCTGCCTGTCCCTGTTCTTGATCTGAGTTCTTCCCCTTGTTCCCTGGCTCCCCAGAAACCCAGTAAAGTGTATCTTGTTTTCCACCCGTGTCTCCCATCCTTCCCATCTCCGCAAGGAGCAGATCCACCACTTGATGCACATGTGACAACTAGGACTTCCTAGACATTCATGGAGTTTTGCAAAAATGCATATTTTAACAACAAAATATTCTAAAGTTTCCATTCTTTGTGTTACTCTTTCAGAGCCTTCTTGAGTTAAAAGCCTGCAAAATAGATAGATAGATAGATAGATAGATAGATAGATAGATAGATAGATAGATAGATAGATAGATATTTGTACATCAAACTTTATTAATCCCCAAAGGGAAACTTTGGAAATAGCAACATTACTAAAAATGTTAAATGTAAAGAAAGAAACCTGGTAATACAGGATCATAAAACCAATAAACAGTATTGATCATGTATCAGATTGTCACAGTGGTTGATTAAGGTGGGAGCCATTTGCGAAGAGTGTATGTGGAAAGATATTTAATGTAATTGCATAGTAGTTTAAACAGGTAAGAACATCCAAAAAATCCTCACGGAACAAAAGGCGGAGAATCTGCTAAAACAAAATAACCAAACAACTAGGAGCATAAACAATAAAGGTTTACAAGGCTCAAAACTGAGCACCAGCATGAAACCATCAGCTAATGAGCACTAGCCGTCATTAATTGGCTCACTCTCCAGGGAACAGGACAGCCTCTAGTGTTCAGATAGGGAACGGCAACCACGACACAAATATTCTTAAAAAGAATTAATAATTCAGATATTTACTTAAGGCTTAAGGCACGAGCTGCACGTGCTAATTGCGGGAAGAAAGCTGATTGTATCTGTCAAAGAGGAGTCTGATTCACGTTACGTATGCACAGGGTGTCTTTGCTTGTCCAAGGCCAGTACGTGTTCTTAGGAGGAAACACGTTGCAGTTTATACTCTGGGAATCGACAGCAGTAAAATATTATTCAAGCATTGCAAGGGAAAAACTTTTATACATTTCTGAAAACGGACACTGTAAACAATATTTCATGTTTCTGTTATTCATTTATCATGTTCACATCTCTGGTATAATATCTCCAGCTCATACCACCAACATCACTCTCTGATGACTTCACCATTATCGCGTGCATTGACAATGGAGAGGAGTCAGACCATAGGAGGCTAGTAGAGGATTTTGTCTTATTGTGCAAGGAGAACCACCTTGAACCCAACATCAAGGCAGAGGAACTGGTGGACGTCCAGCATATCAAGGAGCCTCAGAGATTATGCACCATCAAGGGGGGTGGAGGAGGTTTTGAGGGAATACAAACAGCTGGGGGTCCATGTGAACAGCAGACTGGACAAGTCATATTACATTGGACTCCACGTTTTCGGGAGGCTTGGGTCTTTTGATATGTTCAGCAAGCTGTTGGTGGTTGCTGCATGAACACAACGGCACAACCCAGGCAGCCAAGAGTAGCACAGGATACCCTCGCAACGGAGCTGTGTTGTGTGTGCGTGCAAGTTTATTATGGAGCCAAATAATGTGAGAGGGGAAAAAGAAAAATTTTAAAACAGGAGCTTGACAGCTTTAGTGGGCGCCACCAGAATAAAGCCAAGCCCCCAGGCTTGGGGGTCTGGGCCCTGCCTCTGGTCTGTGTGTATGGAATTTGCATGTTCTCCCCATGCTTCTCAAGTTTAGTCCAAGTACTCCAGTTTCCACCCATGGCACAAAAATATGTCTTCTGCGTGGACTGGGATGTTAAATTGCCCATAGTGTGTGACTGGGTGAGTCAGCATGACTGTGTCCTGCAATTGATTGGCACCCCATCCGTGGCATCCTAAACTGTCTGAGATAGGCTCCACCCCCCACCCCCCCCCCAACTCTGCATAGGACAAAGCAGTTTGGAAAATGAATGAACAAATCACACAACCCCACATTTATCATTTTTAATTTGTGGTGGCTCAAGGCAGCAACCATCAACCTCAAGTCTGCAGTTTTTTCAGACATAACATTCTGCTTTTTCCACATGTCATATTCTAATGACCTGGTTAGTTGCTGTTAATTTAATTTGCCATTGGCCCATCATGTAAAATATTTAGCTCATTGCTAATGAATGTAGATAATTTTATACAATATTGTGGTCAATTCTAGCAGAGCTTCATATTTGTTATCTTATTATGTAGGGTGTCAGGTACAGTTAACACATTCCCCGTAATTTGATACATAATAGTATTCCAGTCAAAAATGTTTCCTTTTGGGATTGGCAAACCCAAATGCATTGCCTGAATATTTATGTCAGGAAGGACGTAGTCCCACATGGCAACATTTGAAATTTCACCAACAAAACTCTGAGCGGCGTCAAAACCCCCCAGGTACGCATCAGGGTCCTGACCAAGTATGACAGTACCCCCTGCTTCAATCGTGTGTCCAGGTTTGTACACCTTCTGGACACTCCTTTTACCATCCATCCAAAATGCAGACAGACCTGTATTGGAATTCCAGGTGACACAAATATTTGTCTTAAAGGTACTGAGTGGGGGCAGGTTAAAAAACATGCCACCACTGCCCAGGTAGAAGGACAGACGGCCATCCTTCTCACGCCACACGTTCAGCTCATCCATCTGCATGGTGCGGTAGGCAAAGAGGATGATCTCTCGGTTGCCTTGAAGCTCTGTGGCCAGCATCATACACAGGGTGAAGGCTGTCAATGCCAGGGGCTTTTGGGGAACTAATGTGACATAGCTACCATCAGTCTCAGAGGGAAACAGAAGAGCTTTTCCACCAAGACCTAGTGGGGGAACAAAGAAACAAAGAAGGTTATATTATGTATAGGAGTGTGTAGGAACACTAAATATTATTATTAATGGGCAAAGAAAAAGCATAAATTTTACTGATGAACAAAAGAATAAGTTCATTAATGAAGAATGGTCATGAGAACAGACTGAGATGTCCGACAACCTCCAGAGTCTGAGGACACGCCAAAGAACAGGACAGCTGTCACGAGGATCATCAGTTCTCTATGAAGACGCTGCAAGAGCAAAGAACGTTTACTGTCTGCCGCATTTTTACACTACACCCTACAAGTAAAACTAAATCAATTAAAAAACTGAAAACAATCACAAAAATTCTGCTATGAGTAGACCTGCACTAAATGAGCTGAAGTTTTTTAGCTGCATGCAATGGCACCAAGAGCGTGAATGCTGAAGACTCTATCAATCAAATGATGACCAGTCCACGCTGGACAGACATTTGCCCCGTACCATATTCCATACAATATTTGCAGTGCTGTTCATTAACGTACATCATAAGAGCTGTATAACACCAAAAGCACGGCAATGTCCACCTACCATCATGAGACCAGGATCTGCCAAGCAGCTGAGTGTGAATGCAATGACTCCTCCTGTGCTTTGAGGGTTTAGGTCTCTTATATGACTGTTACACATGGACTTTGAGCTTTTGTTCACTATTTATAGCCTGAATGTCGATAACAGTAAAATATTTTTGCAACACCACTGATTTATTTCCTTATAATTTGCATATTTCTAGTTCAACAGCAGTTCATGCCAAGTACAGGAGTTCTTTGTCATACAGTGTAAATCCACCATCATTTCAACATCGGCAAGCCAAAGGAGTTAAAAAAGCTCCCATCACAAAAATCTTTATAGATCCCACTCTCGTCACAAGACTGACTTATAATTATACAGATTTCTTTAAAGTTCATATTTTCTAATGAAGTGCCCAATAAGGGAATATACACAAACTTGTCTGTTACAGGGACTTGACTGTACATGCCAGATGCTCGATTCCTTCTAGTCTCATACCTCACTCCAAGCACCACCTCAACAGGCTCTACGACACCCAACTTCTTATGTAAATGCCTCTTCCATTTTGTCTCTGTATTCAAATTAGTAAAAGGATTTTCAAGGTTTTCAAAGTAATCTTCAAACTTGGCTCAAATATTTTCGTCATCAGGAAGCAAGTTTATGACATCTTCTTTCACATTAGAATGCAGTTCATATACAAGCTCTTCCATATTTTCAACAGACTTTATGACACTAGTTGCTACACTGGAGCTTTGAAGTTTTGCAATAAGGGAAGCATACATTTCTTGGGTATTTTTTCTAGTCCTATCACAGCTTGATGAAGGCTCTGGTTGGTCTAAAATACAGTCATTTGACAGGCTTTTTAGGTCACATGTAGCAACTGGAGTAGGAAGTGGTTCACTGTAACCAGGACTGAAAGCACGGTGTTTGTGTCACAAATGCTTTTTAAATCCAGAGAAAGTGAAAAATTTTCGAGTACATCCACCTTGATCACATATCAGCTGAAATTTTTTACCAGGATAAAAGGCATGTGTGAGCTTAAGATAACGAAAAAACTTTTGAACTGAACTCAGAGTGGACTTGCAAACAAAACAACAAAACATTGCTCTTAAAAAACAGTAAGTCAGTTGAGGAGTTTGGCTCTGAGGTCTTTCACCCTGGGACTTTCATGGGAAAAACCTACATCAATGTTGTAAATAGTGGTTTGGATAAAAGTGTACATGTTGTGTAAGGCCTGATTGTATGAGATTCCAAAAACATAGTGTGCCTTAAAAAGTTCATCAAAGACCGACAGGGAAGACTTAGCCTTGCAGGGTATCAGCTGACCATCCATCACGATGTAGTAGTCGTGGATACCATTTCTTGATGTCCCAACTGCCAGGATATAGGATTGTTTTACCTGGTCAGAACCAGTGACCTCCTGAAGGCTGCAGCATGACTGGAAAAAAAAAATAAAATGCGAAAACTGACATGGTACATGGCTACATGGTAAATGGAATTTGTATAAATAGGGCTAGTCAATAAATTTATGAATTTAGCTTAATATT
>JAACJT020000075.1:15206099-15222066 GCA_009936485.2 Gymnarchus niloticus | reverse complement strand
ATATTGTGACCAGCAATCACACAATAAGAAATATGTGAGAGAGCATATTGTGACCAGCAATCACACAATAAGAAATATGTGAGAGAGCATATTGTGACCAGCAATCACACAATAAGAAATACGTGAGAGAGCATATTGTGATTGCTGTAACCAAACTTTTTCGGCACCTAACTCCTCCTACAGTTTTCGCACTAGAAACTTTGTTCCAACTGTAAAATGTTCAGCCCATTGAGGAGAAGGGTGCTTATGTTTTTCTTTTTGATATCCCACCCACATCCTTCTTTTTTATCCCTCTTTCCATCCATTTTCCCATAGACTTTGAATGGGAAATTTTTCAGACTGCTCCCATATGGTCAATTTTCAAAACAATACCTCCAGACTTACTACACATGTTCTGGGCAGTATTACAAAGCCCTCCACCTCTTTCTATACCTCTATCCTTCCTCATAATATAGGAATCCTATAGACATGTTACAACAGTCATGAAGCTTGGTAAATGTATTCTACAGCAAAGGTACAGCACTTAACTGCTTTCATATGGATGGCACTCATCCTTCACCCTTCTATTCTTTCATTCATCCCTCCATCCTCCTGTTAGAACCCATTGATTTTATTACTCCTTCATCTTTTAAGCTAGACTCATGAAACTTGGTATATGTATTTTGCAGCAAAAGTACAGCACTTGACTACTTTCATACTGATGCATTCATCCCTCCATTTTTCCATAGCTAATGCAACCAGCGATCACATGCATTTTCTCCAGGAAATTCCCTCTCTAGTTATTATTATTATTATTATGGCACACAGTGGCAGTAGAAGTTGTATTGGTAGTAGCAGTGGCACTAGTAATACTATTTAATTAAATAAGAATTACAATCATATAAAAACTACTTAATCAATGTTATTTAATTAACTATGTCACCATTCCTTCTGTTACTGATGGCACTGAAGCTGTTAGTCCACTTCAGGTTCACGGAGCATTCATTCTTCACACAGTTCTGCTATAAGCTATTCAAATGTAGACTATATCCTCTGGCCCAGTTTTCTGTAAATTGAGGCCTAAGGTGCATAGATTGAATAGCAAACTTACTGAAAAAAATTAGGAGAAAAAACACATTATCATACTTTTTTGTGATATGCTAAAATGGAGCATTCTGTTGCAAAAAGGCACCTCTGTAACAATTGGAGTGTATTTGGCACCTGATGGAACCATGTAGAGCAATCAGTTGACACGGTCGCAGACTTACTGGACCTAGAATACAGGATTCTGCTGCTCCATGCCCTTTAGAACCTGTCTCTCGCTCCAGAGCCCAGCCTCCATGACTGATCCAGGATCAGGATCTAGGGCAGATGTTTTTCCCACTCTATGAAGGATTTTCATGACATCTGCAACTCTTTTACTCAGGTGTGATCATTCCTCTATAGTATACTTTAATCACATCTCAAAAGTGAGTATCACTGCTGAAATTCTTTTTTTTCAATTTATTCCATTACAACAATTAAAAGTCAAAACACATATGATTTCACAATAAAATCAAATTTCAATGCAATATTCAAACAGACCTTCTTGTCTGTTAACATCACCAAAAAAAAAGAAAATATCAGCAATTTAAATAATTAAAATCAGACATGAACATAAATGCCATAACAATAAGATCAAGCATTAAACAATTAATTTAACATGCCACCATGCTTAAAAGACAGCAACAAACAATAGCAATCAAAAGCAGTGTCCCAGATGATTAAATAGTTAAATAAATTAAACATTCAGAAAATAAAAATCGGCACATTCCCATAAAACACTACCTAGACAGGGTCCATTTTCCTGCACAGATGCTCCACTGATATCCAGACCACCCTCGTGTATCCACAGTCCCAAAAGGCGTGAGAGAGCATTTCTTGCTCTGAACACCCGGATCTGGGGCAGCAAGGATGTCTGGTCAGCTTGCAGCTGTACAATACCTCCCTGACTGGCAGCCTACCATGCAAACACTGCCAGTTCAGGTCCTGCAGCCGGTGATCCAAGCCTTTGGGCTGGATCCTGCTCCATGTGTCCTTCTCCAGACCCAGGATAGCTTGAGTGTTCCTCGCCTCTAGCACGGCCTTATATAAAACTCGGTGTTTGACGAGGACATCTGAGGTGAGACCTGCTGGAAGAGACTTACTCCACCTTACTGCATGGTTATAGTGGTCCGGCAATGTTTTGGCCTTGGGCCCGGCCTTGGATCATGACTTCACCAGCCTTCACATGGGCAGAACCAGCCACAGTTTCAGAAAACACTGGTGGGGGTGCTCTGGGGGAACCACCAGATGTACACAGAACTGGGAGAAGAGCAGGCAGTCAAGCCTGAGAGGGAAGTCAGGGACATCTCTCCCCCTGTCCTTTCCAAGATACATTACTTCCCTCTTCATGGGCTCATACCTGCCCTCCCACATGAGATTAAAAACATCCTGAGTCAGGCCTCTCCGCAAAGAGCGGGGCATGGGGTATGTACATGGGCGGGCCAGTTAAAGCAACGGGGAAAAATATATCTACTTTTAAGGCAAGAACCTTACCTAGGAAGGACAGGGACCTGGCCTTCCACAACCCCATCTTCTGTTTGGCAACATTCAAACGTTTTCCCAGTTTACACAGGCAGCACCTTTCGAAAGAAAGTAGACCCCAACGATTTGAGATGCCTGTCACAGAGGGAGAGACCCCCGACGACATCCTCTCTCACCTTCCAGCTGCCAAAGTACTTGACCACCGGCTTGCTGAGGTTAAGTTTGGCTCTGGAAGCTGAACCGAACTCCTGAACCAAGCTCATGGCGTGACCGAACGACTGGTCTGAGCACACAAACAACGTGGTGTCGTCTGCGTACTGGGCCAGCTTAACTGTCTGACCTCAGTTCCCTGGTAGCAGCAGGCCAGGTCAATACCTGGGTGGGCACGGATGGCTCTGGCCAGTGGCTCTACATAGAGCATGCAGTGGAGGGGAGAGAGAGGACAGTCCTGCCTCACACCGCTCAACTAGGGAACCAACTCACTGAGGGATTCGTTGATGGAAACATGACTACTGACTTTGTTGTACAACGGGTGTAACCATCCGAAAAATTTGGGCCCAAAACCTAGCCTGCCTAGAACCCTAAACGGGAAGTCGTGGTCAACTCGGTGAAACGCTTTCTGCTGGTCCAGACCAACTAGTGCGAGGGTCATGTTCCTGTCCTCTACCCAGGCGATCGCAGCTTGGATAAGATGTAAATTCCAAGTCACTGACAGTACCGGGACCCCGCATGTCTGATTGCAGTGGACCAGGTGAGCCATGGTTTTTTTCAGGCATTCCGTCAGGGTCTTTGCGATGATCTTAGCATCTACACAAAGCATGGTCAGGGGCTTCCAGTTGCCAAGGTTGGCATGATGGCCCTTCTTGTGCAACAATGAGAGAACCTCAGACTTCATGCTCCTAGTGAACATGCCCTGATGCTGCACATCCTCAGCCACCTCTAGTATCTCTGGACCGATGACATTGCAAAATGTGGAATAAAATTCCACGGTGAGCCCATCAAGGCTGAGTTCTTTGCACCAGTTCATTTTGTCAAGCACCTTAGTCAGCTCAGGTAGAGTGAAGGGGGTCTCTAAGCTGTGCCTCACTGGGAAGACAAGGTTTGATTTTAGATAAAAACTGCTCCCCTGCCTCAAAATCAGTGTCCCTTTTTTAGAAAGGTCTAAAAAATAATCCTTAGCAATTTCCAGCATCCGAGCAATGTCTGAGAAGGTCCTGCCTTCTGGGTCCCTCAGGGAGGTGAAGCTTTTCGCCTCTCGGGCCTTTTTACCTGTATTATAAAAGAAGGCAGTACACTTCTCATTCTCTGCCAACTTTTGTACCCTGGCCCAGAAGAGACGGACAGCAGCTGATTGTTCATGCAGGCCTTTGAGCTTACCTTTAGTGGCCTGCACTTTATCAAAATCAGATTGTCCTCCATTGTTCTGGCAGTTCCATCGCTCTTGCAGCCTATGCTCTAACTGTTTTATGTTATGAAGTGTCACTGCTGTTAAGGCCTGGGTGGATAATAGGTCCAAGTGGACTGTCTGGCTCCTGGAAGCAACCAGTAAATAAGAAATGCTCCTCCTTTTGTTCACAAGGGGGCCATTTTGACATGGCCCATCTTCTCAGACCACTCTCATTGCTGCAGTAAATGGTGGATTGTAAATATTTCTTTGTCTGCAATGGTACAGATTGTCTTGGGAGATATTTAATATAGGTTTCCTATCAGTGAGATGGGTGGGGCCTGTGTCAACTCTGTTTTGCACAGGGGTGTGGCCTACTGGCTCCCGTTCATTTCCTGTAAATCCAGGTTGTCAGTTTCTTTGCCGCTTGGGCTGATGGGAGAAAGAGAGTGAGTGAGAGAGAGAGAGTGTGTTGGAGCTAGCTGCTCTGTTGGCAGAGGGGGGTTGCTGCAGACTGACAGGGTGAGGTTACCTGATAGGAAGCTGCATCCTGGCCATCTTTACCAGTCCCAGGGATCTAACTGGGAAGCCTGCATGGGGTGGAGTAGGGGGTGGAGAGGTCAGGAGGTGAGTCTCCTGTGCAGTACTGCTAGCATGTTGGTGCAGTCCTGAGAAGGTGCTGAGATATCTGCGAACCCTAGTGTGCTCACTCGTAATGCTCCTCCCTGGATCACCCGCACATGTACCGTCTGCCCCCCCCTCACCGGGAAAGTGAACCTAACAAGTTCAGATGCTGCTGTCCTGTATCACTGGTGTGCTTTCTTTATGAGTCTGGATAGGGTATTGGAGACAGACACCATCTCCCTGCCCTCAGTGTGGAGTCTAGCAGCTTCCTGTGGGCCAGGGATGTCTTAGGAAAAGCCAATCTGTTACCACGGGTGACCGGAATTCCTGCTCCTTCTCTGTTAATCCTCACAAACTGGAAGCGTGATTTTAAACAGAGGCTGGTTCATGAAAGATAAAATAGCTTCTGACTGAGCCGTTACCATGGATATGCAAGTTGTTATTAATTTGCACATTCAGTTTTGTTTGTGTACTGTTAACATAAACATTTAGCATTTGTGACAGTTCATAGTCAGCATTTAAAGATAAAAAATGCTGCAGAGAGACAATTAAGCCTTGAATAATTATAAGTACTATTATTATTATTTGCACAGTTGAACAACTAATGAAGAGATTTAATACTTGGGCCAGTTCAAAGCTGGCCTGTAAGATAAAAGAATGGGTCAGAGAGAGGAAGTAGAGTCACAGCCCTGAACAAGGAGAATCATCTGATAAGAATACAAGAAGATGGTCGGCTTGCCCCAAGCAGCCCATTGGAGCATGCTCAGTAGGGGATGAAGTCTGGCTCCCGTGCAGAGGGGAGGGTTGGGATGAATGATCAGCCCACTGACCGCTGGGACAGAGAGTGAGGGAGCAGAGAGTGAGGGAGGGAGCGAGAGAAGGAGAGAGAGTGCGATCTCGAGTTACCAAGCCTGCGTCTAACAGAAAGAGACATAGTCTCACTGGTTGAAACTCCCCCCCAGCCCCCACCAATGCCTGCGACGTGGTTTGACACTGGAAGCCCCCCCCCCCAATTCCGGTCTTGGTGCTCGCATCTGTCAGTAGAACCTCACACACGGCCGAGGAGGACTCTTGAAATGTAGTATCTGTTCCTGAAGTAGCAGAACAGGCGACTGGAAAAGCGGTCACAGGAGAAGATTTTCGAGAACCTCCATGGATGGGATCTTTATCATGAAGTGGATGTTAAGACTTTTACATGCTGTGCTGGACTCCTTAACTTTGTAAAATAAGTTTTTTAGCAAATGATGCTAAACTGATTTCCACAAAATCATCCCTTTCTGTGCCTCTCCCAAGATGGATGGACTTCCCTGCAGTCAACAGCTTCCTGGTTTACATATGCCGGACCAGCTTAGAATGTCTCTTTCCATGGATGCTGATCTCCTTTGGTGAATTACAGACACTGAAAACCCCCCCGTAGAAGAAATCACATGTCTTAAGGAGGCGGACTTGGCTCCTTGGCATGACGAACGACTCCAGCATTTTGAGACGCAGGGGTTTCCAGGTAATATCTTGGGGGAGGGGGGGTTCATCACCTCGTACACTTTTTTGTTTCTCTCTTCTCTTCACAATTGTGTAAAACATTCCATTTCTTCATTCCTAAAAATCTGAGCATGTGAAATGTTCCCACGATTATGAATTGGGAAACCTACCTAGTTATTTCGTCCTGCTAGAGACTTTGGCTTTAATGCTTCATTTAACATTCCCAATTAACTAATAAGCCCCGCAATATACTGTATGAATAGAAACACTCCAGAACAGACTGCTCAGATAAAGGAGCCCCAGTACAGACGCTGTTTCAATAGAGATACCTCAGTACAGACTCTGTTTGAATAGAGATGCCTGGTACAGATTCTGTTTAAATCAGGATGCCCCAGTACCGACTTTGTTTCGATAAAGATGCCCAAGTACAGACTCTGTTTGGACAGAGATAGCCAGTACAGACTCTCTTTGGTTAAAGATACTGCAGTACAGATAGCTTAAACAGACATGGAATTCTTTTCAAGCAGTGTATGTTTAATGAACTGTACTGGTTGTTTTGTTCCTGCAATTGTCCCAGTTGGCATGATGATTGTCGGGGCGCCAAATGGCTGGCCACCTAGTTCCCCTGTGTCCGGTGGTATTGGTACTCAGAGAGACTGAGAAACTTACATGAGCTAGCTCACGTGGATTGACCCAACCAGTCTGTGAAACTCTGACTCAAGTGTGCAGCGGGACTCATAATCCCACAGCATCCACTGTCATGGAAACGGAACGTAGGGAAAGAATGATCAAGTTCGCATGGTCAGAGCTATGTGGGTAAGCTGACTGGCAATCTTGGAAGGACCACATAGCCTGCTCCGGCACGGAAACATGCAAGGTAACCCCAAAGTCTGTGGTTCGAGGATTTTGGGATGTGTCCGTGTGTAGAGAAGAGTGTCTGCTAATTTAGTGTTGCCTCTCTCCTCATGATCATTCAGAAGTTTCTGGAAACTGTCTACAGGATTCAAATACCTAATGGCATGGATTAAAAGTTCTGGGCCTTTCCTTTGGCTGTCATCTGTCCTGGACCAATTCGAGTTATTAATTTTCCTTTTTTTTTTTTTTTGACTGGATGGCCGTCTCAGGAGGGAGTCAGGTGATTGCAGTTTGGCATGCTGATTATTAATTCACTCATTCTGCCTGTAACTTGTTCCCAGTAAAGTGTGCACATTTCTGTATTTGACAAAGCACTCAGAAACCTTTCTGTCCCTGCCCGCTCTGTTGCTTTACAAACCCGTTTCTTCTACAAAAAATGTCCCAGCTGAGTGCCCCGGTTTTCTGTTCTATCTGAACCACAGACTTACAGAAAATTATTTTGTCAATCGTGAATTGCTAACTTCTCATAAAAGACAAATGAATAACGTAACGAATATTGTGTGATTTGTGTACCTCTGTAGAAGTTCCCCACGAGGATTTGGGGAATATGGAGTTTTGTCTTCGTTCTGAAACTTTTCGCTGGTCCTTGATTTTAGATGAATGAAATGACGACTAGTTGACTTATCGTATGATTCAAGTTCGGGTAGAAAATAAACAAAAAAGCAAACAAATTAAACAGCTAGTATAGTAAATGTTTAAAATCAAATGAATATATACCGACACTATAGGGGCTCAGCGAATAGAATGGTGTCCTTACATTTCCAGAGCTTTGGGCAGCTCCTGGACGGATGACCCTGGACTGCATTTGGACCCATACATCCTTTAAACATTGGTTAGATCTCCACAAACATTACAACAATACCATGCCCCTTACGCTCTAGCCGATTCTACTCCTGATTTGGCTTTAAAATACTGCAAAAGCAAGCACTTCACTGATTGTGGAATTTCGGAAAAATATATAATCGCCTTTTCCGTTTAAGGGATTACGAGTTATTAAAACTGGGCTCTCCGGTAGCGTTCGCCACGAACTGCACAATGTCTGGCTCCCTATCGCCCGCTGACAGAAGAACGCTGGGTACGCGGCGCTCGCTCAGCTGGTACGGAACGCGGCTCGGTCTGCTGATGGAAATGATGGGGCTGCAGGAGCCGGAGAGCGGTGCGGTCCAGGTGAGGTGCAGTATTACCTGGTGGGTGTGTTTTTCGGAAGGTTTGGGATTTTAGGAAGGAAACGATGGCGCGCTTAATCACTTACCGGTTAACTTTCTAGTGGTTAGTAGCGGGAATCTTTTTCAGTAGTAGCCTACTGAACAGAATTATTACATAGGGTTTACTTCTAATCCTGAACACTTCGAGTCTGTAGCATCACAGACTTCGTATTTTCTTCCCAGCGGACATTAAAATAGCATTGTACGTGTTTGTGGGTGATACACTTCACATTTACTACTAGTTTAAGATATGGAGTGATTATTCCAATTCTCCCGCCGTATAAGTTTTAAAGGAGTTAATTTTCATTGCTGTCTGATCCTTAATGGCATAAATCTTGCACTGTTGTGATTTTGACAGTTGGGCAACAGAGCGGAATGGGTTTACAATAATCAGTGTTAATCTATCATAGTTCCTGATCGTTTTTAATGGAGGTTTTCCCACGAGGAGGCTGGTACTGGTGACCTGTTTTCTTAAATCCCCAAGTTATGCTTTTCTGCATAAATTAAAGGAAATGTGTTTAAAGGGGCGTTTTGATCACGTTGCAGTACCTTAAAATAACACAATCTGTGTCTGTCCCGTGCCAAACACTTGCTGGGATCACGCTTTAAACAGCTGCGAAACTGTGCCTGTTAATCCCCCTGTCCTCCGGATTAATATAATCCATTATAAACGGGAAATAGGCCACCCTACCTCCTTGGCACGACATCGCCAAGACTGACACCAAAAATACTGTAGTCATCTTCTTATAGAATCATAAAATAATTACCTGAAGTAATTGTAGTGTTAATACGTCGTAATGCCCTATTAGGAATCTAGAGTTGTTTTGAATCTATGAAGGGAAATATTTAAATATAGCATTTCTCATTATGCAATGTTTATTTTCAAAACTTGTGCACTTATGGTTATCATCCATCCATCCATCCATCCATCCATCCATCCATCTCCTAACTACTTATCCTGGTCAGTACATATTATAATGCATTTAGTTCATAATTGTCTTTTGGCTGCTCCTGTCAGGGGTCGCCACAGTGGACCAGCAGTTTCCATTTCCTCCTGTTCCCCACTTCCCACTCTTTCACAACAACCACATGCATGTCCTCTCTCACCACATCCATAAACCTCCTCTTTGGCCTTCCTCTTTTCCTCTTGCCTGGCAGCTCCATCCTCAACATCATTCTCCCAGCATACCCAGCATCTCTCCTCTGCACATGTCCAAACCAATGCAATCTCGCCTCTCTGGTTTTGTCTCCAAACTGTCCAACCTAAGCTGACCCTCTAATATACTCATTCCTAATTCTGTCCATCCTTGTCACACCCAATGCAAATCTTAACATCTTTAACTCTGCCACCTCCAGCTTTGCCTCCTGTCTTTTCATCAGTGCCACTGTCTCCAGCCCTTATAACACAACTTGTCTCACTACCATCTTGTAGACCTTCCCTTTCACTCTTACTGGTACATGTCTGTCACAAATCACTCCTGACAGTCTTCTCCACCCACTCCACTCTGCCTGCACTCTCTTCTTCACCTCTTTTCCAGATTCCCTGTTGCTCTGAACTGTTGACCCCAAGTATTTAAACTCAATAATGTATTTAGTTATGTACTATATGTATTATTATGAGAACCGTGCCTTTATCAATATACTAATTTTTGGTAGGGGAGTTTTGTGTTCTGTGCTCTGTACATGAAGTATTAAATGTAGCTTGTATACTTCATTTGTAAGGTGGAATTAAAGTGGTGATTTCCCATGATGCACTGCAGCATCTAAGCTGCCAGTTGCTGGTGATTGGGACAGCAGCTGGTTGATAAAGATGGCTTGTAGGATTATTTGTTGCTGTCATTTGACTTTGTTTCATAGGTGGAGGCCGGGTGAGAATATAGCCTAGACACCACAAATCTTCTCTGGATTAAACAGTGGAGCAAGGGCTTGAGTGAGCAACTGGTTATCTTTTAGGATATTATCTTTCTGTCGGTTTGAGGAGGTTTTGACGAAAGCACCTATTCAGCAGGAACGGTGAGGTCCAGCAGAATGACAACAAGCCATCAGAGTTTAGTCATGGCGGGAAGGAGATGCGGTATTGCCGTAGAAGGTAAAGCAGAAGGGGAGGAAAGAAAGGTAAAGTTGGAGGGTCATTCATGAGCACAGAGGAACATTAGCAGTGTGACTGATGCCTGAGTGTGCTTCCTCCTGCCTGACGACTGTGAATATGCTGCTTCTGCTTAACCATCAACCGTGAACAATTTCTGCACAAGACCTGTAATTAGAGCAATATTCTGTGGAAGAAGAGTTAACATATTGAACCTGTAAAGAGAGTGGTTTCCCGTGTGGAAGCTTTCTGCTGCATTAGTGTCAATGATATTTATTAGTCTTGTCCACTGTGTGCTTCACAAAGGCCTGGCATTCTGTCAAGGGACTTCCCTGCCTGACACCCTGTATGACTCAGATGCAGATGGGTGGATGGGAGTGTATTTCAGAATTAATCAGTTCATCAATGAATCAATAAAATTCAGTAGTGGTTACTATTGATTGATGGTTATGTTTTCTTTTTTATTGCATTTACCCCTTGGTTTTCCTATTTGTTAAAGATTGTCCTCTCAACGCTGCTTTGTCGTGAAGGTCAGCTGTGCACTCCTGTGAAACAGCTTTCTTCACATACGGCTCCCATTCCTGACAGCTGGGAAATTTCTAGAAATCTCAGTCCTAGCTGGGCCATGACACAGCACACTTTTAAAAACCCCCCCCGTGAATGCTGTGATTAATCCTGCTCTGGGATTAGAGATTTGACGGCTCAGGAAATCAAAAGCCAATGAATTTCAACTTGAATGAGGAATGTCAGTAACAACAATCTGTTGTCACAGTCAGCTAATTGGCAGCACTCATTAAAGCCCAGTTCACACCTCACGCACTCGCCCACACAATACCAGTTGCCCAGACAAAATGGTATCATATTAACGTAATTGTGGATGGATTGAGGTGAACGCCAAGGTCACTGTGAACAGGCCAATATTTTTATTCCTGTGCACAAGGGTGAGATGTGCTGCAGTTAGTGCTGTTTCTGCACAGATTTTGTTGCACGATTGCGCTTGCTTGTGTCATAAGACTGACGTGTACCAAATGGAGAAGCATGAACACGGCTGTGTTTGTGTTGCTTGGCTGTGAACGTGTGCCCCACCATGTGCGGTAGAGAATATGTCCTGGCCTGACTGCTGGCAGGACTGTGCTTATGAGGATGCCCTCTGTCTAATCATGTTCAGCTGGGATTAGCCTTCTTCTAGGCTTTGACCTTTAGCCCTGGCCTACTCTGAGCCATAACCTGGTTTAGCAGCGTTTGGAATCTGGGACTTGGTAGCTATTTCGGACTTGCATTTGGACCTGCTTATGTAGGCCATGGACATTTCTGGAGCACATGGTACCAGTTGTGCCGAGGACACCAGGATAATGTAATGGTTAAATCTGGCTGATTAAAACGCTCACCTTCAGCTATTTTTTCTGTATTCCATTATCGCAGCAGCCGCAGTAGGGGTGCTTTGAGGATTGAACATACACTCACTCTGGCACTTGAAATGTTTGCATTGATACTTAGGCTTTGGCTGTGATGCTGGTCCAGTGTGGAGCACCATACCCTCCCACTTTCAGGGCTGTGAGTTTGATTCCTGCCCCGGGTGACTGTATATTGAGTTTCCATGATATTGTCGTCTATATTGGTTTTCGACTTCAGTCTGAAAAAATGCTGTTAGCAGAACTTACATCTCATACTCTGAACTGACATTAGAGTGTAAGTCTGTGCCCTCTGATGACCTGGCAGCAGCCTTGTGCCCCTTGTTGTCTGCAGTCAGATCCAGGTTCACTGCGACCCGCCATTGCATAAATGCTATGGAAGATGGATAGATATTTAAGGTTATGTTTCACTGGCAGTTCCCTTCAGAGGCTAAAATCCAAAATAAAGTGTATGCAGTGTAAAGAATATATAATTAAAATGTGGTAGTGATGTTTAGGGTTGGGGGTTCAAATCCCTTGCTTTTTTTTCTGGAGTTCACATACAGTGATTGTCCAGGATCATGAGTTACTGTTCTCTGTCCAGTGGTATGGAACCCTAGCATCAGCCTCACTGCATATAAAGAGAGAGGTGAACTGACCTGGGGTCTGTGGTACACACAGAGTGACCACACAAGCCTCTGCATGTCATTTAGAGTCACTCTGCTTACACGCCCGCACAGGCTTATACCAGTTTCTATGCACTCATGCTAACAAACACGGATCGTAAAAATCACGCACATGCAGTAATGTGTCTGCATAGACGTACATATCAGTGCTATGAGGCAGAGGCATGCTGCTGTTTTCAGGCCATAACACTCACCTGCTCTGTGTCACATGCTGCCATTAGAGGCTACTTGTGGTCCAGGAAATTCAGCAGGGCAGAAGCGGGTGGGAGGCCGACCCCTCAGAGAGACAGAGACCGGCCTGATCTGCTCACTTCTGAGTATCACAGACTATAGGATGAGGTGTTTCTCTGCTCACGTTTTACATAAAATACCCATAAAATACCACCCCCCCCCCCCACCTGCCATGTTGGTGCCCATCTGACATCAGCTACAGGGTGAAATTGCAGGGCTTCAAGCTAGTCTGCTCTTCAGCACAGACAGATGACTCTAGTCCCCAGCACAGAACACACCTTGCTTTTTGTGGGGTGGTGCCCCCTAGCTGTCCACTGTCATCATCTATTGCACATTAGCTGAAGTGCCAGTGATGACCATCCACACATTCAGCATTTCCCTCAATCGACACATGCTGCGTTTGCACCGCTGCTCCGGCCAAGATCCGGGCTGAGCCAGGCTTCATGTTTATGTTATCTCAGTAGAGTCAGAAAGTGAGATTTCAGCCAGTATCTCCAGGGAAGAGATAATCTAAGCTTAGGCTAAAAAGCCACAGAGATGGAGCTGGCCTAGTTAGTCAGTCTCTGCAATGAACTTGCAGCAAAGTATTTGAACATGGCCTGATGAACATACAATGAGCAATGATGAACATATAATGTATTTATTACAGAAACACTCCAATGTTTCCCAGTCTTAGAAGGATTAGCTACTATAGAAATAGCCTACCTAACCTGTCCCTCGGCTGTCCATCATAGTTAGCCACAGAATATTCTGAGCTGTAGATCACAGACATGAAACATTGTTTCAGAATGTCTTCCACAAATGTTAACATCTCAACTGAAAAAGCGAGTTATATTTGGAGATATGTCCATCCATCCATCCATCCATCCATCCATCCATCCATCCATCCATCCATCCATCCATCCATCCATTTATTTCAAGCTGCTTATCCTGGTCAGGGTCATCAAGAGTTATGTGCTTAATAGTCATGTTTTTCTTTTCAAAGTTAACTGAAGCAAACTTTATAAATGGAACATTGCATTGTATTTTTGTACTTGTCACTCTTTGACCTTGTGACAATGATCTAACCTACCACAGGATGCCATGTCAGAAATACTCAGTTACAACAGAGGTATTTTATTCATCCCAGTGGGGAATTTCACACATTCCATCATGCTCTCCATGAGAGGTACAGATACACATGTCAGCCAGCATCTAGCACCCTGGAGTAGTAAGGGCTAAGGACCTTGGTCAAGGGCCCAACAGTGATATGATTACTTTGTTCACCATGGTATTTGAATCCACAGCCCTCAGGAGGTGGGCACAGATCCATAACCTACTGATTGACAGATACCCAGCAGTGTCCTGGTGCTTTTTTGTGCAAAAGAAGGCAGTGGAAGCAAAACTTTGGTGTATGGCTGAGCCGCAAAATACAACATTTAAAGGGCCATGATCATCTTTACTACTTCAGACAGACACCCTGATGCATTTCTTGTTTTATTGATCGATATACAGAGTTGAGAAAGCCCGCTTATAAATGCAGTATGTCCTATTGGCTGAACATGGTGGTCAAGGCGACTGACTGGAAAAAATAAAAGGCTGGAATATACATTTTACTTATGCAAACACCCTGGGTGTGCTAGGTAATACTAGACAAATGTTGGAAGTTGTTATGTTAACTTGTTTGTTGGATTGAGAATCAGGTTTACTATAAACCACTGGGGATGAAAATGATTAATTTAAGCAATGAATGCTTTTGCAATCTACTGCTGGAAAAAGATTAGCTTTTGCTCTGTGTGTGCGTGTGTGTGTTTGTGTGTGTGTGAGAGAGAGAGAGAGAGTGTGCGTGCGTGCATCTTTGGTCGATAAATTAATCTGGGAGCTGTCAGAAGAGCCTGTCTGGCTACCAGTCATTCCGGTATATATCTGCATATTTAATTCTACCCAGGTTTTGCTTTCTGGCAGACAGAGTTAAGACAGGGCACTTACAGTCTGTTAGGTCAGTCCAGCACAGTGAGCAGTAAATTGACACCTTACGCCCCCTAATGGCAGGTTCATGTTACTGCCGAGACACACACGTCCCCAGACTGATTGTAGGGCCAGGGATGCATTTTTTAAGGGTCGTGAAGATAATTCCCAATAACATTTCATAGCATAGTTTTTATTGGGGGCAAATGGTAATATAGTGATTAAACAATTAACCCCAGGCTGAAATGATTTTGAAAATTTCTGATTCAGAAGAATCAACTGAGGAAGTCCTGGCTTTGCATGAGGATGCTCCCTGAACATGGCATATTCCCCTGGCCAGAGCCATGACATGCTGGAGAGATCGTGTCTCCCAGTTGGCTTGGGAATTTTTGGGAATACTCTAGATGGAACTATAGTCTGAAGCTGGGGAAAAAGGTGTCTGATAGAAATGTTACTACTTTGACCATCAGTGGGAGGAGTAGTGTGAACAGGGAAGGATAGATGGATGGATGGATGTCAAAGCAGTTGAACTGGAAAATCCTTAAAAATGTAATTTAAAGAGATGTTGGTGTGTTTGCATATTTTAGGAGGTTCAGGAACAGAGGACTAGGAGGATTCAAATAAAGTGGACATTACTATACAGGAAGTAGTCATGGGAGGTACGGTGGCCCAGTGGTTAGCACTGTCACCTCACACCTCCAGGCTTGGGGGTTCATGGAGTTTGCATGTTCTTCAGGTAGTCCAGTTTACTTCCGCAGTTTAAAGGCATGAGCTATCGACTAATTGGCATGGCTAAATTGTCTGTAGTGTGTGATTGGGTGTGTGACTGTGCCCTGCAATGGGTTGGCACCCCATCCAGGGTGTCATCCACCTTGTGCCCCATGGCTGCCTGGGATAAGCTCCAGACCCCCCTGTGGTCCTGAATAGGATTAAGCATTTTTGAAAATGGATGGAAATAGCCATTTGTTAAGGTAAACAAAAAATGGAGTATGGCCTCTTTAAAAAAAGCAAAAATGAAACTAAAAGTAACTTTCAAATGTCAGGGTCCCCAGAGTACTGACCATGGTTTTGTGAGCACCCATTATGTTGTGTTGTTTTCTGTTTTCCCTATTAGGTTTAGCCATCCTTGCCCTGATTGCCAGAATGTTATTTAAGTCTGTGATTTCCCCTGTGTGCTTGCCATGCATTAATTCACATTGCTGCCAATATTGTTCTCTACTCCTGGTTCCTTTGTTTTGCCTGTTTGTGCCCCATTTCATGTGTTTCCTTTGGAAACAGGCAGAGCAGCAGATCTCAGGAGTACTTCAAATGTTAACAGAGCATGATCTGAGACTACAGGATTTAGAGGGAGGATAGATACATACTCCACAGGGATACCGTGACTGAGTATTAAGTCTGAAGTGTGGTTACCTGAGTGAGTAGGGCCTATTACATTCTGGACAATATCAACAGATTCAAGCAGAGAGCCAAAAGCC
>JAACJT020000075.1:15178137-15189416 GCA_009936485.2 Gymnarchus niloticus | reverse complement strand
AAAACAAATAAACACAAGATAGGGGATCGGCTCTTTTCCAAAGAACCATTTTTCTTTCTAAGAAAGGAGGTAAGGCCCAGGACGGTGTAAAAAAAAAAAAAAAAAAAAAAAAAAAAAAAAAACCCAAGAGCCACTCACGTGTTTGGACTGGATCTTGGCCATTTCGTTGCGGTTCCTGCCATCTTCCAGGCCTTCGTCTTGCTTTTTCCGCCACTCATCCATCTCCCTAGACATGTAACCAGAGACGCGGGATATCTACTTTAGCGGGACGGTCGTTTCGCCACATTGGGTTTCACACCATAGCCTAACAAACAGCCCAGATCGCTGATGCACAGAAGCCAACTGCATTACATTATCACCTGCTAGGTGTAAACAAAAACAGAAGGACTTGTCAGGTCACATGCACCATCGCCCATATTCTCGCTTGATCTTAAAGACTGGGTAAAGAAAGGAAGCTCGTTTCCCCAACATCACAGGCAGCGCTGAACTGCTTCTCATCGGTGATGCAGACCGCTCAAAAAAGATAAACGATCTGAAATCCTTATAGCTTAATACTGCAGGTATTCATTGTACAGCTACGGACCAAAAGAGCTACATTTCTTCTATAGACATCCAATCTTGAGCCCAAACCCCACAGCATATGCTGCCCTGCGTTTCACGCTTTGGTCCTTGTATCACTTTCTATGTTATGCTGTGGGGCTGAAGGTTACTTCGTGCTACTATACGCGGGTATAAGGATTGTACGACAGAGCCAACCCGACTTGACTAGACTAACCTGAATCTCAGTATTTTCAATAAAGCCTGCAGTGCAGGAATCACCTGCAGTACTGCGACACGCTGTGTGCAAGAAACCTCAATTACTAATCAAACAACAGAGGAAAATAAATAAATAAATCGGGTGCCAGGAAAACAGCAAGACCGAAACCAACCTCTGCAGGAAGTATTACGGCAAAGAGCCAGGGGGCGTGTCTGGCACTGATGGGAACACACATACAAGAGTCACAGGTCATTCCTATTAGAGCTAAGAAGACATTAAATAAGCTAAGGGGGTGAGTAAAGCAGTCAGTACAGACAGTGGAAGTACAGTGTTTATTATTGCATGTTATTGCCTCACACCTCAACTGTTAATTTCATAAGCTTGAATCTTAAGGTGAACTGGTGGTTTTACCACAGCCCTTAGTGTATGTAGCATGTGCACTCCGTTTCCTGGGAGAAGCCCAAACTGCTGGAGCCCAAACACAAAAGATCGAAGACGGACACCAAGTGAGCTTGCTCACCTTTCCTTCTCTGCCAGGATAAGTTTGGTGAGATAGGCGTGCAACTCGTTCTCCTGACTGATCCGCTTCTCCTCGATGCTGTTCCAGCGCTTCTTCTTGGCTATCCTGAGTGCACTGGGGATGTCATCTCCAAAGTTCAAACGCTGTTCTTTCGCCAGATTGTAGGCTAGGAGAAAAATCGACATTCAACGGAGTGATCAGCTGGTACGGGAACAGACAAGGCTTCGAACTGCTAAAGCTATGTTATCGGCAGCAAAGTTACAAGCACAATTTGGTGTGTGGGGAGAAGTTCATAAAGAGGCGTGTTCAAGCAAAACACAGGCAGGTGTTACTTGCACCCAGGTATAGCCTGCAGCAAGGCATGGACAGAGAGCGAGGCCCGGATCTTTCCCTGACCTCTCTGCAAGTTGCCAATGGCTTCATCGTAGTTCTCCAGCTCCAGGTGACACTGGCCCAAGAAGAAGTGTGCCTTGACCGACTGGCTGTCCAGCTCCAGGGCATGCTTGCAGTCGGCCAGGGCTTTGTCGTGCTGCTGCAGCTTCACGTAGCACAGTGCCCGGTTGGTGTAGTACACAGCTACAGAAGGATTGCGGTTCTGGGGGAGGAAGACAGGGACCACGGCACAGTCAAAGACAATTTTGTGCAAGTCTTAGGCAGGTTAAAAAAGGTTGAAAGCCACTTGCTTGGTTAGTAAATGTATATTTGTTTAAAAAATAAAAAAAAAAAGGTCATCACAACAGAATGTACACAAAAAAAACAGTAATACCTTAAGAAACCTGGATTTTTTTTTTTTTTTTCCTGTTCTGCAAAACATAACTGATATACGACTAGGTGGCTAAGAGACCACAGCTTTGATTACGGAAACCTCTCCCTAACGACATGCCAGACAATCCAGCTCAGTTAGTTAGCGTTATGAGATATTGATTAGCCGAATGAGGTCTACTCATAGTAGAGTTTAGATACATGGGTAGGTTGAATGGTAATTGTAAATTCTTGGGTGACATGTTTTGAAATATGTAAACTGACAGAAGGTTTTTACACCAAACAATTTAAATATTTCCTTTGCCATCCCAAGACTTTTGCAGAGTGCAGTAAATATTCAGATCATATCTTCCAATAAGGCAGACAGCAATTGGCATCCACATAATTATTGGCATGCGTTATGGCCCCGAATTTCCCTGTGGGAATCGATGAAGTATTCATCCTATGTCCTCCGGTCACCACTCACAATGGCTTTGCTGTAGCAGACTGCCGCCTCCTGGTACTTGCGGCTGAGAAATAGCCGGTTCCCTTGCTCCTTCAGCTCCTGTGCGGAGGCACTCTTCTCAGGGCTCCCTGCCATCTTCTCTGCCAGCCCCGTGGCCCCCTCTCCACTCTCCTTCCCTATCCTGCTCCCCGTGTCTTCGGCTGGGCACCTGCCACCTCTCTGTGCCACGATGCCGCCTCCCCCTCCTTTGAGAGAGAGAGAATAAATTAGGACCCCTGTGTAGTCACAAAAACCTCAATGACAGTACCATTGATGTATACTTAAACGCCACAAAAAAAAAGTGACTGCATCTTACACATGAATTCACAAGAAATTTACGTCATACCAAAAAAAAAAAAAAAAAAAAAACAGGTTCAGACTGATTTATTGTGCAATAGTTTATACAGTGAATCGTTAAAGCGACGACTTTCCCCCCCACAAGGCGAATCAGAATTCTGCTCATACTTCAGGACATCATACTCAAGCACTACAAGGTAAGCACCCGGTGGACAAGTGCTACAGTCGGGCCTTTACCGGGACCGAAACAGTAATGCCCCAGATTACAAGTCCCAGGTCCAGTTTACGATAGACATTTCCCCACACGTGTGGGTACATCTTATAAAGAAACAGCCGCAGTGCTGTCCGGTTTACTCAGGTGAACACACCAGCATTCCTTAATCTCCCTCGGTAACACGGACCACACCGTAGTGCAGCATTTGAAGGACTAACACCCAAGGCTTCATACCATCCTTCTGCAACGCAGGATGAGACTTGCAGCTTGATTTATTCAAAATAAATCCGAGGAAAACCCTAAGCCATTGACTTTCTAATGACACAAAGCCAAAGATGACAATCTGCAAACACTACTAACATGACTAGTGATCCACAAATGATTCCTTTGGCAGCTCAACGTTTGATATGAACGTTTAGTTAGCTGACGACAAGCCGGCCACCGTGGGTGTCCTGATCAGCTGCCGCAACCCGAAACACACACGGCTATGGGATAACACCGGTGTAACATTACAGCCACCACCGGCATCAGCACCACCTCATCAGTATGATACCCTTTATATAATCATCCTTGAGGACGTCAAATTGTCTTGTCGAAGTTCTTCTGGTTCCGCAGGGAAGAGTACAATTTCCCAGCCAAAAGGTGGAATCTGGGGTAAATTAGTGACACGCAGCTTACTTGAGCCACATCAACGACACGGTTAGCGTTTTATTTGTTCGCATTCTTAAACGCTACTAAGCGGCAGCCCCGTGTTTCACACCGTCAATGCCAAAGGCGTCCTTACGCAAGCTAAATCGGCGGGACCCGTCAGTCCTCTTGTGCGGCGCTGCCCCCCCCTCCTCTTCAGGCCGCCGTCGACACCAGGAAAGACCGAGGTCTCTCTGGCCCGGTGTGTGTCCTCCACGGACGCCGCTTTTCCCACTGGCCCCCTCCTTTCCTACGAAAAAAAGTCACTCAGAGCCACGGGAGGCAGACGACACGCACTATGCATCACGCCAAGCGGCGACATATTCCGTCTTTCGCCCCTTTTTACGAGCTCGTCATTCCACGTCTCATTCGGTAGCTGGCTGCCTTAGCAGCACCGTGTTTTCTCGGTGACGTAGACAGGACGGGGAAGTGCTAGTTAAGGCAGCCTTGGCAGTGAGTTCAGCTATTCAGCTAACTAATCATCACTAACCAGTCAGGCTCAAGCAGCTTGGTTAATTACGCCCGTATAACAGCGAGGGCACCTCCTGTTTGTCGACGCCGTGTTCACCCAGCATCCGTGGACTAGAGCGTATTTTTGAAAATAATTTCTGGTTTCTGCACTATGTGGTTAACTAACTAGGAAAAAACCTTATAAAGACGTGTAGTAAAATGTTGACCAGTTGATTTTCTTTTGTCGCATAGGCTCATATTTTTAATGATTCTCACAATAAGCCTTATGATAAAACAACTGTTACGCCTTATCAGTCACTATTACTGAGATAGGTTATAAGATCTTGTCAAAAATGTGAAAATTGTGCAACTAGATTAATTTTTATTTAAGCTCCACTTGCAGCTTTGTATGCAGCCTGATAACGTGTTTCTTTGGTGCTACCCTACTTCTGAGGGCAGTATAAGTTTCCCAGGAATCAATGGCACTGAAAGCAAAGTATACAGTAGCTTTATACAACTGAATAAATTTATTGACAAACAATTTCTTTTCAAACAAGATTTCTTGTTACATGCAAATCAAGCACTATGGAAACCCACCAGGCTCTACTATCCTGCCTAGCATATTCATCAGTGGTGTATTTAAGATTTCATCTCCACGGATAACCTCATACATCAAATAAGATTTACAATTCTCTTCCCAGCATCCTTGTCTCAGCCCAAGTTACAGCTGTGTAGCAACGGAGTCGCTATATTTACTTTCTCAGCCACCCTGCAAATTCTACAGATGGCAACTTCTTTCAATTTTAAATTTCATGGCCCGCCAGCACACACATGTTTGTATTTCTAACCTTGTTGGGACCTTCCATTCATTTCTGTGGGCCAAGCCCTAGTTCTTACTCAGCCCTAACCTTTACCATAAGTAACCCAACAAAATATAAGCCTTTGGTCTTTTTGGTTTTTTTTTGATTGCATTCACAGATTTTTATAAAATTGCGTTTTTCCTTATGTGGACATAACATGTCCCCACGTGGGGACATTTTATCCCTTCAACATAATATAAACATGGAAAACACACACACACACGTACATACACACACTCAGTATGAGCGATATGGTGATTCCAGTTTACCTAACTGTAGTTTTTTGATCTGTAGGGGGAAAGTCGTGTAACACAGGGAGAACAGTGCTACCCACCATGCAGTCTATAATGAATCTTTACCTGAAAAATACACATTTTAATATTTAAATTGAAAACTAACGTAATCATAATTGTTTCACATCTAAAATAAGCTTTATTTGTCGTAAAACAGTTCTGCATGACTTTACTCAGCTAAAAGGAAGGCTCCGCCCTCTTAATGAATATTATGCAAAGCACAATTCCATTCATGATAACGGCTATGTAACTTTCAGCAGCAAGCCTTATAAGCTTGTTCTTGTGTAACAGCCAAGAGGAGCCAGGGAACAGAATAGACTCACTGACATTTATAAAGAAAAGATGAATATCCTTACATTCACACCATCGCTCTTGAAATCAGAATGGGGGATCCTACATGTGATTGAGATCCTGACCTCCTTGATCATGATCATTTTAGCGACATTAAACAGCCATCCTCTGCACACCTTTTGGGTTTGGTGTGCATTCACCTGGATTTTTTGTGCTATTATGACACTGATCATCTCCATCATTGAACTCTTTAAGATCGACTTAATCCTGAAGTTTTTCAACATTATGGACTGGGATGACTTTGCTCTTGGCATGGCTATACTCTCAGCTATGATGGTTTTTTCTGCCTCTGTAATTTACGCAGTCTTTTATGCTTGTTCCTGGTGTGTTTTAACGACGTTAACCACTATCATATCCTGTCTGTGCTTCATCGCGTATGCCATTGAAACAGTCAGAGGCAAGCTGTCCTGCAAAGGTATTTGCCAAGCTGTCCTGCAAAGGTGTCCTGCTGGGTATCTTCAAGCTCCCGGAGGCCTTTGTAGCATGCATGATCTTCATCTCGCTCACCGGGTATGCTGGGAAGCCAGGACTGTATTGGTGCATTTGGATATATGTGTTACCCTTTCCTGTGACACTGTTCATCATCATGGTGAACGTCCTCACGGTGCTGAATAAATGTCTGCCCTTCGACTTGAGGAAATTTGTGATAATCTTCTTGGTTGTAGCAGTGTTGCTCTACATAACTGCAGCTATCATATGGCCCATCTATGGCTTTCAAGGCATCACTCCTCCTGAGAACTGCACTCCCCGAAACTGCGTATGGAATGTTTTGTTTGTTGTCACTACTGCAGCATATGTTAACCTGACTCTCTACATCCTGGACCTGATCCTGACTCTGCTTGGTTTGTGTGGCTTCAAAGCATCATAAGTGGGTGGATTCATAAACTTCCATTTTTCCCTACATAGTCTACTTCCTGGAGGTATGCTGTGAGTCATGCATGTCCAACTTGATAATCAGCTTTACTCTAAATATGTTTTTTTAATTTCTTTAGGGTTGATTTAATCTGCTTTGCCATATAAAAAAATCCTTCTCTCTTAAAAATATCACATTTTATCTACAATGATAACAGCATGTTTCTCTGGTGTGTGGGCAGTGCATGACCAGATAAAAAGTATTTGTGATGCTATGTTTGCTACTTCAGGTCCCAGTGGGATACTTGCTGATGTTCTCATGAGGAAAGTGTGTAGTCCTAATTGCTCTAGTAAAGCTAAATTACTCCCTATATGGGCAATTCCCAATGCATTTTTGTTATCACTCTTAATTAGAAACTGCCACAATTACTGGTTGGACTCTCTTTTGCTACGGCATGACAGATTATAATCTCAACTCCACTGCCCTGCTATCAACCCTTTAACATTCACTTTTTTATGGATTATGATTTTTTTGTGTGCATGCTTAATTTCTTAATAGCACAGCTTCTTGGTACTTTTTGGAATAATCTAATGTTTCAGTCCATAAATGCAGTATAAAACGTGTATATTGATGTTGGCTTGGTGATTATAGGATGCAGTAATTCTATGTAAAATCTGTACATTGCTTAGTACAGACAGATTTAAGAGTCGTTTATACTTATTGATAAGCCATTTAAATAAAGGAACAGATCCATTTTTAACCAAAAAACATAATCCTTTCTCAACAGGTGAGGCTTCGGTTTGTATACATCTCTCTCCCAAGGTGGGAAAAAAAGTATTCAAAGTGAATGACCTTATTTTGCATGCATTTTTGTTACCCTAGACAAGAGCTACATAAAGTATACAAAGAATTTGCTCACATTCAAAAGTACTTTGATATGATACAGTACAACAGCTAGTTGAACCCTATCTTAGTCTCTAGATAAATGCATGAGATAACATGTCAGTGGTTTTTCTGACCTGGTAGGGTACCAAGCCAGGGCTGGACCCCATATGGTGTAATAATAGCCTCTTAAGATTTCCACTTAGTTTTAGAAGGCATTTACATACTAGGGATGTCACAATCCAGCATGAACCAATGTGAATTATTTTAGATGCAGTATTCACACACAGCAAGGTCATCCTAATGGATTAAGACTTCATTAAGGCAATTAGACTCATCTCTTAAATTTTATCCCTCAAAAACCATTAGAAGATGTTTCCGATAAAAGGATGTACTTAGAAAGGTACGGGTAATGTTAAAAAGAATGGAAAAACATAAAACCACACAAAAATTAAGCTTAAAAAACACAGGGGAATGTCAGGCTTGCGTAATCTGTACCTACCATCTGGCAAAAAGATGTAACCATAAAGGAACTAAGCCAATAAAGTGTCCATTGCCATAAAAACGTAGATGGTCACTAATTGTATGATGTCTGTCTTTACTCTGGTCCACTTTTCTCCTCCCTGCATTTGCATGCTCTCTGTCACTGAAACGCACCTTACAGGTACAGCCAATTGTGCTGGTAGGAATTCTCTTCCCCAACAATGTGGCATCCCCCTAGCCCACACACATACACTTTATGCTCGTACTTATCCGAACAATCATATAAACATTTTAAACCTATTGCTTTCCACAAAAACATTTGAAAACAAATATCAAGGAGATTACTGATGGCCAACACTAAGAAGAAGCAGACTAACTTTCATTCATACAATTCTTTCTGTAATCATAATGGAACAGACATTGAAATGGTGCTGTCTGGTGTTCCTTTTTGTCGATGGCCTTGATTATAACCATCATTTAACTCTATAAGGCCGATTCACTCTTTAAGACTGGACAGATCTGGACAGGTTTTTCTTGGTGTGGCTCTGCTAGTTTTTATTTCTCCACAATCTACGTGGACCACTGTGTTTCTTATCTTTTCAGCAGTATTTGCCACCATCTGTTCTGGCAATGCATTTACATAACACAATATTCCATTATCTGTTTGACAATTTCCCACCCATAAGTCATCTTAGAAAGTTATTTCACATTACAGTACATGGAGATGCAAAGACCCTGTTGACACATTTTTAGCACTTAATTCAGCATGAAAACAAAATTGAATGAATGGATTGATTGACTTTTTGTACACTGGAACTCTTTGATTTTCACCTTCCCCATCATAAACTGAGAGGAGTGAAACAGCCAGTCAGCCATTTATCTGGCACTGGTGGATTAGTTTTCCGGTTCTGGTCACTCTTCCAGCAATGGGATTCAAACCAGTGACCTTCTTGACACAGACTGCTGACCCACACACCGCCTAAAAATGATCCAGGGGAAACTTGAACTCACAACCTTGGCATCGCTCCCATTGTACTTCTGTATAAATACCACTCGCTAATCAATTACGCCACTGGAGCAATGTCGGGGTGGGTGGGCTATCAAAGATTATGTTTAGCATAGATGTACTGCCGTAACTGCAGGTCATTATCATCATGGTAAAGGGCAGGAAAGAGCATGTTGACTCTGTATAGGCATATGAACCTCTTGAACATAATCTATAGACTTCCTGAGGCCCAAACAATCGGACTGGAAGGCCTTGGAAAATCAGCCATTACTGGCTCAAGTGGACCATGTGGTTGTTAAATGCTGGGGGGATCAGAGTGACATGGCCCCATGTTAAGTCCACGGTAGTAGAAGCCTGATAACCTACAGAATTGTTATCTATTACAATCAGCCAAACAAATTTGTATCAAACATACTAGTTGCTATTTTAATATTTATAGTCATGATGCAAGTAGAGCCATTTGAACCTTTTAACACAGTTCTCCCATAGTCACATTAGCTCCGTCAAGGGCTTGGGTTATTACACCTAGTCCTGATCAGTGCTTCTATATTACTACCACTATTTTTATTGTACGCACATCATTACTTAGTATTGCTGCTTTGATTGATTTGCATTTACCGACACTCAACTTTGACCTGTTTCAGTCTACATATTTTTCAGAGAGTGTTTTGTGACACCTTTGGGCCACCGTCAAAGCCAGTCATTGACAGAAGAAGTTCATTTACAATGCAAAAGCATAAAGAATTCTCTTATCGGAAAATGTAAAACAGGTCTTTATTATCGGCATTGCAGTATTGATATAAATATTGCAATGTGCGCAGTCAGCTTGAGAGCAAATGTTCTGGAAGGACTACAGGAGGTTTTAATGTTCCAGTATTTATGAAACGAACTGACAAAACTTGTGTACACTGACACTTTATATAAAATAAAAAAGCTATGACGTGTCATTTGGTAACACCTGTAGAATTTTTTGCGATAATTGAAGTGTATAAAGTTCACTTAACCTCGGGCTTTTCACTGGTACTGTGCCGAAAATTGCTTCAACTTCATAGCTTGAAAAATTTTGCACAACACTTCTTGTACTGCACACACAAACAAAAACAAGCACTTCCAATTACACAGCTGGTATAATTTCAGTGCATTTATTTTTAATTTCATGAATGTCTAGCTCACGTGTAATGGTCACAAGTTATAACACTTGTTTGTCTTTATGTGGTGTTAGATGTTTGTTTTTGTACCAGTGGCTTACACAGGCGACTACATCACCCCATGCTTTAGACATCCTCCTCCTCCTCTTCCTCTTCCCGCTCCAGCAGGCCCTGGAAGTAGAGGTAATGTGCGTTGCAGAACACAGGGGTCTTGTTTGGACAGGCCTGGACCTGCTCAGGTTTCAAGGAGGCAAAGGGGTTGGCTCCAGTTCCTCTGATGTGCATCTCCAACTCGGTTAGGATCTGGAGGGAGTACTTCAGCTCCTCTTCACTGGTGACAGACAGACAGACAGACAGACAGACACACGTACGTTTTAAAACCCCTTCTTCCCTTTCATACGTGGAGCATGCATTATACATTTATTTACTGAGGACTCTTATTCCTTGATGGAATAATTTCATAATAGGTTCAATAAATGTTTAGACAGATATTCTGTACCTGTTAGCCATGCATTCCAAGCATGTTGCAGTGAACATAAAATGCACAGAACAACAGAAGAACCACAGGGCATGTTATAGGAGCCTGACAAGTTAAAGAATGATGCGAATATGTCTGTCCTCTCTCAATGCCTGTCCGGTCTTGTCATTTTAAAACTCAGTCTTTTATCTGCATATGTATATATATATATATGTGTGTGTGCAGGTCATTTCTTAGCACCTACCTCAGCATGGCGAAGAGGGTGGGGATGTTGTAGTCCCTAAGTAACAGCAAAGTTGGAAGCCACCCATCCTCCATAGTCTGCTTGGCATCAAACCCTGACAGAGATGGTAATTTAGCTAAACAGATTCCGACTTTCTCTCTACTCAAATAGAAAATTAGATAGGATGTTGAAATGCTAAGGAGAGGCAAGTATTTTGCATGTTGCATGGATATGAAGCTACTGATTGGTGGACTGTCCTCACTGTGACCACGAGATAATTATTCCTTATTATTGCAGGAAGGAGCAAAAACAATTTTCCATTAATTACGTTTTTGTGTAACATGTTTCAAGTTGGAACAAAAAACTGAAAAAACTCCTCATATATCCTCATTTATTTCACACCCTGATTTACAGAATACTACTCAAAAGTCACATCACTACATAATAGGGGAGCGTAGCCAAGGCTTTACCTGGATGAAATCCTACAACCAGGTCAGGTTTGGCTGCTTCCTGCTTCTCCACCACATCCTC
>JAACJT020000075.1:15139204-15155861 GCA_009936485.2 Gymnarchus niloticus | reverse complement strand
AGAACAAAACAACAGAAAATCAAAAAAAAAAAAAAAAAACCACAAAAAAGCATAAAAACACCCAGAAAGGCGACCAACTATAAAAAAAAAAAGAGAAAAGAAAGGAAAAAAAAAAAAAAAAAAAAAAAAAAAAAAAAAAAAAAAAAAAAAAAAGCACGAGTGGTTGAAGAAGAACAGAACAGCACAATGACGACCTTATGAGAACCTGGTCAAAACACCTCAGAGTCATCAGTCCACTGTGGGGTTTGGCTCTTGTAGCTTAGAGTACCACGGGACACTGAGGAACCCATGGGAAAGGCCGTTTCAGTCCTTCCTGACAGACTGGCAACTTCAGCGGTGCAGCAGCTGACAGAAACACGAGATTACCCCCCCCCCCCCCAGGTGTCCATGTTGGCCCCCTGTGGGGGCACGCCTGCTCCACCTGCTCTCGCTGACAGGGAGGACCAGCTCAGTAGTTTCAGCACGATCGGTGGGACCAACCCAAGTCAGGACGACCCAGATTGCTCCACGCTTCCAAAGATCCAGCAGTGTGGCAGAAATAAGGTGACCGGGTAGCGAAGTCACCCCTGGGTCTGTCTGTGCATCCATCACGCCCCAGAGAGGCAGGCCCTGTACACACCGGTGACTCACAGTGTGGGACCAAGGAAAACGTTTTTGGCGGGACAAAGTCTTCTTTGCCATAGTAGGACGGTGTGCCGGAGAAAATGGTTCCTTCCTCCGAGTGGACTCTGAAAGGTGGAGCGCGGGGGGGCAGCCGTGGTCATAGAGGGCGGGGTCTGTGCAGCCCGTCAGTGTCAGGGGTGAGCTGGGGGCTGTGCGTGGCCTTGGTGGGTGTCCAGTCCCCCAGGGAGGCCTGTGCAGCTTTGCGGTGAGCCAGCCTGTGTGTGATGGAGAAGCCGGCATTGCCTTCCAGCTGGGACAAGACCACCAGCACCTGCCTGGGGGGAGGAGTTGGATAAAGCTGAGTGATATCCATCCTCCGACTCTTTACAGGGAAACCAAACACTGACGAACAGCCGGGTTTAAAAATTATAAATACATTAAGAGAGAAATGGAGAGCTGCCACAGTCCAAGAGAACATTCTCACCCCATAATATGATGAGTAGAGCTTAGGCTACATTTTTTTATGTGTATGACATTAGACTAAGCAGGATTCCTGACTTTCTCAATGTATTGACAGATAGTTAAACACTTCATAGGATGGCTTTGGCAGTTGAAGCTGGTTCAGTCTAAACAGCACTGATGACTGTTTTTGGCTGAGACACGAGCCATCAGACTTCTGGCTTTGGGTACATTTCCACAGTCTGGTTAGCTGCACAGCAACGTGTTTTTAATTTAGCATCAACTTTCAACTCCCTGGGCGAGTTCTGACAATCCCAAGGTGTGGGTCAAGCTGAGATGAGGCTTCCCCTTCAAAACGTGGTGGTGCGAGACTTCCCAAACCTCAGAGAGCTGTTGCATTTTTAATTAGTTATTAAAGAGGCAGAGGAGGTAAAAAAAAAAAAAAAAAAAAAAAAAAAAACCAAAAAAAAAACCACACCCCAATGACATAACAGGTGCATCTAACAGAGACTGAAAATAACCATTTTGATTTTCTGACTTTAACCGCCTCATTACATATTCAATAGCCTGGAGCTTCTACTTGACATTCTGTTCTTTCACTAAGGCAATAAGGTGAGGCTATCACTATGAATGTACAACCAGGGCATGTAGAAAATCCCCCAAAACCACGTCACTCAAACTAAACACAGGACTAAAACTTAATTCCAGCATTTGACATGGCAAAAGATCAGGTCAGCCAGCTTGAAGGTCAACAGCAATTATCGTAAAGCTCAAAAATCAGACATATCGCTGGCCCAACAAGACACTGGCATCAAAAGCACAATGCCAGAGTTCTAGTGCTGTCTACCTTTGATGGAGGCCATTTTGCCTATTTAATTGGCTCCACTGTGACACGCGTGACACCTCACTTCCATGCAGAAATGTACTGCCTTAGTGCCATCAGAACACACGCTGTGGCTTTTAGTTCCTCTGTAGCTCAGAAATGAGCTAAACTGTTTCCTGTGTTCAGGTTTACTAGGTATTGATTGAACTGGTTTTCTGACCCAACATCCTGACAGGTCCACAATGCTCACAAATAAAAATAAAAGCTATATTCTACATAATATTAAAACCACTGTTAAAATAAACCCTGTAATGGCCTGAACGGTGGGCACTTGCCTCGTACCATGTGTCTACAGGTACAGGCTACATGCTCCCTGTCAACCTGTACTTCATAAGTGGTTGGAAGAGGGATGGATGTATTAAAATAGCAGATTTTGGGATCGGTATGTTTAAAACCTGCAGTCCTCTCACTGGACACATCAGCTACACTTGAATGATTAATGATATCAAATCAACAATGATTTTCTCTCATCCAAACAGACATCAGGCTTCTCCATCACTCAGGCCTCCCAGGAGCCCAGGACCCAAATCTCGCACAACACAGCCTTTAATTCGGGCAGCTGGGCCACAGCCTGGAGGCCGTGGGCATACCTGTGCAAGGGTGGGACGCTGTCGATAGTCTTCAAGCTGCCTCGGGTGGATACCACGTTGAAGCTGTCGGTGCAGTCACAGGAGACGTGGAGGTAGTACTTGGGGTGGCGGTTTTCCACAACCACGATGAGCCCTGCCCAGCCATGAGTCAGGTAGTAGCAGGTCATTCCCTCGCGGCCCTGTGATGAGGGGCAGACAGACACATAAGATCCGGGCTGGGGGCTGCAAATGAAGAAATAAAGCGGGAGCACCCTGCTAGCTCTTTACCTCGTGCCGCTCGCCCCTGTTCTCTGTCAGCAGGATGATGGCGTCTGCAAGTGTGGTTGCTGTAGCCTCCACCTGCTCTACCATAACCTGCCGGGAGCTGTAGATGGCCAGGACGTAGCCTGGAAAATCCTGACTGGAACGCCCACTGCTGGTAGGGCTGGATACTGCAGAAGGAGAACACACACAAAAAAAAAAAAAATTTCAATCAGCCTCGAAAAGGGGTTACGAGCCTAATGTTCATATGATCTAGTAAGTATTAAAAAAAAAAAAAAAAAAAAAAACCCCAATGGCAATCATCTCCACTCTCAGTCCATCAACTTGGGCCTTGAGTGCTAACAAAGGTGAGGGTGTGTGAGCTCACCAGGGGTGAGGGACCCTCCAGACACGTTCAGCTGCCAGTGGTTGAAGGCACAGCAGACCACAGCGTATTCCCCCGGCTCCAGCATCACATCACAGCCCACAAACTTCTTCACAGCGCGCTTGCTGTGCGACAGCAACCGGCCCAGTGTCAGCTTGTTCCCGCTGCCAAAGGAGGCGCGGAACACCATGATGCACAGGTCCAGCAGGTGGCTGTCCGCCGTATCAGAGCGCCTGAGACGTACAAAAGGGCAATGATGCACAGCTTTAAGAAAATCCAGCTGGCACCAGTTCAACTAGGATTAGAAAGGGCCAGCTGGGCAGAAGACGAGATTAAATATTACTGTCCTGTTGAATACAATTATCTTCTCCTTCAATTATAAGAAGGTAAAACAAAATTAAACTATACTTGTAGACAGTCCTTCTGGCCAAGAGGTGATAAACAACAACTACAGCAGCAGCAACATGAACAACAAAGACAGGCTGCATTACCGGCTGCCCTCCTGGAAGAGGGCGAACTCCAGTGCCGTCCTCTCCAGCACCGTCAAGGCCGTCACCGTGACTGGGCCGCTGGCTCGGCTTGGGAAACAGCCCTGCAGGCGGACCTCCTGCCAGTCGGAGTGGATCTTGCAGATGTCCACCGAGTCAAAGTACCTGGCGGGACAGATCACGGATCCTCTCAGTCCCTGGTTTAATGGGGGGGGGCACATGTGGATACAGGTGACGCTGTCACCAGCCAGTCATGCCTACCTAGGGGAAGCTTAACCGTACCGCTGTCCAAAAATAAAGTCTGACTGTGAGGCGGCAAAGATGATAATTTATTTGAGCCGTATTTACCAGGGAAAACAAGGTCCCATGACACAGGAAAATAATTAAGCACGAGTAAAGCAGGGCAAAAACACAACGTACCAAAATACTTCCTATTATTTTGGTTTAGGTGCAATTAGCCCTCCCCAACTGCTGCTGCTCCAAATACATCACAGTCACGCACCTCTCCCCCCTTTTATCACATGGGATTAAATTGCATCAGCTGCTGCCAAAATCATCAGGCCTGAGCTGTTTAAACGCCCTGGACGGTGGCATTCAGCTCAACAGACCGCAGCCTATCGCTCTTCAAACACCGCCTGGCAGAATCACTGCCAGGCGAGATGAATATTTACCTTTAAAAGGTGTACACAATGAAGAACATCCTCACACAGATCTCGATGGAATTAACAGAGACTGGGGAAGACAGCTACTTCAGAAAGGCAACAGAACCCTCACATTTCTCAAAGGGACACCCGGTATCTTGAGATAGAAGAGATTTCTTCCGTGTGTCACATCACTTCAGATTATGTAGATTGCACTGAGCGGCACAGCTTTGGTGATAAACTCCGCTCACCAAAGGCCAAAATCTCACAGCCTGGAGAAATATTGCCTTATGCGCTGTAAAATCTGTCCCTGATTTCTTAGACCTTTCCCACAAGAATACTCATGGGCTCAGGACATCCCAATTCTTCGTTAGGAAGCCACGAAAGCCACAGCTTGGTCCTTAACAAGCTTTTCGCAGAAGTTTGAGCAATGCAGAAATTCAACAGCCCACTGCTTCACTGTGACAGAAAACAATGTAGCCACTCGAGAAAATGACGACGGGATGGTACCTGACAAAGAGCGCCTTATGTGAGCAAGGAGTGTGGACCAGACGACCGATGAATTCGTTAAGGTTCGTTACTGGAATTGCATGTCTGCTGCTCAGGGGTGGCCATTAAATGCCTAAATGTATCGACTTGCAGAGAACAGAGCGATGTCGGGAGTTCACGCTCTATTGCTGAGACACGCTGTGGCAAATGCTGTGTGACATTAATTAAACAAATGAGATAAAGTGCCTCAGATCATCTGTCAGCACAAATCGCGGCCCAAAACACACCTGAAAACCACAGCTCTCGTTAGCAAAGCCTTATAATACACTAATATAAAGTTCTTTTGAAAGAAAAGTTGACTACTGGTGCTTATTTTTTCCATGAGTGTAGCCTGACACAGCCACTATTCTACTATGATATGAGGACGATCACTCCAAAACAAGATCACCTGTACAGTACAGAGAAGCCTAAAGGCGATGCCCACCCCCCAACCCCCCCAGTCTGGCTGACTGTGGGTTATTCTCCGACGGGACCTAGTCACCACCAGCCGAAGTCCTGAAAACATGGAGTGTCTACGTTTACAGCTGAGACGCAAGGCGGGAAAGGCGTAGACTGTGGCGAGAATCGAGGAACAAAAAGTTGAAATATTTAACGGCCAGGAGAAAAAAATGGAATATATAAAAAAAAAAAAAAACAGCTAAGCTCCACACAGGTTCTGTGTGTAAAACGGACAGATCAACAAGTGAGACCAAGCTCTCTAATAACTGTAGGATTGTTGTAGGATTGTTATACAGCCTCTCCGGGCTGACAGGAGTACAACACCTTTCAAATGTCCCAAAGGGACATGGCATCTGTTTACGTCACATGAGCAGGTGGGGTCCATACCTCCCCGCAGCATTTTGTTTTTGGCTTGCGGTCTGTACTGGTGGATAAGCCTCCAACACTGGCTGGGTGCTGTGCTCAATATCGTGTGCTCCTTAGACGGATGGGGAGATGGGGGGCAAAGCTTACTCTGAGCTAAGAGTTATCCCAGCCTGGCATCGATGCTCTTAGGAGGGAGGCTAAGTTACGACCACTGGGCTCCTTGCCCCAGCCCAGAAACCCTTAAGGTTGAACCTCAGCCTTTGATATATTGGACACAGAAATATTTCCCTAGGCCTTCGGGCACAACAGCAATCTCTTAAGCTACAAAGCCATCAATGAAATTAGAGAGCTTTGTTTATCAAAATCAAATGCAGCTGCTTCCTTTTGTGTCTTTCCCATTCTATTAGACAATCACTTCATGTCTGAGAATTTTCTCTTCTGTCCAGCCCATTCAGCTGTAGATCGTCTTGGTTTAAATATCATAATGTCTGAGAAATGTGATCTCAATACAACTGCTACCATGCTTTATTCCCCACAGCTGGTTTACTTGCAAGTGTTTTTCTGCACATGTTTTGTAATCAGTCACAAAAGGTCCCTTTTCCCTCCTGAAGAGTACGAAGGGTCCAGGAAACAAGTTACAACACTAGGGGGCAGTATAACATGACATTCAAAGGTCATGGGGGGGTGCAAAAAAAAACAAAAAAACAAACTACAATAAATGTGCTGATGTAATTGAATTATACTTTTGCAATCTTGGAAATTAATTTCTGCTATTTGGCCAAAAGGAAAACTCTTGAGAACGGTCGTTTCATCATCCTCTCACCTCCATTAGTTAGACCTGCTCCTATGTTCCTAATACACCGGGCCTCCCCAGCCTCCACTCACTTAATGAAGTCACCGTACTCCATCCAGAAGACTCCCTCACTGCTCCCGTGTGCCATTAGCTCGTGTCGCAGGTGCTGCGGCCAGTCGGGCCATTCGTCCGACCAGCTCCCGTTCCAGGAGAAGCGGCCCCAGGGGTTGCGGAGTCGGAGAAGCCTTGGATGGGGATTGAGATGAGCATGGGAATTAGGGGCAAACCAGTGAATGCTGCTTACGGGGGACTCCATTATGCACTTGCCTACCTGTACTGTTCCACCCTCTGTTGGAATTTACCTTGCGCTACATAATATGAACTTGTTCTGGTCGGAGCTGGCCAGAGGAGGAAGGGCTTCCCCCTTGAGCCTGGTTTCTGCTAAGGTTTCTTCCTCTCTCTGAGGGAATTTCTCCTTGCCGCTGTTGCCTCAGACTCACTCTCTGGGGACCTCAGTCCTAGTGTTCTGTAGAGCACTTTGTGACTATGCTTCTTGTTGAAAGTGGTATATAAATAAAACTGAATTGAACTGAAGTGAACGCCTGTTGTGTGACAGCTGGTCTAAATGTGCTAACTACCCAAAAGAGATCCCGTCACTCACTCAGATAAGGATGTTTTTCGTTCATGCCCCCCTCCCCTGAATCTAATGGGGGTCTTAAATGAGCCTATCGGCATGCATTGCTCACGGTGCACCCTAGCGAGCCGCTCACTTGTATCCCTGCACGTCCCGCACGTCCAAGATGGAGTAGGCGTGGCGAGGGCGCAAGCCCAGAGACTCGTAAACCATGTCATCGACTTTCATATTGCCTCCCCCACAGGACGCCCCCATCAGGAACCTGGGGGTCAGATGGTTGGACACAATTATTAGGACAAAACCCTGAAAACTGCACTTACATGAGCAAACAAACAAAGACAGACACCAAAACCACAACGTTTCACCCAAGACTTACCTGCCGCTCTTAAATAAAGCCCAAGACCTATGGTAGGCCGCTTTCAAAATGTACAGCAAACCTTCCCAGTTTTATTTTTATCTGCTGATTATTTTTTTTCCACCAATTCCAATTATTTTCTCCTTCTGGAAATTTCTTCATAATTAACAAAGTAAGGGGCATCCTGCCCAAGGTGAACCTCAGCCTAGTTGCCCTAAGCTGCCTGAGAAAGGCCCCAGGCCCCACCCACAACCCTGCCCAGAATAAGTTAGCTAGGAGATGGATGGAAAAAGACACAAGGTAGCAGAAAGCAGGAGATAAAGGCTAGAAGGTGAGTCACACCCTCAGGCTGCTGCTGCTGCTGATGATGATGATGATGATGATGATGGTGGCAGTGGCGGCTGTTGAATAGCCTGAAGATGCTGCAGCCAACGATAACAGAGACGCTAGTCCAAGCGAACGGTAGGCTGCGAGCAGTTCCCACCAAAAAAAGTAGATGAAAACGTTTGGGAAACAACAACATCATCCTTTGTGCCTCATCGGTTTTGGATTGTCGTCTTTATCTTCCAGACTGTGGTCGTTCTATCTGAGAGGAATCGCTCCGACTACCGAGAGCTCTGGCCGAGGGCGAAGGCTTAATGCAATTTCACAGTGGTGGATCACAGGAACTAATGTGGTCTCCAGGATAAATTATAATAAAGGTCTGGCAACTCTGCCAAAAGCTTAAGGTGGTCGTGCAGCACTTTGGAGTATGTTGAAAAACAGTCAGTCGGCCGCAAGCTGCCAGAAAAACACAGACTTTGGGTGGTTCAAAAACCACGTACAATGATGACTTCATCCAGACTCAATGGATGAAAACAAGGCAATAAGTGTGATGGAACACCAGCCATGGTGTACAGCTGGCCCAGCAGAATGAAATCGCTCAGATGTCAACCTGTGATGACATCAGCGAGGCCAAAGCAGCCCAAATGTCTAAACTATCGAGGTAGGCCACAAATGAGATGATTCACAATGAATAAAATGCTTTCAACCATTAACAAGGAGGACTCTCCAAAAATTCATAAGAATAATGAATCAAATTTAAGTTTGGCGATGGTGCATCAGAGACGTTTTTGCTGATGAACAGAATGGCAAGTGGAGAAGAAATGATGCTCTTCAAACACTGTGTGCACTTCACATTTTGCTCTCCCTCCGGGAAAGCCTGTTCCTGATTTTCTCCACCTCGTTTTGGGCCAGAAACCAGGAAGTAGCAGGTCCAAGCAGGGGTCCTTCGCATGGTCAGTCAGAATCTCCATGCTATCACAATCATCGACAAACCCGGGAAGCTCAGATGGATTGTTAGAGGATCAAACTGCTTCATGGAGACAAAATGAATCTGCATGCTTTTGGGATTGTAATTGATCCTAGTTGGATTTGTTTCTTGGGGTTTAAATTTTGCTTTATGCACTTCCTGTATTTTAGTATTCACATTTCAAACTTTGCAACTGCACAGACTTTCTGTCAATGGCATATTCAATATGGGGATGGCTCACAATGTCAAGTTTCCACTCTTGTTAAGTAACAGAGTGTTAAACTCAGTAGACACTGACTGCTGGGGGGTCTGATCTTCTACAACCTGGTATCGATCCATCAACCCATCCATCCACTCACCCATAAATCCACCAAGCCAAATCTTGATTAGTTTGGCTCTCCCCAATCCAGGAAGGAGTGGGCACTCACGACCAGCTCCCCATCCATCATAGCCCCAGCTAGACTTGAAAATTCAGGATAATTTTTCCCTCAGTTGTCAGAGGACTAAAAGGTCAGACTCTTTGAGATCTTCACATGTGTTTGTAGAAAGAGGCAGAGAGATGCCAGATTGTCCTACAGGATCAATTTAGATGCTTCAGAGATGTCCATTTAAATTATTCCTTTGGGGTACATGGTTCTGTTTCCACTGCCTTATAGACATGCATGTTATCGTGTTCATTTTTATCTTGTGTTCATTATCAATAGTGAAGCTTAATGGTTTATAAAGTCTAAAGCCAGGTAACGGGGCCTGAATATTGATGCATGCTGTGGCGTCTTCGATTCTGAGACCCCTTTCACGGAGCACTGAACTGCTCAACTGGAGCACAGTAATGAGTTTTCAGCTTTGAATAAAATCAGACGGTTCCAAAGAGGCCACTGATATTTACACTTAAATGCTCACTGATGTTAATTTGGCTGACATTCTGACAAAGCATCTGAAAAATCTGTGGAATACATGTCATAGAATAATGGTTTCAAAAGGAAAGCCCTGAGTACAGAATGGCACACCATGCAGGCGTACAGTAATAAAATAGTAGCAGAGCTCAAAACGTTTCTGATACCGAAACCAGGTCACATGGCCCGCAATCGCTGGGTGTGCAGGTCCTTAGTGCCGACCTCACCGATAGCAGACAGCACTCAAGGAGCCAAGTGGATTATCGTACGTTTTTCTGGGGGTGGTGGCGGTGGTGTTGGATGGAGCCAGGTGTCTCAGACTGCTGTGGCTCCATGGAAAAATGGATGGCAGCACTCAAAGCCAGCTCCCCCCTTTAATCCACTTTACGGCGCATTAGCATTTACAGTCAAGACAGCCCCATACCATCACACCACTGCCGAAGCCATGTAATCTTTCATTGAGAGTCTTGCTGATGTGTAGAGGACACAAGTCCACCCACATATTGATATTTAGGCATCACCTGACACGGTTCTCTGGCTAAGAATGGCACCCCTAAGCTGCTCTGAGCTGCTGAGGAATAACCCCGCCCCCCATATGGCTCACCCTGCCTCTTTGGAACTCAGCATCTTGGCCCAGATGAGGTCGGTGTCGATGGGCTCCTCTCGCGGGTTGGTGGAGCTGACCTGCAGCATGAGTGAATCGCAGGGGGCGCCGGTGAGTGTGGCCAGCCCCTCGATGGCGCGGCCCGCCTGGAGGGCAAAGTAAGAGCCGTGCAGCTTGGCCAGGGCCTTCTCAATCAGCGCCACCCACAGCTGCTTCCTCTGGGCCTGCCGGAGAGACGCCGTTTGTGACACAGAAAGGCTTCGCGGGGACATCTGCTGTATTTACACTGGACAGCCTGGGCTCTGTAAGCTGTCCTGGGAGCACTGTCACACTAATCACCCTTCACACTGCAGCCTGAAAGGCAATGCGAGTGCTGTGGAATTCAGTGAACATCAAGGTCTCTCTACTGCTCACTGTTCTGCAGTCCAGTTGACCAGTTATGGTCTGATGAGGATGCCTGTCGCAGGAGAAATCCATAGGCACCACAGCCTGAATGAAATTATGGAATTTCAACACTAATGTTCCACAAAAATAAACACTTTCAGCTCATTTAAGCAAAAACTGTAAAATAAACTGGATAATTAGAAGTGAAACAACACTATATAGCTGTGACAATGTCTCATTAGTAAAGTAATACAGTACAGCATTAAAACACTTTATAAAGTATCAGATACAAACATAATCCAAAATTCAAGGCAGTCAAAACGATCAGTGCTATTCATTCAATGTCTTTTCAAAAATGGCTTTTATAGTTTTAATCAACAATTCACACGGTGTAAACATCTCACACCTGTCAGCCACGTGGATGTAGAAGGGTTTTTCAGCTTCTTGTTCAATTAAGTTATTGATAACATTAATACAGCATAGAAGAGATGGGGACGGTCTGCGAAAACCCACTTCTCCAAACAGCTTTGGCAGAGGGGCTATTTATCACTCACAGGCTCAGTGTGTGCCCCCATGCTCACATTAATCCATATCTGCAGGGGACATTATTTCCTGGTAGATTCAGCGAAATCGGAAGAACGTGCGACGCGGACCCCTGCCGTCACCCCAACAGACATGGGCCTGCCTGTTTGCTGCCAGACAGGCTGCTGCTCCCTCCTCTTACAACTGATGCCTTTGAGCCACGCTCCAAAAGGAAGGGTAATGGAGGGTACCGCCAAGCAGCGAGGGGACAAATGAGGCTTCAAACCCCGTGGGGGGTGGGAGGCACTGATTAGTAGTTCGGGATACTCACACCCACCACGGGTTTTGAAGCTTCATTAACCCAATCACTACCACAAACGCACACAAACCACACACAGCTGTGCATGTGAAATGGAAAAAACAGACAGCAGCTGGTTTTGCTTTAGCCACATCAGGTACAGATCTGCATGCAACAACGAGGAACGAAAAAGTGTTAATGTGACATTTGGAGCTAAAGGAATGAAGATCACGTCAGGCATGAGCTTCACAAACTAGCTTAATAAAGCTGCTACTTAGCCTGAAATTATATTAACTAAACATATGTAGTAGACTGCTTTAAATTTCTGGGTTGTTATAACTGATTGCAATAAAAATTTGGGTAACAAAGTTACCTTGTCAGTGTAATCGATAGCATTAGCCAGTATGGACTGTGTCCTAAGGAATAACACAGTTAATCTTATATTTACCAGAGTGTGTCCAAGGAATGCTTAATTTGTAACTCGTATTGTAACATATCCGTGTCATCTTATCATGCAATAACTTAACAAAATTATAAAATGTATGCATTCACAAAATGTTATTCTCATTTTTATTTTAGTTTTAGATGCATTAGTAGCTTATTATATCAGAAAAATGACAGCAGAGGGCAATTTCAATTACACCTGCAATGAATTTAAAACCTTCGCTATAGCAACAGAGCAACACATTCCTAACACTGTTGAAAATGAATGAATTCTGGAAGCGAAAGCCGACTGTGACAGGCTATCAGTGGAATAGGGCCCAGTAAAGCATTTCTCTGTTAGTATCTCTCTCCCGGGAGACCAGCCAGCAGATCGTCATTTAAGGGCCGTGAAATATCTTAAAGGCTGCTGGGCCCGCAAATCAGGAGAAGTACATTGTAGCAGCCGAGGAGTCAGAAGGTCATCGTTACCCCAATTAGCGCATCGATACACCAGGCAGGTGCCTGCTGCAAGAATCGTGAATGCAGCTCAGTTTAGCGCCATTTAAAATAGCGCCCCCTTATGTCTCAGCAGACCCAGAACACAAACATTCAGCAACAACAGCATCAGAGGAGCACAGCTGTGGTTAGTTTTACAGTGTTAAACTTTTGAGTGGGGGCGAGAAGGTAAAGACAGAGAAGGGGAAGAACTGAGGGGGACACGTCTGCAAGGCTCTAAGAGGCTGACCTACTCCCCCACCCCCTAAGCTAAAATTACCAATAGCAGAGCAGTAGGAGTGCAACAAAAAACCGATCTGAATCGTAAATCCACACCTACGATATGGCTGCATTGATTCCAATTCCCCAGTGAGGCTCAGATTTAGAAGGAAATCGACCAAAACCAATAAAGGCCTCACCAATCAATACACCTGTTGCATCACTATTACTGCAAATAATGTAGCATTTTTTCCACATTAAAGATCTTAGGATCAACGTCATGTACCAAAAGTCTCAGATTGTTATTGTAAAATAAACAAAGTGACTTGTTTCAGGGGAAATAAAATGTTCTGACTTTCTTAGTATGGCACTTTAATACAGTCAAACTGACCTAAATTGCACCCAGTCATTGTATTTGAATCGGATCCCTTCACTGAAGAATCTAAGCATACAGAATTGTTACGTTTAACTGTTTCTTTTTCTGTTTTGTATCATCATAGAGGGAGACACACACACACTCACACTCACTCCTTGGCCCCGGCTACAGCCCATTGTCCCACCTTACCTGGGAGAAGAGCAGGTAGCCGTACTCGTCACACGGCAGCATGTCGTCCACCAGCACGGTGATCCAGGTGCCGTCCTTGCAGAGCCGTACCTGGTAGGCGCCCTCGGGGCAGATGCTCCGCGTGATCATGACCCGCTCCACCAGTTCGGGCCGCTCCGCCAGGACTGCCAGGGCACTGAGGAACCTGTGAGCGGGGCAGCGAAGTTCGGCACGTGAGGGTCGGTCACGTACAGTGCTGCTAACAAACCTGACGTGTGCAGGAAACGAGTAGGTCGAATGGTATGAAATCCAGGTGAGTAATAAGAAATGCCACAAACACGTGTCTAGGGGGAGGTCCCCTAAAGAGAAGTGACACGGGGTGACACAGCATGTCGTGTAAAGGCTTTGAGAGTGCTGCAAACGGGGGACAGAACTATTTCTTGTTGGCCAAATCTAAGCGAGACTCGCGGTTTTGGAGAGCAATGCAGCTGTGTCAGGAAGAGTGTGAATTGATGGGGGCTGACGCTGACCCGGAGGGTGGGGTGCTTTGAACGCAGATTTTCATTAGGATTCACAGGAGCAGAAGGCCACTGCAGAGCGAGCTGGGGGAAGCTTCCATTCTGTGTGTACTCTGGTTCAGTATGCCTGCCCAGCAAATTGTACTTTTTATAGCAAACCATGGGTGGCTGAAAAACAGCTACCAATCAAACAGGAGAGGTCACGTTACTCCCATATTATGAAAACGGGTATTTTACCCGAAACGCTCGATGCGACAGACAGCAGGCGAGAGACTGTTGATGGAGCATCTAGAGGAGGACAGTTTCCAGATGCATCTAAAAATGACACCTGTGCATACCAATAAATGGCACAGACATGCTGAAGTCACTGCATAGAATCGGACCCAGAGGAGAGTTGATCGGTGGTAAAAGGGGCAATAGAACTTCATTTTATGCAAATTTCAACCTACTTGTAAATTGCTACACAAATATACATGTTTATTGCAATAATGGATGGATGTCTTTTATTAAAACTGGAAGAGGGATGCACAGAACAGAAGCGTGCCAAAATAAATAAGTAAATGAAGTAGTGGCATGAAAATCTATATGCATTTTCACATTTGCTGTGAACACCAGGTGTAGCTTTCTGCCATAGAATGACAAACAGTAGAAAGGCTAGGGCACCCGCTCCTATGACAAGAACACTGAACCACAGAAAGTCCAACAGACTAGGGAGGAGGACGCAGGAAACAAAGGGTTAACAGCATGTCCCCAAAAAAGTCCAACGGCAAGCCTGAGGCATAAACGTCAGTCAACGAGGGCGGCACTGATGGAAGGTGACAGAAATGCTAAATCAGGCGTTTGTGCCAATATTCTGCCCTACAGCCGACTGTCGCCCTGGCAGGCCGTGTTAAAAACGCATCTTATCGGATTCGTCATGGGGAAATGCTGGGTTCCAGTTAGTATGTATCGCAGATCTCACTGATACTTGGTTGTGGGAGGGGCTTACTGTATTCATTTGAGCCAGGATGGTATCTCCACGGCAACTCATCATGAAACACAGGAAGCCAGAAAAGTGGAGGGTAAACAGACCAATGATGGCATGTTACAAGATTTTTGTTTTTTTTCTCCCCATTCTGCCCTTTAACACCTTGACAGGTGACTTTTCAGGTTATATGTGATGAATTGACTCAGGCTGCATGATGGCCTTTACCTGGGCGCATGTGAACAGCAACAAAAACAAATGTCCATTTACATCTTGAAGACTCACGAGTGATGTTTAAGCAGGCATGCACGCGCACGCGCACACAACAAGCCCAGCCCCCACCAGCTCACCAGCAGTTCCCCAGCAGGCCTTGCAGGATGTCGGAGGGCCGTGGGGTACGGAAGACAGACCACTTGACGCCACGGTCCTTGAAGTTGTTGCAATTGATCTCGTGAGGGCGGAGCCACTTCTTCACGCGCTGCTGCACGCTGTCACCCTCCGGGAAGCCCACCGACCGCGGGCCGGGTGGGAAGCTGTCATCCACGAAGTTCACCGTGTTCTGAATGAAGGAAACATGCGTTGAGACGATTCCTCACAGAAGGGATCCGTAGCATGACCAACTCCTCAAGCTCCACCAGGAAATAAATGATTTAAACGAAACAATCACAATGCATCCATTTATGGAAGCCTGAGAAACACCTCCAGCCTACCTGGTGTTAAAAGATCAGCATTGAAATTTGCAGCCCTGAAGGTGTATAAACTGAGTGAATCATTAATTCAGACCTTAAAACTGACACAGCAGCAGCAGGATGCAGTAGGTCCACCTTGTACCAATTATTTCACTGGTGTGAGGTATAAACAGGAAGCAGTGGCCCAAGGCGGATGCTGATGGCGTCTGAGCCCGGTGAGTTTGCGGTCTTTCCACGTACAAGAGTGCCGGCCGACGAACGTGAACTAAATCAGGCACGTTTTCTTAAAGGGGATGACGAATGCTGAAGCTGTGCTTTGACCGAAAGCTGCCCTGGTATGAGACAGACCTCACTCCCACCTCCTCTCGATGTCACTTCTGTGGGGGCTTTGGTCACACATAAAATGCCAGCAGCCCTCAAAGGCAGAAGGACCATAGCAGGCTATGTTGCTAAACCATCCGAACCAACTATTTAAAAATGGAAGATCGAGAGTTTTACTACGGTTAGTAGATTAATCATCGTATTACTACAGAACCCTTGAGCGAGGTGCTTGTACCCATGGAGCGGTTGGGGTTTAGATGCTGGCCGGTCCTGTTTTCAGACACTGAACTGACCCCTCCAACGAGGGCCAGTGACGGGTGAGTCAGACAGTGAGTTAAAAAACGAGGTTGCGAATGAGGCTTGTGTGAACATCGGTGACCCCGACACAAGGAAAACAAGCCTAAGTTGACACCCCCTGAGCAGAAGCTGTGCATCACCGGGAGTCGAACGTTAAAAGCTGGGCCTGTTAAGCTGACGTAGCAGCACTGAAGAAAGTGTATTAAATACTCCTCACCCCTGGTGGGTCACCACCAGAGGAACATTTCTGTACTCATGTTAAGGCAGGCCTTCCAGGCTGACAGATAAACCACACCCCCTCCAAGAGAGCAGGAGCCATAACTTATGGAGGCTGATGAGTTGATTGCAGCATCATGATCTTTTGACTGCGGCATGGGGGGGGGGGAAAAAAAAAAAAAAAAAAAAAAAAAAACTAACTGTTGGACTGGGTACAATTACTGAATGAATTTAACAAAGGAAATCCATTAATGTCAATACTGCTTAATACCTGTTTTAAGGCAAAAGGTGATACATAGTGGCTCCGTGGACCTTGAGGTTTGTGTAAGGGAACAGACGCCGAGATATGGTGAACAGATGGAATCATGGTTTAGTACTACCTATTATTTGCACACCGTGCAAAAAAAAAAAAAAAAAAAAAAAAAAAAAAAAAAAAAAAAAAAAAAAAAGGGGGAAAAAAAACAATTGAAGGGCCTTTACGGGGTAAAAAAAAAAGAAAGTTATTTTAATAAGCAAAAAATGACATGCATGAAAACATCTCAAAAATGTTTTTGG
>JAACJT020000075.1:15124994-15137467 GCA_009936485.2 Gymnarchus niloticus | reverse complement strand
AACACACGAAATAGAAGACAAAAAAAAAAAAAAGATCTGAAATAAAAAACAAAACAAAAAAAAAAAAAAAAAAAAAAAAAAAAAAAAAAAAAAAAAAAAAAAAAAAAAAATGTAGGGTGAAGTCAAGGTAAGGTTACAAGCTTCTGTGGTCACAAATGATGTGGTGCAGATGGCCCTGCCAGCTAGCCCTTAAAGGCCTTAAAGTGTAATGCTAATATGTCAATAGGGTGTAATTTCTAATAAGGCTGGAAAAGCTATGGCTATCGCTACTATGAGCCATCCATTTTTACGGAGGGTGAGCCGCTTTGTTGTGTTACAAGTGTGTGATAAATAACTCGTCTTCCTGGCACCGAGGGCCTGGATGATGGATAAAGTGGGAATCAGAGAACCAGTTCATTTTCTGAGCGCTCGGACCCTGCAAGGCTACAGAGACCGCGAGAAGCTGTTTGAAGTAGACTCAGAAAAAGAGGAGTAACCTAGAAAGGAGAATCTTCAAAGAGTACCGATTACAGATTCACGGGACTGTCAGAGGAAATCCCATTGCACACGCCGGCTGAGTGTAATTGGCAGGGCGCCGTGAAAGCGGGGCCGCTGCCTGGAGAGAGGGTAGCAGAGAGAGAGACAGAATGAAGAGAGGGAGAAAGAGACTGAGAAGAGAATAGGAGGGAGAGAGACAGAAGGAGAGAGTGAGAATGAAGAACAAACGGAGAGAGCAAAAGTCTGGGTGAAAGAAGAAGAGAAGGGAAAGGGATAGAGCAAGAAAGAAAGGAGACAGTTGGAGACAGAGAAAAAGATATCGAAAAAGGGAGAGTAAGAGATACACAGAGCCCTGGGCTGAAAGCCGTTGAAGACTAGTACCACCGGCCCGGTGGGAATGATGCCTAAACACCGCTACCCAACCAGTGACTCGGGACTGTGTGGTGTGAATCACGGCCCCCAATTACAGCAGGTCCCCCATCCCTGCCGACAATGTAATTATCTGCGCTGCGGTCTCTGTGACAACCCCTCCATGGGCCTGCAGCATCGGGATGGAGGGGTTCCAACGGGACAGAGTATCCTGGCCCGGAAAGGGAACCAGCCAGCCATGCCTCTCACTCATGCAGCAGAAGGGGGTCAACATTAAAACCTCTGAGAGTCAGCTTCCACTCTGCGAAGTGTACCCCATGTCCCATGGGCTCCCTGCAGAAATGGGCTTGCTGCCATTACACCTGCCCTGCTACTCCTCTTCAGGGAGCACCGTGACAGGGAGCAGGGAGGCCCACTGTCCGTCAGAGGAAGGGAGAGTTGATGGGGGGGGGGGCGGCTTCACACGCAGGATTATCACCTACTATCCTGTGCTCCTGCTCGTCTGTTTGGCCTTAATTAAAAAACAGTAATTGGATTTTTCTTCAGTAACGGTGAATAATTAATTCTCCCATATTCATGCTGATGCTGGCTAAAGAGAACCCGTTGTTTCTTGAAAGAGACCACCGTCATTATCACAAAAGGGGGGGGAAAAAAAAAAAAATCAAAGCCTTCATCAGCTGTTAAGATGAAGGAAAAAAATCGGGCGAAACTCAGACTACATTATATCACATGCCTTTCCCAAAACCTCTTCTGATGGACTATGAGTCTTTCTTTAATCTGATTATGAAAGCGAGAATAGAAATCAAACAAGCAGCCAATCAGTCCATACATTTACTTCAGTCAAAAGATTCCTGTTTTGATTTTTGAAGCTGATCGCCTTGATGATTAAAAAAAAAAAAAAAACTCATGACTAAAGGTTTTTAAAGTAGACGACATCAGACCAGTCGTAAGGATAGTGTACTGTCGGCTTGGCACCTCACTTTACAGGAAACAGCTCGATCGATACACAGCCCCCCCAGCCAGTGCAAGTATAGAGGTCATTCAGAGAGTCCACGGGGTGAAGTACAGGGTCGACTCCCACGTGATGAGGCCTCGAGCAGACACGGAGGAGGAGGCTGTCCCAGGTGGACCACGGCCAGATGCCATGCAGCCCCATGCCAATCTGGCCCATACTGATTAGTGATTTTTTTTTTTTTTTCTTTTTAGGGAGAGCAGACACCACTCAGCACTACAGCAAAAGGACGGGGTCCAGACCGCTGCTGCTTCATAAACAAACTCATTAATGAAACGGGAAAAACCGTCAGTGTCTAGTGGCGACATGGATGGTCACCTCCAGACACGGCCACTCAATTGGCGTGCTCCAGCGTACACATCACCACGCCCCAGTCTTCAGTCGCTGCTCCTGGCTATGCTAATGTTTTGGCTCAGTTATCTTCAGTACCGAGGAGACGGTCATGTCATTCCACAGAACCTTCACTGGGCCCTGATTTAAACACTGATTTCACACGAGGTCTCGACAAATAGAGTTGTACCTGTCTATACTTTGCAATGTAAATTTTAAAATACAAGCGGTTCATTAAATGCCTATGCAGACATGCGGGCGATAAACAGATTACAAACAAAGTTAATTTTCATTCAGTACTATACAAAATGACAAGGCGAGTTACAAGTGGGATTTAGTGAAACTCCTAGGTGTAATCATGATGCCGGCTGATACACACAGCAGGAGTGTATGAAAGCAGTAAAACTCAAGCTACCCAGGCAGCATCTGACAGTACCAGTAAACTCCCTGCTCAATGTCTATCCCTGTCAACATCTCTGTACTTACAGACGATGTATTGGGTAAACATCACAGCAGACGCTACAGCCACAGTATTTAGCAAGTTACAACTGGATGAGCCACGATAAATTAGGTAGATACGATGTTCTTAGAGTTTCTGCACTGCACTGGACCTCGAGGGCTGCTAATGATGGCCTTTCCCCACACGTCCTTCACCTTCAAATGCCGTTTCACAAAATGTTCTTCCGAAGCCAAACGCGTGACCTGTGTCTGAGGTTACAGCTGCACATGGTGGCATGCGATCACGACCCGGAGGTGGAGCCGTTTTAACCCCCACGGTCTTCTGCCATTACCGTGGTCTTCTCGAGACGGATCCGGCATCTCGGCGCCTGTCAGCCCGCCTCCAGCGGCGCCATAAACATCTCGGCAGCCAAGCTGAGTGTGATGCGTCTTTCAGTTTGAATCTAATCTTGTGCAGAGGAGGGGTCAGACAGACAACGCCATACTACACTCCTACGCTACTCAAGTCTGCCGTGGCATCGTCCTTCATCAGTGACGAGAAAACTTATTAAAATTTAATTTAAACACAAGCTCACTTGAAGATGAACAAAACAAAACCCCCTGAAGTTAAATGGCATACTGCCTCCTGCTGATACACTCCTCTTCCTCCTGGGTATCTGACAGATGAATCCAACATTAAGGCTCAACTGCGCTGTTCGCTGGGCCCTCATTCAGACTGGCAGACGTGGAGGGGCCTCACTCACCTCCCTGCAGAAGCTGACGATGTTCTCCCAGAGCTCCTTGGCCTCGCCCTCATCGTTGCGACGTCGGGCCTCCACGTGCATGCTCTCCCTGCGCTTCAGTGGCTTGGCGCCCTTGCGCAGCGTGAAGTACTGCTGGGGCGTGTGGCAGGCACCACAGTGCTTGGCCTTCAGCTCGTTCAGCAACGTGCAGGCCGGACACGCCCACTGGCCCGGCTTCTCAGGTGCCGCGGGAGCGGGGAAGAGCCGGGCCTGCTTGCGGGCGCCCGCCGCTTTGCCCCCCGGGATGGGGGCGATGCAGGAGCATGATACCGACGGACCACACTGGGGGCAACGGCACAAGGAGTCTTGGAAGCCATGCAGCTTGGAGGAGCCGCAGGCGCTGCATTGGGGGGTGCCGGTGGGATTGCGCAGCGTGCATTTGGAGCATGACCAGGTGCTGAAGTCCGGGCTGGAAGGACTGGCTGGCGTGAAGCGCACTGACTCGCCCACCAGGTCGATGAGGTCCCCACGAGACGGCCCTCCCGGATTGGTCGAGGAGCAGCAAGAGGGCGGGGCCAGTGGCAGTGAGGGACCCGCCTCCTCCTCTTCTAGCACACTGAGGCGCTTGCTGGGGAAGGGTTCTTGGGGCAGGGCCCGGGGAGGTCTTGGCTTGGGGAGGCGCGGGGGGCAGGCAGGGGGGGCGCCGGCTGCGCAGGGGGATGTGGGGCTGGGTGCTGGGTTGGGGGGGCGACCCGGCGGCGGCACTTCCCGACGGCTGCGCGGAACGGGGTTGTTCTGCAGTGAAGAAGGAGCGCCGAAGCTGGAAGAGGGGGGCTGAGATGGGGCACGGGGGGGCTCTTCAGAGGGGGCGGCCAGCACGTCGTCCGACCCGTCAGCCAAGAGTGGTGCTGCCCCACTGGGCTGCCCAGGGAAGCCTGCCACAGGCGTACGCACCTCTGGCACCACCAGTGCCTCAGGGGGGATTTTGGGCAGAGAGAGTTTGCGGGGACCCCCGCAGGCAGAGCAGGAGAGCGCCACAGGGGTGTTGTAGAGGGTGCAGCGTGGGCAGGCCCAGCCCGACAGCCTTTCGGCGTGGTGGTCCTCGGTTTCGCTCTCCGGACAGTGGGGGTCCTCTTTGGGCGGCTGCTGCCCGCGAGCTTCGGCCGCCAGTGATGACCCCAGGAGGGCGGCAGCGGGGGCAGCGGGCTCAGCCGGGGGCAGCGGGGGGCTGTTAGTGGCGGGCGTGCCGGGCGAGGGCCCAAATCCACAGACAGAGCAAGCCCCGGAGCCTTGGGGGTTGCTGAGGGTGCAGCGGGGGCAGGCCCAGCGCTGCTCCTCCGTGCTGCTCAGCCGCAGAATCTGGTTCAGGTCAGGCTTCTGGCGCGGCGCCTCGCAGATAGAACAGCGGGGGGCGCCGCCAGCATTGAGGAAAGTGCAGCGCCCGCATGACCACTCGCTTCCCCGCACTGCCGTTGCCATGGAGCCAGGGGAATGGGAGTGACTGCGGGACAGAGTGGGGGGGAAGGGGACAGATTAGTGACACCAAGGGCACCGGGCACAAGAGTGTCCATTGAGCTCAGCATAGCAGGACAAGGCAAACGACTACAAAGTGTGAGTCAGCCTGGAAGTTTCCATGACAGCTGACAACTGATCGAGACCATCAGTGGCCAGAAGAGATGGTCCAGGGACAGAATCCGGCCCTGCATTCGCGATCAGCTACCTAGTGAATACGCCATTCACACTTTTCTTGGTGGCAGAGTTGCGATCCCGTATGAGGTTGGAAAACGACAACCGTGGATCCGGCAGCCAAACACTCGTTAATCAACAACTCATAAATTTTTCAATGACTCAAGAGATTTACGAGGAGAAAAGAGGCAGCTTGAAGTGCTAAAAGCCAGCTCAGTGCTGCCCGACGTCTGAGAGACTGTCCTGGCCCCATAAATTTACAGCATTATCCAAGCTCGTTGCTGCTTTGACACCACAGCCAGACAACATCTGCTACCTCTGCACCCCCACTCCCCTGCTTTAAAAAAAAAAAAACAAAAAAAAAAACAAAAAAAAAACAAATTCTGGAGGTGATGCAATGCCTGGCATGTGTTTGTTTACTGCAATTAGTATTCTGGGGTCCGGCAGGCCTGGGACTGCTATTGTCATTGGAAACAGGAGACTCTGGGTCTCTAAATGCCTGGAGAAAGTGCGTCACTGGGAATAGAGGTGCAGATGCAGGACTGTATAAGAAACCAAGGATAAAAGAGGAATTCAGGATGTTTTTCCACAGCAGCAGTAGGCTGCCACTTTTACGGCTTCAGAATAGCGTTGGCGCTCGTTTCAGATTCGAACCCGTGATGTAATGGAATGACGTCAACATTTAGCGTGACAGTCAGAGGCAGATCCTATGACACCACCATTGAATCAAGGTGCTCACATTGGTGCTGGGACCAACACAGCCAGCAGATGAACAAGCCTGTGACTAACACGGCCTGGCCGTAAATCCGGCGGCCCAGCTCTGTTCCGTTAAGCTCCTTTGGCGAAGGTCAACCAGGGAACCATTAAGCACTAAAACAGTCACTGGCAGTATGTACAAATTTGGGAGTTTACAACAGCTTTCTACACGGCCCCACACCAAATAAGCAAACAGAGTCCGGATCCCAGCGCTAGTCTCGTCACGCCGCCTCCGTTGGAAAGGAGTCGGCATGCGTTTCGCACCTCTCGAGAGTGCAGGACAGATGCTCTGCTTTAACGTGCTAGGAAACAAACAAGCCGCCCGGCATACGGAAGGTAAACAGCAGCAGGAAAAAAAAAAAAAAAAAAAAAAAGAGGGGCTCCGGAGGGGCACAACGATCAGTAACTGAGGTCGGCACCTGAACATCGCAAAGTAGACAATGAGGAAGAGCTGGGGAGAGCTGATGTATGCCATTAGGAGGTTTCAGACAGCCATTCCCACGTTCCAGAGCTGCACCAGAAACACCCAGTAAGCTGCACAGTGTCACAGACATGGGCTGCACTGGGGGGGAAGGCTCTCAGAGAGGACGGCTAGCTCACCGCTCACATTTGGGGCCAAGATGGCGGTGGTGTCGCGTCGCAGTGTCTGTCGGGGCCATGCGAAGTCCGGAGCCTCTTCCTCAACGAGGCCGTGAGGCATTTGGACATTGTCAAACAGCCATTAGCACCATTCTGGTAGGGCTGGCGGCCAGCCCGGGTAACCCGGCCTCCTGCACACTCCCTGCTCTCCGTCAGAGGTAGTACATGGGATCCATGTTCATTACCGTGCAGTCTGAGGAAATACCTGAAGGCCTGCTCCCTCTAGAACTCATTCACATCTACCCTGAAGGGGTACGACACAAACACCACACCAAGAAACCGACACTACAAGTCTCGCCAATTCTTTACGCATTGCCAATAACATTCATCCCCGCTAAATACAGACCCTCCCCATTGTTTACGATTACAGCACCGTGAGTAGAGGGCTGGTCTGCCTAACGCAGGAAATTGATGCGGACCTTCGCTGCGCTAGAGCAGGTGGTACCCCTGCTTGCCCCCTGGATGGCAGCGGATTACAGAACCCGAATGGACCCGGAATCAGACTGAACCAGGAATTCAGGAGGACTTCTGGGATGTCAAAGACCAGAGTTTTACTGTGACAGTGTTCCCCATATGTCACTGACCCCCCCCCCCGAGACCCTGAGGTTCAATAGGCATTTGACATCCCTAATTAGCGCAAAAACATACGGCAGGGATGCCATTTTCTTCCTGCCCCCTTGTGAAGACGGCTTCCTGAGTCACCACCAGTCGGCAGCTTAGCCTGGAACACCTTTTCCCAATGTCCATTTCAAAGCAGCTTGTCAGCAACCAAAGACACGCGTCACCTGGATCCACCGAAATGTAGACCTCCATAAGACACTGGAGAAAGAATCCTCTGATCTGACAAGAGAAAAGCCAGTTTAAAAAAAGAGCATCGGAGGCACTGAGAGGGATAATGCTGCTGAAATGGTGACAGTGACACAGAACGGGACATGTAAAAATAGATTACAGAGTCAATCCAAGTGAGAAAACCGGATTAGACAGTGGGGTGCGGCCCTGACCCTGACTGCTCTCTCTCTCTCAATACAGACGAGGTTGTCAGGATCCTAAGAGGACATTTGAAAAAGACCATTAAAGGTGACGAGAGGAAGCACCGCCCAGACCTCGTGCCTTGTATGCATTACCACCCGTACGCCAAGGATAAGTCATTACTGCGTGGCACGTGAGCGAGAACCAGAACTTGAGAGAGACCATTTTTTTGGCGGGCATGCTTCCTTGCTCGTGGCGCATGCTCTGACACGGACAGGCAGAAGAGGCACAGAGCAGGATGCTACCCAACCAGCAATCCTGGAACAGGGACCACCACCACCTTCAGGCAGGGTGGGTCAGTGTGGTTCTACCACCTGGAAAACTGCAAACATTCCAAAAACATGGGGGGGGGGACCATAACAGGATCCAAAAATTAACAGCATGATTAGCGTACTATTTCAATAACTGTAAACTCGAGGAATGGAAGGATGCTACGTTCCCGGTTCTCAGCATCCCAAGCTTCCATCGCTACGGCAACATGATCCATTAACATGGCAGGAAACGATTAGGTTGACCGAAACCTAACTTTGCAATTCCAGGACTTCTGTGGTTTACCCTTTCTGAGAAAGGACAAGGACTCGGATCGGCATGGCTTCTGCCCGCTCTGCAATCGGCACCCTTTCAGCACCGCTTGTTGAAATGTCCCTTTTAATAAAAATAAGATGTACGGCAAGCTAAAGGAGGACAACCGGTAAACACCATGCTGTGCTTGTCATCGTCTGTCCATCCATCTAATATAGGGTTACGGGGGTCTTTGAGCCGTTCCCAGACTGGGAAGCACCAGGGGAAAGATTCCAGTCCATCACAAATAGACGGCATGTGGAATTCAAACCTCCAACCCTGGAAGCTTGAGGTGATGGCACTCCCCACTGGGCCGCTGTGAGACCCGTTAGGGCACCCTGCCCTCACTGGGGGGCTCGCTTCTGTCAGCGTGGCCCCCTTTGTTTACCAGTAGCTGAGAGAAGGCTACAGTTACAAATTGAGCGCGAGAGCCAGAACCGCAGCTCCGGAGACAATACAGAAAACGGAAGTGTGGATTTAATGCTGAGAAAGATGAGGATCCCTGGACGGGACCTGCTGGGAATATCACCTCACAGATGACACTGTCCTCCTAGCTTTAGTTCTGGTGCCAACCCAGAAAATGGCAAATCATTCATCTGATTATCAAACGCTCATGTTTCACAAGGCCGTGCGCCTGGCATTTTTCTCAAAGCGTTTCTGCTTAATCACCGGGCCGAACTGCGCAGCCCCTGCTGTTTCCTTACAGGGAATAGAACCAGCAGCCCATTTGGTTATATCCCTGTTTGCATGCATCTGTCAAACCAGCAACCCCGCATGTCGACGTCAGGCGCCAAGACAGCAGTAGTAACAGGTTGCATGCATCCCACGGTACTAGGTGGTAATTCATAGACACTGCGGTTGGCTCAGAGTGAACGTCATTGGGCTGCGCCTGCCGGACACCACAGGGGTCAGGAGCATCTCCACTGCCAGGGAAAAACCAAGTCACCCCACAGTGTCAAAGACCATCCCTCTCTCTCTCTGTCCATACAAGATCTCAACACTTCCCAAACCCAAAAAGAAAAAAAAAGCTTCCCGTGAAGCTGGAATGCAATCACATTTATGCAACAGGCATATTCGCAGGTTCGGGATGGCTACAGCCACAGGAGTCACATGGCAACTTTTCAAAATGTTTACCCCAAAAGGCAAACCAGAACCAGACCAGCCTTACACCAATGCTGCATTCAAATGACCAACTGCTTTCCACAGAGTAAGACCCACATACATCTTATTCCATAATAAATGCTCAGACTCCCCCTCCTCGGCCCACCGGCTGTGCAGTTAATCGCTGCCCGCTGGCTTTTTCATTACCTGAAAAACAAGTCAGACTTCCAGAGATGAAGACTAGCTTGAGGGGTTCTGAAGGAAGGCGATGGGCCCTCAGTCTGCACAGCATCGCTCTGCTCACCCTGGAGCTCCAGGTGGGAAGGAAAGCAGCATCAACTTTATACCCCCTGACAACAGTAGCATACATTTACACTGGCTATCACCAGTCCTCCCCAAAGCAGACTGACAGCTCAGCTGTCCACTTGACACTTGCAAGTCAAATTCTTTAGGAATTGCATAGAAGCTGATGTTGGGGTTAATATGGTTCCAGGGCGGTAAAACCCACCAGACTGGTGCCAAGAGCGACAGCAAAGCCTCAATTTCTTGTAACTGCAACAGTCTCTCCTGATGGGGTGTGGCAAGCCTGAAATGGGTGGGGCCCCCATCAAGGCAGCTGCTGTGGGGGTGGGAAGCAGTACCAGGCTTAGCGAGACGGCATTGGCAGAATGGCACAAGTAGAGGAGGGTAATAGAGTTCCACAAAAAAAGAATGCCAGACTGCCGGCAGTGCAAGCCAAGCCCCCTTGGCTGCATGAGAACCTCTGACGGGTGGTGAGTTTCGCTGCTCAGCATTTCTGGTTAGGGATGGCATGAAATTACAGCCGTAACCACGTATAAAGGCGGATGTACTAAATCAGCCTTTCAGTCCCTTGGCAGGACGCTGGAGCGATAACGTTTCGTGATGGGACGGGCGGCCGATATAAGGACCAGCAGCTGGGCCCTGGCTTTGGGTTTCCTGTACTTTCATTATTGACTCATCCAGCCGTCCATCTTCCAAAACCGCTTACCCAGAGCAGGGTCACGCTGGGTCTGGAGCCCATCCTGGACAGAATACAGGTGCATGACAGGGCAGAAGCACACACTCATATACACACAGATGGCAACTAAAAAAAAAAAAAAAAAAGAGAGATACAACCAATCGCTGCACGATTCTGGACTTTGGGAAGAAACCAGAGTATCTGGAGGAAACCCACATAAACATCCAAAATTTCACACACAGAGCAGAGGCAGGAACCAAACCTCGAACACTGGGGGTATGAGGCAGTAGTGCTAGCCACTAGCAAATAAAATGCGGTGGGGACTACACTTCCATCTTGGAATATGGTCAATTCACAGAGTCCTTCTTCTGAATCTGCTGACAGAGGGCCACTGCAGTGCTCCAATCTCATTCTCTCTTTTTTTTTTTTTTTTTTTAAAACGATAAAAACAAGTCACACAACAGCAGAACAGCCTCGGGTGGCGAGAAAAGCAGCAGTAGCTCAGTGGGCTCTGATAAGGCTGCTCACAGTAATTGGCCAGGAAGGGTGCCCCTAAAGAGAGGCCACTGGAGCAGCAGGAGAGTGGGAAGAGTGACAGGTGCCCTCAGGCTACTGAGCCACCACGCCTTTGACGAGGGGACCATATGGTGATTAACTTGATTACTTTCGTCTCTCAGATTCCCGTCCCATGACTTACACACACAAGAGCCTCAGATCACAACCAGGCAAGAGCGGAAGCAAGGCAAGCTCATAAAATGTAGATGCCCCGGTGAGGTCGGCATAATGGGTCTGGCACGGCTGTCCGGAAGCCGCCAGTCAAGCAGCTGGACAAGGCAGCAGCCGTGTCCTGGGGATTTACCACGGTGCGGCTCTCTTCCAACTCGTCAAGAAACACAGCACAGGAAACTTTCGCTTTTAATCAATGCCGCTGTACCCAAAGCCGCCCAATCAGGGCCCGCAGGACCCATTTGAGCAGGAGGATTGAGCCCGTCTGCTGTCTCTCTCTTCCCGAGCTAAGATCAGATGGATGGGGCCCTCATCTTATTGGCCATGAGTAAATGCCAGTCCTCCTTTCACGTCATACCACCTCCCACATTTTCAATCTCTTCTACAGCGGTACCTACCCACTCACGTTCCCCTCCTGCCTGTTGTAATTATTTCACACTTACCAGATTCTCTACTGCAAATCATACCAGGAAAAAAGGTGGGAAGCTGAAAATGATGATGATTGCCAAATCCTCTTGCAAGCACCCCAAGACTCCAGCGCATGAGAAGCACGGTGTCAGAGTGCCACAACGGGACTCTCATCATAGCCAATAAGTAGCAGAATAGAGGGACCTGAGAGGAGGACACCTTTTGGTCCACAATGAGACTCACCCATATGGTGCGAGACGATCAAAGTGAGGGCTGAAGATTAAGAAACTGCTGTGTGTAATTCACCGTATAGGATACACATTGAGTTTGGTTTTCCCCCACCCCAGAGCCCACTATCTCCAGGAGCATGTGAGGCAGCACCCCCTGAAGCAGTGACCATTTCACCCCACCTGCCTTCCAGCTGGCCCCTGCTACCCCCTGCTACCCAGCTGCTAATGGAGGGACATTTGAAGCAGCTCCGGTTCAGTCACTCAGAACCATCCCCACCTCCCTCGCCGGCCTGCAGAACAGCTGCCTCGCTTAACGCTCGGCAACATTTCCACCTGTGGTCTGAGGTTGACGGTTACAGGGTCCAAAGGCCTGTTTCCACCTGGCCGCTGTCCTTGATGACGATGAACAGGACACCGGGTCTCATGTCCGCCTGCATGGGGGTACTGGGATTCAACTGCCCCCAGATAAACCTTCCATTTTGGTCCTCCAGCTGCTGCTTCAAATGGCATTTACGGTTAAACTGAGAACAGACTGTGTGTGCGCACTTGCGTGTGTGAAAGAGAGAGTGTCCAACAGCTGTTTTGAGGAGGAGAGTCAGATGACAGGATTTCAGACTTGACCAGACAACCACTTCAGCCTTAGATTTATATAAAATTACAAAGATCCAGCTCGCATTTCATGCATCTATGAAGGACTGAAGTAGGTTTCTCTTCCATGCCAGCTGGGGTCTTTTCCCAACAGACACCCATTAACCCAAGTATACCTAGAGTCCCACGCCATGTCACGGTGGCTGTGTTTGTGTTCATTTCTGTTGACTGTCAAAGGTAAATGGGTGATCGCCAGACAACCCTCTTCCCCAAACTATCAACGCCTGCTCCATTTGCAGGACCTCATAGATAGACCCCCCCAGTCACGCCCAAAAAACCACACACACATCAAAACCTGGGTAACTAGTCCAGTTGGAAACAGTTTGTGCCTTTTGTGACCT
>JAACJT020000075.1:15099113-15124837 GCA_009936485.2 Gymnarchus niloticus | reverse complement strand
TTTTCCTGATGCAGAGGGATAAAGTTTCCCCCCCCCCCCCCCCCCCCCCCCCCCGCAACAACGCACGACGAGCACGGAGAAAAAAAAGAAAAGAAAAAAAAAAAAAAAAAAGATAAATATATCAGGGGGGTAAAAAAAATAAAGGGAGTGGGAATCAGCTAGCTAATTGTAGCTAATTGCACACTGGACTATCAGGCAATGGGATGGGGGTAGGTGGGCAGGAGGAAACCAGCCCGACAGGAGAGGAGTGAGCCCTTCTCAGATCCATTCATAAAAGCCCTGAAGTTACAGTCTGTTACAGTTAAATAGCTGACCGGTGGGAACCTAAAAGCAGCTCACACTGCTGGTTAAAATCATTGAAAGCAAAGTCGCAAAAAAAGATGTATCTGACCCGACTGGCACGTTATGGTGGGGAGAGGCCACCAGCCGAGGTCACCGTAAAAACCGGGTTTCCATTTCCATGGAGATCTGCCACCTCAGCGAAAAGCAAGCCCGAGTAATTGTAGAAAGTAAATTACCGAGAATGAGCTTTATGGTGTTGCCGTGGTGACCACCTGTTGCCCCCGCCGTACGAACTGCACCCACTTAGACAGGAAGGATAGGAACTGATGCGTCGCTAGGGGAAAAAACAGAAAAAATGTGGGACAGCTTTCCACTGTGACATGCCCAACTCGCTTTACCACGGGAGCCTCGGTGCGGCCATCATAGCCGATTCAACAAAAAGTTCCATATACCTGCAGCTATCCACATGCAATGAAGACAAAAAGCAACTCCACTACTACCACAACAACAACAACAACAACAACAACAACCAGAGTCAGTAGGAAACCTTCCACATGGCCGACAGAAAAGCAGTGGAGGTTCCGGCAGTCCCCACAACACAGAGACGACTGGTGACCTTGAGGAACAAACAAGCAACACAGGGAACGTGTCAACCTATGAAAGGATCATAAAGGAGGTTGGCAAAACCAGTCACGTTTAATCTCTATAAAAATAAAAGGACTAGCATCTCACGCCGAAGGGCATAGCTGGAGCGATTCGGCAAGGGTGATGGCCTTACAAGGCAACAGCCATACTCACTCCCCGTGAGATCAATGGGATTTCTTCATGCCACACGTAGATCTTAAGGGACCCCGATGGGCTGTGAGGGATTCTGTCATGGATGTAAAGTCATTTCAAATGTACAGAGCTGCGGTGCTGCTGCAATCTCATGTATTACGTCACCATTCAATTATTTCATAGCACCCTCAAGCGGATGGTAGGGTACAGTGCCGCCCCCAAGTCTGAAACAGCCAATTAATCTGAGCACAGGAACCCCCAATCAATGCACAGGCCCCATGCCAACTTTCAACGATATGGGATACACTGCTGGTTTTGCTGAGTGATGTTACAAGAAAATTTGCCTGATTACTTACCCTAGCAGGCAAGGCACCAAAGAAAGACTGAGCAAACGCACATGTGCTGCATTTGCAATGCTGTTGTGTACATCCCATAGTCAATCAAAAAATGAGCTCCAAGCCGTAAACCAGCGGCTGCTTCAGAACACTGCATGTCAATACAACGTGCCACTGTAGTTTGTTAAAACTGACACCTACAGACGCATGCTAAAACAAAAAACGCAGGCTCGTTCATTCATTAAAGTGACCTCTCTCTCATTTTTACCTAGAACCTCTCTGAAAAAGCTACCCACCATTCATCTGTGATTTCTATACTCCTGCTTTGCCAAAAGCTAAGCACCCCTCTGGTCCTTCCTCTCCACTAGGCAAAGCTAATGTGATATTAGCTTTCCGCTATGCTGAGCAATAGCGAGACCGTGAAATGCGGCTGGACAACTGACGACTCCCAGTCTCGCGCCGGAGAAATTTACGAGGTCAGGTAGGATAAAAGCGACCGCTCTGCAAACGTTTCAAGGTGCTCACCACCTCAATCTTCTGGAACGCACCCCTTAGGTTGTGCTGAGGGAGCAGTTATATTATCAAGCTCGTATAGCTGATTCCTTCTTGGGAGTGGCCAAATTAGTGGGAACCGCATGCTCTTTGAATGGACAGGATTCAAAAACACATCAGTTACTAGAGCAAAGCCAGCCTTGAGTAAGGCCTGCCAGTAGGGAATAACAGTCCCTCAAAATGCACTTACAGGGCTGGTGTGAAGGATTCAGGACTAAATTCATAATGAAAATTCACTATGTACACAATGAATAGTACTGTGCAGAAGTCCTAGGCTCACAATACAGATTATGTTTATATCCTGTGCATGCTGGTATAAAAATGACTTCATGTAGGTCAAAGTGTGTCATGTTCTGAAATGTGTAAACTATCTTCACGACACCCCGGGATTAAGTTACCATCCAACATACCCATGTACTTGTGGAGGTCAACTAGGAGTGCACCTTATTTGCTGAATCAATACCTTATTAAGTCAAGGAAGTAAAGTACTTGAGAATACAAGTGAGCTGGTAGTGAAAATTAATACAAAAATACACTCAGTGCTGGGCTGCTTTCAAGGAGAGGTTTGGGAACCAACATTATTTTGGTTGAACCATCCAACCAGATACCAATTGTGGAGAACAGATGAATTTATTTCATTCTTTTTGTATGTCTATATTCTAATGTTAAACTATTTTTTTTTTCCGGAGAAAATGCACAGTTGTTGTCCAGCTAAATAGCTTTTAACATATTCTTGGACAACCCAAGGCATAGTACTGTATGTTTTTAGGAAAACAGCCCAAATGTTAAGTTTCCCCTATAAGACCAGGCTTCCGCAGACTCTCACCTTGGACTTGATTACCAATAAAAGACATCATTCCTTGGTATTGTCCCTGGGTTCCTCACCTGTTTGTCCATCATGTATCCTTCTGCTTTGGCAAAAGTCCCATCTCCTGCTTCAGCTCCTCCCCATTTTCTTACACCCCGCCCCTGAACAAACTCTCCACCCCCACGCCAGGTGACTCTTCTAATCCCATATAATCGCTTTACCACAGAAAGCTGCTGGCCTCAAACGAGCAGTGGAGAAGCCCCTTCTAGGCACGAGGCCAACCTCATGATGGTTACAGTATGGCAGCCTCCCCCGCTTACAAACTCCCACCCCCCCAATCATTGTCGCCTCAGCTCTAACATAGTTACCTTCACTGCTCAGCGGGATCGCATATTCTAAACAAGGGGGGCGGGAGTGAGGCTTACTTACCGGCAGGCTGCTGCGGAGGCCCAACCGCACGCTCATTAGTGTTGAGTCTGTTGACTCAGCCCAGGGCCACCGAAGAACGAGGCGGTAAAAAGAGCAGGGGATCTCCCGTGGATGGAAGGGGGACCGCTGTGTGAGTGGTAACTTCCGGGCCAAGGCTGACCATCGAGTCGGAGGTGAACCACGACACGCCCTCGGGGCTGTTACAACCGTCTCCGAGTGGCGACTCGGACGGCCTCCATTAATGGCCCAGCATCTCTGAGAGGCCATCTCCAAGGACAGGAACTGAGGCAAGAGCATTCCTCTAGGAGGGGTTTGGTCACTGGGACACCACTCACTAAGCAAGGTCACACAGTCAAACCAAATTCCTCCATGCTTCATCACACACCAGTACATCTAGAGAGCAAGAGACAGTCTAGATGGACCAGAACGGGCAAAGCATCAATAATCCCAATATTTAATATGACCAGCTGTTTATTATAACTCTCACAGGCAGGGAGTGGTGAAGACAGCAACAGCTGATAAACACAATGTACACGCACACTACAGCCAATAACCCCAATTCAATAATCCTTTCATGGCAAACCATCCGCTATTAAGATCTTGGTAACTAGAAGACCACAGTTCTTTAATGACACAGTCGGAGACGTATCATCCTGGCCAGATGTCGTACGACGTACGATTCATGCTGCTCCAGAAAGCAATCATACAAAAATTTACAAATTACAGATAAAGACCGCAGAGCTGATGAAACCACTAGCATGACCAAAGACAAAACTGACAGGCTTCACGTGAAGCGGGGCGTTATGGAGACTGCCACCTTCTGATCCCGTGTTTCTCAACCATTCCTATCTATGGATGCCGCGCTGCATTGTGTGTCTGCAGGAAGGCAGAGCTGTGCTGCGGGCACAGAGTGCATCGGGTGGCAAATCGGACCAGATTGAGGTTAGTGTTTCAGAGTTTCACTGACATTCAGATGGACGCCACGGTGACACAGAGGTTAGCACCATAGATGGATTCCAGTCTCCGGCTCTGTTTGCAGACAACTATGAGTTTCCCCGGTCTGTGTGGTTTTCCTCCCACAGTCCAAAGACATAAAGACAGGCAACCTGGCATCTCGAAACTGCCCACGTTGGGCGAGTGTGCGCCCTGTGATAGACCAGCATCCCACCCAGGGTGCTCCCCTTCCTCCAGGGAAAGCTTCCAGGCTCACGGTGACCCCATACTGGATAATCGGTTGCAGAAAACAGATGGATTGAATTCTGGCATCTCTGTCATTAAACTCCCCCTCTACTTACAGGGATTCACAGGTAAATCTATTCACTCACCATATTAAAATGTAATTGTCCAAAATGTGCTTCCTATTAATAACAGACCAATTATACGAGAAGTACGATACATTAGTGTATTAAAGTCAGTCTAAGTACTTTTGGGCTTATCGCTTCAAAAAGGCTGAGTAACGGTTCCATGAAATATCAGCGTTAATACCAAGAACAAAAAAGAGAGACCCCAAAATACCATCCGCAGTAGAGCAGTGCAGGATTTTTCACAGAATATACTGTACAATCTTACTGTTATGTCCTGCATCCAAGCGCTTATCACAAAAGCCAAAATTATCAAACGGCTTGAGGTCACTCTTGGAGACAGAGATGATGGGAATGTACACCAAAACGAAAGCGCTGTTTTGAAGCAGAACTTGCGGGGCTGCTGACACACCTCGGCTATACGGCACTTAACTGCGTGGAACCGCAAAACACACGGTAAAGGGTGCTGAGAGCAAGTGAGACGTTGCTGATCCATGGCTCCCTCATATTCTGCTGCAGTTAAAAGAATCCTGGTTAAGAATGTTCCAGAAAGAACCACCTAGGGTAAACTGGACTCTTCATAAAACGACGGGCCATTCCCCACATTTAAAATACAGCCCTGCAATCCATCCAGAATTCAGAGGTGGCCCACCATGCCTTGCGAGCGCTCATAGAAACAGCGTCTCAAGTCACGACGTCCCGAGTCACGACACGGAGCCTAATTAGTGAGCATCTCAGCTTTGGGTGATCTTCCTGGGTTGGGAGGAATGGGGCTGACACCCCCCCCCAGCATACCAGGGGGAGGTGAGCCCACCTGGGAAAGATGGCGGGGGAGTTTTCCTACTCTGCGGTGACTCCAACAGGCTGGCTCCATTCTGGATGATGGCAGCACATCTTCGACACCAGCGGGAGCTCAGTGCAAATCCCGGAAAGCTTCCTTAGCTCAGACTGCAATTTGCTGTTAATGTGCGAGTCCCTGTTAACCGTTGTCACCCTCATCAAAGTTTTAAGTAATGATCTCCTCGCCTTTGCCGCTTGTGTTTATCTTACTGTTAATTTAGGCAAAAACAACATATGTAAATAAGTCTTCAACACATTGCAGCCCAGCAGTGTCATGAAAAGGTAAATCCAGAAATCTGGCTGATGCCACCATTTTTGGTTCTAATTCCGAGGAAGCTGAAAACCACAGACACAACACACTGTTGACCAGACATCTCCATTAAAAACCGCACTGTTGACCAGTGCAGGTGGGATGAAGGTGCCAGGTCACCGTGGAACAATCAGCCTGTCTCCTATTGCTACTTAAGTCTAAATTGGAGGCCTTCTGCACATCCTTAATATCTAACAAGCAGCACTGTTAAAATGTGATGTCAGTGCAAGGCAAAAAATTGAGACTCAATTTAACAAAGCAATACCACACCACTTAATATCAGCTTTACTTTTCATATCATACTTTAGTGATCACAACAGCAAAGCTTCTCTCTAACAATGCCCGTCAAACTAGACGTTAATCTACTTTCTTAAGGAGCAGAAGGGTGATCACAGGCCATATTTTAAATTAAACAAAAAACATTACCCTAACATTTCTCTAAAATGTGAAATCCAGAGAGAAACTGCAAATTTTTGAATGAAGCAGACAAGGCCTTTAGAAGTATAGCGTACAAATGATATTTAAAAGGTTTTTAATGTTCATCATTGATGAGCGTTTAATAGCTACTATATTAATACCAATATTTGCTGCTCCAACCAAGGTCTTAAGTTTTTATTTGTTCCTTCATGTGATGTCCACTGCTATCACACGGAATGAATCCAGACATGGCAAACACGTGTCAAAAAAACAGTATACAACCACCTAAAGGAAACTTTTAAGTGTATACTTTAGCTTTGCAGAACTTGAGAAACTTGGTTCTTAGACACACACACACACACACACACACACACACACACACACACACACACACACACACACAGAAATACAAACATTCGGAGTAGTAACGACCCAAGTGATCTTTGGTAAATGAATGCACTAACGACCTGGTACTACAGCATTATTTTCGCTGCTCACCATCATCGACCCATAAACAGGCACCACGGCAATGAGAACGGAGGGGGGCTTGGTACCAAAGGTCATGTAAAAACACCGGTGAACACCGTTCCGAAGGCCACGCGGCAAGGGACCGGGTCCACTCCAGAGACGGCCTTAACTAAAGGTCGGGAAATCTCAGTCACAGCCCATATCCCTACTTTCGCCAGGGTTGAGTGACAGAATGCAGCTGCTGGTTCCTCTGATCCTCTGTGGAACTGGAGGGTACGTGGGAGTACCGGACAGTCCAGGAATTTGCTCGTTTAAGCGTTATTAAAAATAGACACAAAGTCACATCGTGCTCACTACTCTGGAACTGAATCTAAATGGCTAATTAGTCTCTGATGGGGAGGGGGAGGAGGGAATGGAAAAAAAATAAGGGAAGTGGAGAAGGTGAATACAGGACTATGTACACTGGGCTGACCCTGTAAATTAGGGAGGATTTTAAATGGTTTGGCATAATGTGTGCTCTTTGTGGAGGAATTAAAGCTGGACTAGACCAATTAATCACACCGAAAGGCATTTCGAAAGAGGCTGCTGTATTCTGAGGCTTCTCAGGTAGGCCCAGCCCGTCTTGGTAAACTCAGTCGGAAGGGCGAGAGCAGAATGCGGCAGCAGAGGTCTCAGCACGACGGAGCCAGAGCGAGCGTGTACATGTGTGTTTGTGTCTTGGCGAGAGAGAATGAGACAGAAGACGAACAAAGGAACAGTACTTGACAGAGTGAGAGCGGACCGAAAAATTTATTTTGACAGTGTGTGTACATGCTGCTGACTGAGGCAGTGTGCGTACGCACTGAGCTGTCTGAGGCCATGTGTGTGCAACTGATCACAACTGTGTGTGTTGCTGATGGAGGTAAGCATTCAACTGGTGACAGAGGCTTGTTGCTATGGGGATTCCCAAAACTGGGAGGAAAAGGGAGAGAGAAAGAACAACCATCAAGCAGTTCTTATGACAGGACAGAGCCAAGCAACAGAACTATGAGAAGTGGCTCACTTCTTTTCTGTGAGGGTGACGCCACACTCCCGATGCTCACTGACTGCCCTCCAATGACCCGCTTTAAATCAGAATCACAGAAGGCAGATCGGGAAGGACTCTGATAATGCCGGCCTTTGCTAGGAAGAGCTGCGACGCTCCATCCCACAAAAGGTGGCCCTGTGCTCATGGGCTCGGAAAAAAGCCCAAACCATTCGGGCTTGAACCGCAACAGAGTTTGGAGAAGTTCAAGAGCAGCTGGAAAACTTAGGCTACAGAAAAGTTTGCATGGTAGATAAGGCATGAATCCATTTTTGGTAGATAAAAATGCATGTTCAGGTATCTAGGGTTCTCTGCTGATCATAGCCTGTCCCAGGAAACCTACACCAGCACAGGGGGGACAGGCAATCTCCGTACATCCCGACTAGAGAGTGATGGTACCTCAAAACGGTTTTGCAGTCCAGAGTCCAGCTCAAAGCTCCCCATCGTTGGGTATGAGAGGGAGTGACAGTTCTGGCATTTTTTTTTTTTAATTATGGGATGTAACCAATTTCAATAACAAACAGATGGCAGAAAATTAAACTAAGTTGCGCTTTTCAATTATAAAGCCCCAAAATCCCATTGATGGCCTCTGTCTAATGGCTTTGTTTGGAGCCTGGACAACTCAAAACTCAAGGTCACGCCAGCTTCAGAGCATCCAAAAGCAAACTGAGCACTAAAGCCAGAGGCAAGGACAACATTTTCCTCATTTATCAGACTAGTAGTTGTAGAAATTACAATGGTTAACCACAAACCACTTGACAGGTCAGAAAGTTACTGCTATATGGACAGGCCACAGCTTGATAATCGGCAGGTGTTTTGTTCTCCAACGTCCATCAGCTGTGTTGCATGAATCTGCACGAAAGGGGACCTTCTGAATGCAATAAGACCATTCTACACTTTTTAGATGGTGTCTAACTTCTTGCTGTTGAGTGACAAAGGGCATAATTTTCTTCTCGGTATCTCAGTGGAGAAAAATCTAAGCGGCCTTCACCTGGAGGACAAAAGGAGGGTGCAAAGTTCATCCACTCTGACAGTATCGCTGCACACAATCCTGCATGAATCCCCTGGGCCAGATCTGGAGGAACGGACACGGTGCAATTCTGAGAGATTACCCTCATCGTGCTTATATGTACGAACAGATGAGTATGCAAAGTCTGATCAACAGTATCACCCAGCCCTGGCCCTCGCTCCCACTACAATGATGGGGGGGCGGGGAAAAGAAGTTGACAACCCAACGTGAATTTAGATCCCAAGGAACAAGGCCATAGTCCAGGCGACCGCATTAATTGCATCGCAGCCATGCGGCCCACGGCTGCAGTGCCGGAGCATTCATTCTGCTGGGAAAGAGTAATGCAGCCTGTCATCACAAGAGCTCGCGGTGTGGGGCTGACAGAGAGAAATGACCAGAACCGAGTTCAGAATGGCAGTGCCCCTGTGCACTTCACTATAAGTGCACTTTCACTGTATGACTCAGTGACAAGTAGCAAGCCTCCACACCTAGTAAACCAGGCAAGAATTTGGTGTTGCCGAGTTACTCTGAGCTGTGGAGACATTGACAGCCAGTGCTTTTCTTTTCTCAGCACTGGTTCCCCCCCCGGCATTCCTGCAGTCCTGCTCTCGACCACAGTTCTTACCTGCGTTCGCGGTGTGGGACTGGTGCCTGCTGCTGCCGGGAGATGAAGGTGGTTCCCCAAACTGGGCTGCTGTGGCTGTTCCTTAACCAGCCCATAGGGGGCGATGACGGGTAGGGCGTGCTGCGGAAGCCATGGTCCGACTCCGTTTCTGCAGTAAGAGAAGAGGCTGAGCTACCCATAGCCCCCTTGTCACTGGTTTTCAGAGTCACTTGCAGATAAAGCCTACTTCCACGGTCTTCCTGATGAAACTATGTTTGACGTATTGCTGGAGGTGCTTGTTCATATGGGTGGGAGGGGAGGTCAGAGGTTAAATGATCCCAGACGACTTTCAGTCAAGCTGAAGGGACTCAACTCAAACAAAAAGGCACATTTCCAAAAAGGACAAAGCTATGGTACAGGGCAAATTCTGTTTACAGTACTCAAAAAAGTCCATTAGCGAACCAACAAGGCTAAATCGTTCAAAGTCCAAAAATATTCAAATTTCTTATACAAAAGATATAATCCCTTATAACACATACAAAGACTTCCTCTCAAATAACTAAAAACTATAATTAAACTTCAAGGGAGGTGATAACAATCCAAGGACTTTGAGTGGAGATGAATTCAAAAAGATTCGCTCCTTTTGCATTTTCATGAAGAACGCAGGCCTGCCAAGCAACTGGAATCTAAATAAGGGAGTGGCTGGAGTCATTCGTTGTCAGTATGCAGTTCCTCCCGTCACCCAATGGAACGGCCACCTATTTTATCTGGTGTATGGACCTGGCCAAAGCATCTTCTTGACTACGTCTGTACCGGCAGTGAAGCCGATGACAGTGTCAAGTCTGTGCCTTGAAAGGGGATGAGAGTCATTCTCTGGTTTCTGGACCACACAGTTAAAGCCTGTCGATCTTGCACTGCAGAGAGCTACTCTGGGTTTGACAGGTTCAATGGGAAAGATTGCAGTGTTTCTGTAATGGGCTTCACACTGTCAGGATGAGGAAGATGATGGCAATGTTTTGAGAGAGCATTTTTTTTGTGAGGAATTCTAGGATGGTGAATTTAATTCCAAAAAACTAAATATGAAGGCCAGTGAAGGGGGTGTGTGTGTGGGGGGGGGGTCTGCTAAGATTTCCTCCCCAGAGCGATAAAAAAAGCATAATAGGGCACAACGAATGACAAATCTCTGCTCGACGATCCTGTACAATTTCACACAAAAAGTTCCACCACGTTTGGAAATTCTCTTTTTGATTACTACTTTTTTTTTTTTTTTTTTGGAAAAACACCGTGGAGGGTACTGTGTGTGTACTGGCTTCACGCTAATAAGAACCACAAAACCACCGCTTTGGGGATCGGGCAGATCCCTCGACACCCGGTTTGCCCCCGCAGTCCCGGATTTTCAACTTGCACGATCCTCTTCGGAGACTGCAGATAATCCCCAGGATATTCGGACCTCGTCACGGCCCGCCAAAGCGGCATCTGCAGTGGGCCGGGGGCCTCCGATCGGAATATACTAAGGTGACAGCGACCTGACCGGACGATCCTGACTGACCGGAAATGTTCGGTACGAAATCCCAGAAAGCCGCATGTGCGAAAATGACCGGGTGTACATATGGGCCTGTATAGAATGTCAGAGGACTAAAATATTTACAACACCGATCATCTTCTCCTATGAAATTCCGATTAGGAAAAAAGGGCTGACTTCGTTAAAGTTCATCATTCGTACCCGGTATGAATGCATGCATTTTCAATGCGTTGACAGCCGCTTAAACATCTGACAAACAGACGGCACTTCGCCTTTTTAGCAAAACCCCACAGCTGCCGCAGTAGACTGATTCACAAACCGCGGCTTCGTTTTCTCTCGATCGGTAATTTGAGCTTTACAGGGTCGAAGTATGCTGGGCATAAAGTGCGACGGAAAGTACCGCGGCGGTCCGGAGGAAAGCCATACGCAGGAACTATGATCGAAATCCATTATTAAGACACTGTGCATAGGTGGTGTAATAAATCACACAAACGTTCACATTTAACACACTCCGGCGAGGCTCTGGAGCAACTTCAGAAGGATGGGGGGTAAAAATAGATGCCGTCCCACTGCATAAATAAATACTGGGTCGCGAATACGAGCGTAAAATGTCAAACGTGCATCATGTCCGTGCAGGGTACAGTCGGCTGGCAGGAGAGCATCTGCACCTCTAAAGGTGCGGCTTTATTTCAGTCTGATCCATCTTCAGGAAACCGCCGATAGCATGCAGACGATGCGAAGCCGGTCATCAGGAAAGCTGAACACAGCAGAGACATCGAAGGCACCGGCCGCAGCGCATCGGCTCACACGATGCATTCAGCAGTTACTCCGAGCAATCCTAACAGATCCCCAGTCAGGAATATCCGATGTAATTACTGCGATTTATTGTGGGTTTTCTGGGTTCAGAGAAGACCACTTGTTTAACGAGTTTTAAGGATTAACTGGAAACGCGCAGACCGCCTTTTATCTTTCTACAGTATTCCCTGACAGCTCGACTTGTCATCAGGCAGTTTATAACCACTGTCCGTACCCGTATCGATATTTCAAGAAGTCAACGGCTGTGCCATATGGTAAACCGAATGCATGTCATGTTTTTAAATATTATTAATTATTAAATATTATTAAAAACACAAACTCACCCACCGTCAATACCGCATATTTAGCAGGACTCCGAATCGCATCCCAATAAAACCGTTCACCCGGGTCAGCAGCCAAACAATTTCATGCAACTCATATCATATGCTATACGTGCAAAAATAGACGGATAAGACCCGAAGGATAACTAACATGCGCAAACCCTAAAGAACAGTTTGTCTGACAATGCCATCGGCTGCTATCGCAGCATATTTTACGCCTTCACAGCCAGGTACTTTCTTTTAGTTTGTCCCGGCGCTCAGAAAGCCGAACCTCCCACTTCGGCCCTCGAACCGCTCCCGAGTCGTACGGCTTCTAGCACTGCGCAGCTCCATCCTCGGACGCCACTCGCGTCTGTGCACCGGGGCCGTTTCCATCACATCGTGTCTTGATGCGGCTTTCCTGCTCTTAATTCTCTCGGCTCGCTCGCGCAGATGTAAACGCGTCCCTTCCATCGGGTGGCCGGCAGTCACGTGCGCGCATGCGCCGTGGGCGGCGACTCCAGAACAGTGCAGAGCAAGGGCGGTCAGGCGCGCGGGCTGCTGCTCGTTCATTCGTACCAAATACCCTCCGTAACGACACTGGGCTAATGGCGAAACAGCGGCTTATAAGCCCGGGCTTTACTCTAAAGGATGATCCGTTTCTAAAAACGCGCGAATCTAGTATTAACTGCTCGATTTCCGCAGTCAGATCATTTTTCGGAACAAAAATGGAACACGCAAATTCAAGGAGATGGTTCTGCTGACCAGTGAAAAAACAAAACGAATTTAACAGAATATTCGGATCACCGTTTCAAATGCATCAGTGACGCTGCACGTCATTTCTTTCACGACGTCACAGAACCTATGCCGATGGTTACCTTACGGATGTAAGCGTGCATGAGGAACTAAATCCAGTCTTTAACCCAATTACCATTAATCGTCACATAACTCAGTAAACCCGCTCTCCTGCATTACGTCATCAGTACGCTGACTCATTTTCAATTTAAAAATTATCATCATTAATAACGGCCAATGACTGTGTACATCACGGGCATTTCAGCACAGGAGCGACAATAATGACCCGTCAAGGCAGTGAAACCTGACAGGTCGCAGAAAAGGACTGACTGCCCTGATATACTGGTGGACCAACAGAAACACGCGATCACTGTTGTAGTCAACACTTTTAATTGCTGTTTTTAAAGTGTTGTTTCGCGTAAAACGGGGCTTTGATATAGCTCGCTTAATTAAATATAGCAAAAATGATGGGCACGTAAAAGGCACGTACGGGTGACACCTGTTAACTGCAATAAGCGGCGCAGCTCCGCTTCAGGCGGATTACGGCAGACTGACAGTGAAGAGCATTCATGCCAAATGGCACTGAACGGGCGATGATTTCGGAGTGATTGAAAAATAACCATTAATGCATCGCGTTTGCTAGAGCACAATTATTCACAACATTTTTAAAATACCAAGATGCTCTTGGCTCCACTATATAGCTATTGTAGGCAATGTCGAAAATAATGACAGAAAAAAAAAAAATTGGTGTGCTAATGCTTGGCTGTAACATTTCAGTTTCCCCCCTGGCAGAATGAGTTTGGTCTCAGACACTTCATACGAAAGGACAGTCATCAGCCCCTGACGGGTATATGTGCACTTCGATACAAAATGTTAAGTCAGGTGTGTCGCTGAGGTCCCGGAGGGACTGTGCCGCTCTTCCATTTATCATGACCCATTCCCCTGGCATGCCGGGCTGCATTTAGAAGTTAATTACAGGCGGATCCCGTCAACACACAGCGCTATTTCACATGCATCAGCGTGCCAAGTGGCATTGCGCTGAGAAGCACAACTGGCTGCAATTCCACGTCTGGTTTCCAGGTGGTGCTAGAATTCCCCTTCGTTCGAATATGCGGACGAACAAATTGTACAAATTAATTGCCGCCCCCAAAGACAAATTGATTACTATCTTTACGGTGTTCTACAATATCTGTCCTTCTTTTCTCTGCCAGACTCCCTTACTCAATGCGGAGCAAGCCTGAAGAGGATACCAAGAAGCACAAGGACAGATAGAATGCCAGTACATCACAGGGCACACACAGACACTCATTACACCCAAACTGAATGCCTTTGGACTGCTGTAAACTACAGGACCCAAAGGAGACAGGGCAGGAATGAAACCCACAAACTCAAAATACAACCCAGCAGACAACCACACCGCCCGTCCTATAGAAAACTGCTATAGTCAGAAGAAGAAACTGTCTGATGTGGTAATTAAATGTTACAATGCATGGCCCATTTGCCAACCACCAAGCATTTCCACAGCATCTATTCACTGAACTGATATTCTCGTTCCATAGTTTGACATTCTTTACTATCTGGCCAGCACCCAGCCATGCCTGACTAAAACACCCAAACATAATATTTAATTACATTTAAGACAGTGTTGTTGATTTCAGCCAAAAATTAATTGCTGAAAAAAAACTGGGATGGCATCTAATAAGAAAGGCCTAATAAAATACTTTTATTCATTCATTTTCCAAACTGCTTATCCTATGCAGGGTCACGGAGGGGTTTGGAGATTATCCCAGCCAGCTTATAGGGCACAAGGCAGGGGGCAACCTGCACAGCATACCAACCCATCGCAGGGCACAGTATCTCACACACACACACACACACACACACACACACACACACACACACACACACATACATACCAGGCAATTTTTTCTTTTCCTTTAGAAATGCCAACCGACCTTAGCTAGCTCATGAGACTGAAGAAAAAGCATAGAGCACCCAGAAAAAAAATGTACACAGCACGGGGAGAAGATGCAAACTCCACACACAGATTGCGGAGGTGGGATTGGAACACCCAGCTGTGGATGTGCTAGGCAAGAGTGCTGACCACTCAGCCACTGCACCCCTATTACAATACTTTAACCTTTAAATATTTTTTAGCTACCTCTACTGTCACAATAGCAAATACACATGACAATTATTCACCTTAACAATCTTGAAAATAAAGCTCCAACAGCTCCATTAGGAATAAAGTTTTTTTTTTTTTTTTTTTAGAGCTACAGTTCATCATAGTCCAATGACATTGTGAGTTGACATGACTCCGTCCAAAAGTAATTAAAAAAAATAAAAAGTACACACATCAAGCAGCCTTAGACTACTAGGACACAACCCCAACAAATTAACACAAAACAAAGGAAGACCTTACTCTCACACAACATACCTACCTCATGGCCACAAAACAATCACAACAACCACGTTTCACGCATCCAAAGCATCCAAGTTCACAGGTACGGTACGTGTGAATCTCCCACGGGAAAATCACATCCTGACCAACTGCAGGTATGCTGATGTGTAACGCTGCCCATTCACTAATCACCCATTTTTACCACTGCCCCTTCTGACATCGTTAGTCAGATATTCAGCCGTCCAACTGCTTTCTGTCAGCCAATGGCGGTGGTGGTTCGGTCTAGCGTACCCGCCGGCTTTCTGGAATATGGCAAAAATACTGCATGAATGACCCAACTAGGGTCATTTCATAATACTCATACTTTCGAAATTTCGCTCTGGGGTCGAGTACAAATTCTGTTTATTTAATCAGAATTAATTACAGCTGATAGTGAAATGATAAACACAGGCATGTTGGGGGAAAAATAATAATGTCCAGCCAAATTTAGTGGCTGTAGCCAGCAGTGTTGTGGTCTATAGGAATCTCTACAGCAATCGAGCAGATGAATTATCATCTGACACCTTCAGCAGTAAAGCAAAGGGGCGTGTTTCTGCTTTTTGGTAACTATGAAATCTTATAGGATCAGGCTGGCAAAATAACCCAACACTCAAAAATACCAGCTCAAATTTCAGTACATCAGAAAACAGCATGTAAGCTGTTGCTATTCATAGAAAGCATGTTACCTTATCCTACATACTGTAGGATAAGGGTAAATAAAAAGAGATACTCCTATCTACAGAATCCCAGACAATCCTGGGAATAATACAATTTGTCGTGGTCCAATCTCAGTGATAGTTTGACTCCTGATTCCAAGGGAACATTTGGTAAACAGGTGGCCACAGCTTATTCAATTAGGTTTTCTATTATTTAAAAAAAAAAAAATTGTGGACAACACTAGTCATGCATCTCCATGCATTTTCTGAGTAATACAGCCTTGGAGCAGACAGTAGAGGGAAGGAAAAAAAATTGTGTGTGTGTGTGTGTGTGTGTGTACAAAATGTAGGTCTGCTCATGCCCCTCTATAATTTGGCTGGAGCCAGACCTCGTCAGGCCCTTTTCCCTGCCTCAGAGTGCTTCGCCCCCTGTACTGCAAGCTCGATCTTAACTGGCTGTGAATCACCGAGCTTTGCCTCTCACAGAAGCTAATGTCTGCATGTCTCAGAATCCCTCAACCAACAGCCTAATGCACTGATTCTTCATTGAACAACATCTGGAATAGGATGCCCGGTGGATAATATTAAATAAGTCGCTGTAATTCAGCATGCTATACATGACATTGCAACAGCTGGCGAAGACTTCAGCAGGGAAATCAACGCCAGCCCTACACATGCATCCCTCCGTTATTCTGTCTATTAGCAGGCTTTATCAGGAAGGGGACACAGTCAGTAGCTAATTAAAGATATATATTATGGCCAGATTTTTGGCAAAATTTGGACTTCCTGCAAAACACTAAGACCAGAACTACTTGATTACAGTTTAAAATTCTTGTCATTTTTCAAAATTAAAAAAGTTGAAAACGATACCATAATTGATACAAATTAACCTTTACTGATTTTTTTTTCAACAAACTGTTTAATTTCAGTATCAAATAACACAAAATACTGGCAATTTTGAAAAAAATAAGAGGCCACAAGCCTTGTGCAGCACAGGGTTAAAGCAGCGACATTGCCACACTGGGGCTGCATGACAGGCAGTGGGGGGCTATCCTCTCAGCCCTCCCTGTAAAATGTCAACTCATTCTTTCCCAAGTCCATTAATAACGCTCAGATTTTGTGATCTCTCTTCTGCATGAGCACTGACTGCCAAGCAGCAGTAAAGCAATAAACAATCGGTAACCTCCCCTCCAACTCCCCCCGACCAAATGCTTGGTTCGAACAGAATCAAAAATCCTAGATTTTTATATACTCATTCTAGCATACAGAAAGAATTGGGTGCAATGCTTTTGACAAGACTTAAACCATTTGTATTTATCTTGAAACTTGTAAGTAAATTAATACATCCTGTTTTGTGTTACACCAGTTACATTACACACGTGCAATATCACCTAGAAAATTTTCTATTAGTAGAACTTAAATCACTTAACCAGTGTATTCATATGGGTATTTTCAAACATCCCACATTCTCAGCCCCCAAAGGGTTAAATGTAGAATCTCCTCTGAATTACACCAATAAAGACACACATGCATACAGGCGCAGATAAAATCAAGCCATCAACTGACCATGCAACAAACCAATTGTTGGTGGTCTGTTTCTTCACAGTAAGAGCATGTTGGATCAGAAAGTCAGCTTACTGTACATGTTATCATATTAAATCTGGACCTTAAGACCAATCAGAGCAGAAGCAGCACTCAAGGTAAAGAGGAGGCACAAGAGAATGTCTAAAACCCCATTCTAAACCCTTCACACTTACACTGAGGACAACAGAGAAGGGAAGAGGCTGTCAGCACATTTTCACCCTGCTCATAAGACACAGTGCAGGCTTTAAACTGAACCGTGAGCGTGCACTCCAGGATGTGTACCGGTAATGCACCCAGATGGGTTTTCTAATAAGAACGCTCGAAGGAGATGATTTCGGGTCATTAATATTACACGTCCCGCCCTCCCCCCTTCGCATTGAGGTGAGGAGGAGGATGATGCAGCTGACAGCAGACCTCCCCGCTCAGCCAGGGAACTCCTCTTTCATGTCGCATACCCTCAAACGAGCACCACAGTAAACACTCGATACGGCAGCCTGTTGCTGACCGGACTTGCCGGGTTTGTCAGGCACGCATGCACTGTCATTTCAGTTCCCATTCAAACCCTGTCAATGGCCAGCATACAAGTCCATTCAAGCAAATGCAGAACGAATGTTATTAATGCATTTAAAATATTACTAAATTTAGAATGAATAGCTGTTGTTCGGCTATCGATCAGTTTAACTGCATCTGATGTATGGTCACCGTAAATACGGGGCCCAATTCCAGACACACCAGGGATCAGATGCTAGTCCATCACAGGCCGCAAACACTCACACTACAGGTCATTTTGAGACCCTAGTCCATCCAGACCGCTTGCCTTTAGTGGAATGGAGACATGAGGCCACCATGCTGCCCGCTGATTCACCACAAACACAGCTCTGGTTTGTGAAGAATTTCTTTAGGTTTTCAGTTGATGTCAAGAGCGAGGCGGAGCCACATGTTAAGAAAAAATTACCTAGGCTGCCATTTCATTTCAGTGACTGCATGGAGAGCTAGTTAAATATTATTATGACATTACTGACATCACATAGTATATCCATCCATCTTCTAACTGCTTATCCTGGTTAAGGGCACAAGGGAGGCCTGGAGGCTATACCAGGCAGCACAGGGCACATGGCTGGGGTATACCTTAGAGAGGATGCCAGTCCATGATAGGGCATACTCATTTCTGAAGCAACACTGCTCCCCATTAAGCCACTGTGCCACCCCAAACACAACACAGTCATGCAGAAACAATGTGATTTAAATGGAGGAAAATTAATTTAGGATTTCAGCATTCAGAATTAAAAAAAGGAAAAAATTCAAAGGAGGTTTGGTCAAATAAGGTCTAATAATTACAGTTTTAAAATTACTTTTAAATCACCTTGTAAAGTCATTTTTTACCACTTACTACACTGGAGCAGAAGAGAGAATGGGGATTTTATTTCTCCAGGAGAGAGGAGTGGGATTAATGAAGTGCATGATGCCTAAAGCCGCACAGCTAGAAGAGAAACTTATGCAAACATGACTAGTGGCTTGCATAGCAATAAAGACGTGTGTACCTCTGGATCAGTAGGAAGGGTTTGAACGCTTCATTTTGATGCCCTTCTTACTAGCGCTGCTTGAACATGCTCGGGTGAGAATATTCACCAGCTTTCAGCTTCTGTTACAGTTTGCCTAATGAATGTCAGAATTTTAAGGTCTGGAGTCTCTGGACCTTAAAAAGGTGGAAAAAGCTGATTTCCACAGTACCTGGAAGCACAGCCAACAATGTCATTAACAGCCTTCTTATTAATGGAAGTATTAAGGTTGAGAATTTGACGTGTTATTTCCAAACTGACTCATGTCCACATATCAGCTGCAATGGGATAAACACCCCCCCCCCCACAGTAACTAAACAAACAGGAAAAGGTGCATCGTGCTGGGGTGCTTGTGTGTTATAAACACTGCTACAGATATTTGACTGCTGAAGCATGAAAATCTAGCCATCCCTTTTCCAAACTGCTTAATCCTATTCATGATCACGGGCGGCCTGGAGCCTATCCCAGGCAGCCTAGAGCACAAGGTGGAGGACTCTGGATGGGTGTCAACCCACTGCAGGGCACAGTCACACACTCTGTACAGATATCATTAAGAAATTAGTCTGAATGAACAGCATAAGATTATTTATATTCAGGAAACTATTACATGCTAGACACAACTGGCTATTTTTACTCTAATAAAAAAAAAAAAAAAACCTTTGCAAGCTTAGATAATTAAAAGGTGTCATACATTTGATGTGCCAAAGTCATGTGCTCCGAATGTTGCCATAGCGCTCTAACGTCAACAGCAGCCACATCCACATGCATTCCTAGGTGTCTTCACTCAACAGGTAGGCGACTTTGAATATCTTAAAAAAAAAAAACAAAGGCATTGTTCTCTGTGATGCTGACCATCAGAGTCACGACGGCCACATGCATTCCTTATTTCCACATTTCCCCACTAATCAAATCCTTGGTGCTGTAAAATGTTAAAATGCAGCCTGCCAAAAAGCACACCAGGAATTCTACTCTGACTGCCAGTTCCCATTCACAATCCACCCACCAGGACGTGAACAGCGCATTATTGTGGATTTTCTATACTGGGTTGAATTGCAAAAAAAAAATAAACCCAACAGCTGGCCAACAGGTGACAGCTGACTCTCAAAGGCATGCATCTTCAGTCATGCATGAAAGGTCACCCAAGTACAGTCATGCAACTCAGCCCTTACCATCGGAATGACAGCTCCTCCCATGCTGTTCAATTCCAGGCACCTGGGGCAGGGCAGTTTTTTTTTTTTTGAGGAAGCAACCTCAGTTTGAATCATCATACTTCTCTATTGGCCATGGATGCTGCTCCAGTCCTATGCCAAAAGCAGGCGGCTAACAGTAAATCCAAAGTTCTCAGCAAACGAAGGGCCTAGCGCTTGGTGGTCGAGGGGGGCCCTTCCATACTGGTCCTCCTTAATCCTGGACCCCCCAATGTACTGTCATTTTAGGAAGACCGAAGCCATCTGGTGAGGTGATGCAACGTCTCGCTCAAGGTCATGTTAGCATGGCAGGGACACACGTAACAGCACAGGGTGCCAACATGGCTTGAAAGACGGAACCCCCTACATCAGGCCCCCTGTCCCTTTGTCGACACCAAGGGCCTTACAAACTAAGACCCTAGGCCAAGCTCATGAGGGTTCCACCAAGGCCACGTGGAGTACGACCGCAGTCCAATGCCATCAGCACATTCACACCTCCTCTCATGCCTCTCTGGATTCGACCTGCCCAAACAGCCACACATGATGGATGACGACAGGCCCACTGGGAGCTGTGGAGCAGGTCGCTGCTGATGTGGCCTCCTGTTGGCTCTCAAAGCACCCCTCGCTTCCATTTTAACCTCAGAACTCATTTCATAGATAGTGGAAAAATAATAAAAACATACCCCATATTAATACCATACTATCAGTCTGCAGCCCAAGGGCATGTTCTGGAGATAATTAGAGGCCCAAACGAACAGAGGCACTTCTTCACTGGCATTAATTATTATATAAATGTTTTACATTGCTAAGGGAGTTAAAAAGGCCATGCATGGTGACCTTTCCCAAAAACATCTTCCTCCCAGAGTAACAAAAAGCCTTTCTTGGGGCATTAAAATCAAGACATTCAACCTTAAGGGCTGGGCACAAAAAAAAACAATCTGTATAACTTCAGGCTGCTCGAAATGTAATACACAACCGGAAAATGAAAAACAACCAAAGTCTGAATTTGAAAATATGACCTTTAATTCTGGCCTCTGACTGCACAGAAATGATTTGCTTGCAGCACATATTTGCATATATAATTTTTTCCTTAAGAGAACTTCAACCGTAATCTCAAGCAGCCGCACCATTATCGGCAAAAGTGCAGAGGAGTATTTAGTAGGTAATTACTTAACTTGCCAGATTTATTCACTGCAACATGCAACCTTCCCCAATCGATAGTAGGAACACAAGACCATCGGGGTCCAGACCGATGGTACAACTCAAATGCATTTTGAGATAATTAAACTTCCATGTCAAAGGACGGCTCGGAAGTCCTTGAAAATATGCAAAGACAAGCGTTTAATTTGAGGAATATAATACAAGTGCAACATCTTAAAGCAAAAGGGAAATGATGAAAAAGGGGGGTGGATACATGCTGGCCACTTCCACTTTCCGAGTGGATGATCACTTCAGTCATGAAAAATGTGTTTACATTTATCCATGAACCTGAAGAACATCAGTCAAGCTAACGTGTTACCGCTCTATCACCAAGGTTCCGAACTGGGAAGGGGCAGCATCCAGCTTCTCTCCGGTGTGTCCCTGATTGAAGCCAACCCACAAGGTAAATGTCATGTAAACAGAAAAAAAAAAAAAAAAAACCTGAAGGTTACATGATAAGACACCTTTACAATGTCAGAGAACCAGCTGCTCACACGTCTCCGGGGGACTCCGGGAAAAAATTGGGATTGGGGAATAGAGGAAGCCCCTCTGAACCCAGATGACCTCAATCACCTTTACATCGTTCCAAACCATACATTGCCGAGGGATGGATGGTGGGCTGGTTCTGAATGATACCAAGTGCTGCTAAGCATGCTCTAAATATGCAAACCCCCCACCCACGTTTGTTACTTGCCCATGACTCATTTAAAAGACAGTCTAAAAGTCTTTCCTCATTTGCACGCAATATCAGTGTGTCATGTTTGTACTTGGAAATGTTGGTATTTGTGCGTCAATCTCTAACCACAGCAGCTGAATCTGTATCATTTGCATAAGACACTCCCTAACTGGTCTTACTTAAAATTTTACAGGTTACATATTTAAGCAGACTGACACAAGTGAACACAATACACATTTTCCTAATTTCACACACTTCAAAGTTAAAACTAATAAATATAATCTATTTAACACATCCCTGAGAATTATACTCATACAAGACAGTGATCAATACAATTATCCAAACAAATAAAAGCTTTGACACAGCTAATTGCTTTACCACTTTAACAGCTTCCCCCAACAGCTGTCTGTATCCAACTGAATTTAAAAAAAGAAAAGAAAAAACGTGAAAATTCTAACATTTTTCTAGAAATGGACCAGTATGAGCAGTGATCAGTGACATACCTGCAAAGCCAAACATTGCTGATTCTTCCCTAATGTGCGAATGTTCCAGAAAATTTCCATTCCACTGAAATGCTGAGGCTCTTTTTACTGACAGTTGCAAATTCATATTTCACATTCAATTTAGAAGGCCATTAGACTGGTTTGACTATTTCCTTTCAGTTTAATTTTAAAGAGGAATTACATCACTGACCCTCCATAACCCCCCCCCCCAAAAAAGACAAAAATGCTATGATGAAAAACATGCATGTGAAGAAGTATTTAAATAAAAAATAAAAAAAAAAATGAACATCGCCGACTGGGAGAACTTTACAAGGCTCATCAGAGGGATTTACAAGTAAATCAAAGGTCATCGTGTGTTGATGAAGGTCCACCACCACCACCATCATCATCACCACCCCCCTCCCCCGCCTTAAGGAAAAGTTGAGGAATCACCCCTCTGAGATCCAGTGACCCCTCACACGTACCCACATAACTAACTCACTGATCTCTTACACATACCGACTTCACTAAGCACCGTTCAATAAGGCTAGGAGGCGGACCTGCTCGGCGGTACGCTGTCACCTTGTGTCACTCAGTCTGACCTACAGCACTTCTTCCTACACGATTTCGGCGCTCGCTCCTGGACACGAGGACGAGACTTTTCACCAGCACTTCGGGAGAACTGTCCGACAGCTCGCCATTTTTGTTGTTAACAACGAAAAGTGACCTTACCGGTTGGATCTGAAGGAACCGAAGCTGTCCCTCTGCCGGACGACTTAACTTTTCCTTGTGTCCAAATGTATCGTCCGCTCAATGCTCTGATTCGGGCGACGGACGAACTAGCTACTTATTTCACTAATTATCTTCTTCCGACGCATGGCCCCGTAATTCGGTGTATAACTGGGTCTGTCCGACCCGTTTTCTCCGAAACTGACTCCGGCTCCCGAACGCGGTTCGACTCACTCGACGCTATCTGTAACATTCCAGGAAGAGAAATCAATAAGAAACGATGAGAGCTTACGCACTTATCGCAACTTGTAACGCCTTGACAACCACGCGCAACACGCCTGCCGGCGTCCACCTTGCGTATGTTGCGTTCAAGAATGGGAGGAAAGAACTACGTTTCCCACGTGTCCGCGGTAGCGACAGTTAAGCGGATATCCGTAAAGACTTGACAGCGCTGTGGTTTCGAGGAAGCGAGCAGGCACGAGTTTTCAGGGACAGCTGGTTGCCAGCGCGCCAAAAGCTAGCATCACAACAAATATAACATTATGCTCTTGTATTGAATAATTAGGTAGCAGGCACGAGTTTGACCCTATTTTAAAAAAATAAAAACTATTTAGTCCTCTGGCTGCATGTTTTTGTTTCTTACAGTGATTTGTTCGGTTCATAACGTTAAATAAAACATGATGACACTATTTTGAGAGTAATTTCAGTGCGTGGTCGTCCTACTTCGCATTTCTCCTGACGTTAATTTCAAATGAGTTTTAAATGTATTTATAAACTAGTTCTCGCTAGGAGCTTTTAAATTTAACCGGCCCGATAAAGCTGACTTTTAATCATACAATAATATACAATGAAGTCGATCGAGGTTTATTACGGATATTTTATATATATATATATAACTTTGCATTTGGGATTTTTATTTGTCTTTGACCTGTTTTCATTCATTAATTTATTTTTATCTTTTGTTATGGCTGAATATTGCCACTCACAGGCGCAACTGAAAAGTACACAACTTTTTGGACTTTAAGGCAGCATTATCTTTGCTCATTTTATTATAAGTGAATTCGTTTTTACATGTGGACCGCAATGGAAGCATTTTGCATGCCAGTTTTGAGTGTACTGCCTGCTGAGTTCTTTCATATACTGCGCTGTGATATATTTTGGGAATGTAAAGTAATATAATCGAATTATGCCGGTTAGTCTTTATTTCAGCGACATGCCTAAACTGATTTTGTCCTGAAAGGTCAATGGAGGTTTTTGACTAGCCTGCAGAAAGAGATCATCGGTCAGGCCGACTTGGAGGATGAGTCGACGCCGACATTCCATTTCATTACATAATACTACAATATGATGCCAGGCAGTTTAAGAATAAATAAATAAATAACAAATATGATTTTCCATTCAGACATTCTTGGAACTTTTTGATTCTCAGTTGTTAAATCCTCCACCAATAGCTGTAATCTGCCAACTTTTGGATCACCACATCAGCATGGTGGGGACAGATGCCAGCACCTTACTGCTACAAATCAGTCTTTATATGCACTGCACCCACTGGTCTTTCTAATGATAGGACAAATGAGGCTTCAAAACCCATGGTGGCTAGGAGTATCCAAAACTACCAATCAATGCTGGTGTTAAATGATGCTTCAAAACCAGTGGTGGGCCCACCCACCCCTAGTTTTGCAGACTTATTCAAACTGAAATGCTGAGGCTTTTTCCATCATCTCCCCCATATTTCCATGCAAGCAGGGCTCTTTACAGCAGCAGTAAGAGCGTTGATGCACACCAATCTAGAGTAGACTTTTTTCACCTTTTTCCTGATCATAATCATCATTATAATTTAATGACTCTGTACCATGTACCCTTCAGTTCTCTAAACTGATATAATTATGAGAAAATCAGCAAACATTATGCATAGTATAGATGGGTTCTCCATTAATTGTCTAACTATTCGTATGAAGAACAAAGTGAAACTCAGCTGATTTTTGGCCCCTAATCAGGTCATAATGTCAGTGTTCTGGAATTCAGAGATTTTTCAGTGACATTCTGTTAGTTCCTCTCTGTGCTTGTGAGTGGGAAACAGGTTTTAGTACATGTGTACTATACTGTAATAGCAATGGTAGACTATGTATCCTGTCGAGAACACCACACATGAAAACTCCTATAATGTGACTGTAGAATAAAATTATTGACACATACAGCTCTGTATGAACACAGACTGCTGAGCAAAGCTGAGCTTAAATTTAGTCATAACCCAGAGGAGGAACTGAGGCTATAACCCCTTCAGAATACCTAGCAAATTGTGAGAACACTTGTTTACATCACGGGAAAAGGCGAACAGCTGGCTCTGATTCTGTACAATAAAAGCACGTAGAACTAGAGATGCTAACGGATTGAATATGGATTGGTTTTTGAAATGTCACTTGTGAAACTGTGTGCTTTTTTCACATATGAAAGTCTGTCTGTCCTTCCTCATGTTTTCACACATTTTTACGTCTGAAAATTTCATCTAGAATCAGAATCAGAATATCTTTATTGTCATTGTAACGAGTACAACGAAATTAAGTGCAGTCCCTGTGTCAGAGAG
>JAACJT020000075.1:15078860-15089526 GCA_009936485.2 Gymnarchus niloticus | reverse complement strand
TTTGTCCTTGTTTTAATGCTTCTGTATCTTTTGCCTGATGGCAGCAGTTGGAAGAGATCATGGGCCGGGTGTGAGGACGTGAAAAAACACATTCACATGATATTCAGAAAAGCGCATGTGTCTTTTCAGTAAGGGGATTCACAAGGGCTTGCACAAAGAGAACAGAGGAGTGAGGTCACCATTTTTTCCCCATACTTCCACTTCTGAAGAGTTTTCAGAAAGAGAAACCATTAGCTTCTCTGCTCTGAAGTGGCCTACATGTTAGTCTTGAATTTTCTAATGGGAGGGCACTGGAGGCCCAACCAATATCCCAGAGCCTCTTTCACAGATACGGAGCGCTGTAGCGTCTCTGTGTCACAGCACCTGTAACGGAAGACCTGCACATTCACCTTGGCTTCCATCTGAATCCAGCCACTACCTCTAAATTTAACATTTTGGATTACAGTTTGCAAGTGGTACAGTGAATGAGGGACTGTGCCAAGCAGGTGCATTGTAGACTTTTCTGGGGCAAAGACTGGGCCTAAACCCTATCTGCTGCTCAGGAAAACACTGGATAAATGTTGTGCTGAGCTTTTCAGGGGACAGAGGTAAACTTCCTTAATCTGCGTTACAAAATAAGGCAGTCCTCCTGGTGTAAATGCTCTGGGGAATGAAAAGGGATTCATGTAAACGGTGCTTAATAAAACAACATGATTTTCTTTACCCCCATTATCCCGGTGCACAGCTTAGTCTCCAGTATTTGTTTGTTGGAGACGTAATCAAGTACTCTGCTAATCAACTAATCAATCCTTATTGTCATTCATGGAAATATAATCTGTCAACTTCAGGCACTTGATGTGTCTGTTCATAAGGCATTTAAGAACGGTTCGAGGAGATGATAGGACGACTGGATCAGACCCACCAACCACCAGCTGTCACCTGCTGGCTAAACACGATGCATGCCCAGTCCCTGCTAGCAAACAAAACCATCACATGCCACCATAAGAGCATCTAAACACCTCAAACAGCTTTGATGGTAAAAATTAAAATTACATTTTAATCACGGACACAGCATAACATGGACTGAGGATGGTGACCATGAAAATATGAGTTAGTGATTATGGACAGAACTGGCAGGAAAAAATGGAAGGAAAATAGCTTTTTTTTTTTTTTTTAATTTATAAGCATAAATTTTATGCAAATATTCACATTTTGAACATCTTTTCTGTTAAATCTATCTGACCCCCTTAAATAATGATTATTTTAAATAAAATTTGGTCATATTGAACTTGATGAGTGTATTATCCACATAACATCAGACTAAATCAATATATTGCAATATGAACATAATATCTGAAGCAGACTAATTTAAAGTGTATACTGAAACTGACACAAGTATCAGCATAACAGTGTACATTTAAGAGTGTACAATAGTTATGGTGAGATGAGCGTGCCTTCCAGGACCTCAAAGTTCATGATGCTGTGTATTCATTTCCACAACTGGCTGAGGGCAAAGCAAACTAGCAAGACTATCTCACTTCGCCATGCTTGATTGGATATGATGAGCTGTTGTGGGTAAAATATAGGCCAGCTGAGCTGAAGAGAATGACTGAAGATGAGAAGCAGGTGGCTAGAATGAAATGAGAAACTGTGTTTACACCTAAAACAAACAGTGCTTGTTTTCTGGTCACTGTTGCTAGGTCACTTTTCACACAATGCTCCACGAGCTTGCAAAGGTTCACATTTGATTTTGAGAGGTCAGATGACACCACAAAGGGCTCCGCCATGGAGATTTCATTGTGTTGTTTTTTTAGAAAGACCAGTTGAACGTAAAAAACGCTTATGTTGAACTTTGTATGAACCCTTTTTTTTTTCTTAAATGGCATGACTGGTATTGGTGAACGCTTGTCTATATACTACACATGTCCTTTACAGAGAAACTAGCTGCTCAAAACATTTATTGTTCTTTCTCTTTATTTGTAAAACGTTTCAGAGCTAAAATGTATGAAGTGGTGCCTGAATTTTCAATTGTCACACTTGACCTGCTCTTACTCACTACCTGCTAACCAATGTTAGGAAAACTAGCTGAATCTATTCATGATCTGGAGTCCTTGTCTTGAAAAGGTCTTGAACTGAATTATAGATAGCTAGCTACTTCGGTTGTTTGATGATACAAGTAAGATGAACAAGCAGCTGAAAGTGATTTTTGCTGGGATGCTTTCCATCTGTGAGTTAGCCACATTTTCTGGTTTTCCTCCTGTAGCTGTAGTTGTAGAGCAGGAAACTCTGGAGTGCTTTCATGTTATACGGCTGTCATCTTCCTCTTCTGTGTCTGTCTCTGTGCCGAAAGCAAGCCAGATTTACAAACGAGATAGCTGATGTTCAAAGGGAGAAAAGAGGGCAAGGAAAGGTACTGAATATTGATAAAAAGACATAAAAGACTACTTAAACTCAATTTTTTTAACCAGTTTGAACTTATATTTGTTTTCTGCATTTTCAACAAAGTATCTGTTCAGTTATCTATACATTTTTCTTTTCTGTTTGTAGTCAATGCTTTTATCACTGAGTTTTGTCACCTTTACCACTAACGGTTTGAATTTGTGTATTGAGTGTGTTTTTACCGCCTTTCTCCTGTAGTGAATTTCAGGACGCTGATACGCAACATAATACAAATATTGCAAAAAGCTCAAAATTTGCTTGTCCTTTCAGTGTATTTGGCACTGCTTTAATGTATCAGACAAAAATGCTGCGTTCCATCCATCCATCCATCCATCCATCCATCCAATGCAGGGAAACAATGATCTTGGAGCCTATCCCATTTTGTATACTGAACTAATTTAAAACAACAAATAAACAAACAACTATTTTGTTTTCACCGGGGTTCATGTAGTTATTCTGGTTTCTTTAGCGTTTAGGCCAATTGGTGTATGTAAATTGCAAAGGAGTATAATTGTGTGTTCGTATATGAGCTCTGTGATGGACTGACAGGTGAGTTTGCCTTGCTCTCTCAGTGATTAGGGTATCAGACTGGCATTACACCTGAACATCGTGTGACGATGCCTTTATTTAGATGTTGCTTTAGAAGGCTAAGGTCAGCTCTACTCTATTTATATTGTATGTCTTATCAAATATGATAAATCACACTATTAGACTTTGATAATCATTTTAATGCTGGTGTCAGTTCATTTGTACCATGAAAAGACAATCAGTCCAAAAAGACTTATTATTAACAGTTATTCTGTTTCATGTAGGCCTGCAATCCACATAAATCATTCATTCATCATCAAAACTAACACAAATAAGCCCCATCATTTATCCTTTGACGATTTAACCAAGAATACTGTACTTTAGGTAATTCACATTGCATACTGCGATCGATACAATACTGTAATTTTCAACTGCTTAATCAAATGCTGTCCTGTACGGGGTCGCTTCTTTTGTCACTAGTCAGGATGTGTAAGTTTATTTAAAGTGTGAGAAAGACTAGGACTGCAACATATAAAAATATACAAAAAATATAAACTTTGGCTCTCAATGTACAGTGACTGTGTCGAATCCTAAATATACTTCCAAAGCCGGCTATTTCGTCCATACCTTCTCTTGAGGTACTGGCACTGGTCAGCAATAATTAACCACATGCGAACTTCTTAAGGCTTTGAACTTTTCGCCGTTAAACTGGCGAGAGTAAATTACCCGTGTGGGAGGAGCTAATTCCTAGGAGGCGGGGCTCAGTTCTCTCCGGGGTGGAATAATGAATGGAGCGACTCCGCGGAGGAGTGAAACGTTAGGCGCGCGGCTGCTCACGTGGAGCCGCCTCTGGTGAGCTTATTATACTAGTGCGACTTGCGGTATGCAAGAAGAAGGAGCCATCGGACGGCACTTGGGGCTTTACTGTCGTCGGCGGGCTTCGACAAAAACATTCCAGCGCGGACCGCTGGTGCAGTAACTGGGACGACCTCTTTGTGAAGACGGTATGTGATGAAACAGTGGAAATACATGCTTGATCAAGGAATTTTAACCCAACAGTATTCCAACCAAGGTGCTGGGTTTGAATATTTATTGCCTTCAGTATATATATATAGAAGTGTTTCAGGGGTAAGTCACACCGAGTCGTTTTGGTAATTAGAGGTATTCGGCAAAAATTCTGAAATCCAAGGAGAAAAATGTGGGAAAGGTTTAGTCAGGTCCCCAGAAAAAAGTTCTGTTGTCATGACGAAGTTTTCATAGCGGGCGACACTTTGGTTGCACAGCAATATCATGTCAGGAGTTTAAAACCACGACTAAATAACCGATCAAATCTTGACTTTAGCTCGATCGACTAATATTAAATATTAGTGTGAAATACTTTTTAAATCATAATAATTTTTAAAAAAATTATTTGGATTTATGCTGCTTATAAGATCGATTGGGAGCAAGGCGTTTGGTCGTATGTATTTCAGAAACCGCTGAGTCGCGACAGGAAATATATTTCAGAAATTATTTAATATGAAACACATAAGGCACAAACGGTAATAAATTATACGTTTAATAGATGATAACCTATAATATGAAACAATAATTTTTAAATGACCGAAGACGACACAGTTTCCCACGCTGGCTGTGTTGTGGGGGTCAAGCTGTATTAATTATTGCTATACTGTATTAATTATTGCTATACTGCTAAAAAGACCGCTTTCTTCGTGGAGTGGCTCTGAAAATGCATGTTTATGCGTATTGACGATTAAGTTAATTAAAATCGGAAGCTTTCATTTTAATTTCGTACGACAGGAGACGGCGTTGGAGACCAGTCCGCCAAGGAAAACAGCAGCCGGCCGGTCAAAATAATGCTTCATGCAGACACTCACACACATCAGACTTCAGTGCTGGCCTTTAAAAATGCACAAAGACAATAGTCATGGTGTAGTTCTGCAGAACGACAAACATTCGCACTTCCATCTAGGATGTCACCAGAGAGAATTAGACAACGGCGGGAGCAACTAGAGAAAGTATTAAAGTTAATAATTACCCATGTGATGTACTTTTGTTTAAAAAGAGACTCGTAGAAAATGTAGACAAATTCACTTGCTTGCAGGTGCTTCCTTCAGAGAGAGCAAACAGAATCACAGACCAGTTTTGATCGACTGATGAATTGCACTGAAGGTCGCATACGAATTTATCAGACTGTTTTTTATGATCAGTACATTATAGAGCAGGTGCGTCACACAAACACCGTTAGTAACAAACTGACAAATTTAGTTTTTGGTTGGTTTTAATTCAGATGGCAACAATACAGAAATGATGGGGTTTCATTTACTGCACGTGCTGTGAATGCCTAAAAAACATTTTCTTGTGTAATTTAGCAAAGTCAACAAAGAAGCCATCATTCCATCAAAGCTGCCTTATTCAGTAGCCCCTGCGTACAGTAGACCTCCAATCAGAATAAAATAACTGACGGTATACTCCAAGCATCCAACTGTGCTCAGGAAAAGCCAAGACCAACAGAGCTGTGTGAATAGGCTCTGACTAGATTTAAATAAAGAGGCAAAGCAAGGATTCTCCGCTTCTTCTCCTTGGCCGGCACATGAATCAAGTCTTTTGTTCGGCACTCAATGGCAATTCAGGGCAGCCTGTAGCAACAGAGCCGAGCATGGTGAGCATGCCTATTCTGCAGCTGTAGCGACTGCAGCGTGCATGCATGCAGGATCTTCCCAGCATGAGACAAAACATGTGACTGCTCCTGGTTATGAATCTCTTATGTATTTCTTTTAAGCTCACTGGTTTACAAACCCTTTGCATGCTCATGATGTAGACACTTGGTTTAATGGCCGAGTTCTTCATCGTGACTCTTTTGCGTCACTCCTGCTGGTCCCTGTCCAGCTTTGAGCGCAATGGGAAACTCTGAGATAATAGCTACGTTTGTGCCCACGTCTGCCTCGACCTTTCCTGACAGATCGCTGGTCCTGCAAGCATCTTTAAAGACATCAGCCGTTGCTGTTGTTTGCCAACAGCATGCGCAGTCTGTCCTTTCATCCCTCACTTGTCAACCACAACCGCCAGCCACGTGGTGTTAGACTCTGAGGTTTCTGGGTTTTCGGAGCACTAGAGAAACAGCAGCAGGTCTGTTAGACAGTGGAGAATCACAGGGTGTCTGGTTTAAGGAGCATCCTGTGTTGGTATAAGAGCATGGGTCACTGTTGATGTTAATGTCCTGCTAGGAACAGGATGATTACAGGTTAGAGTCCATTTCCTTTGGTTTTTTTTGTTTTCTTGCCCATCTGGTGCATTGGAAGGGTCCACAATGGAGCCAGGAAAAAGCTGGAGAGGGTAACAGGATTGTCTCAGGAGCAGATCGGAAACGCAGGCGGAGTGACTGGAAATGGGGGGAAAAAAGGGAATTGGGCTCCGACGGAAGGATAATTTACTTTTTTTGGATTGCTTTTCAAACTGCATGATGTCATTTTGTGCAGATGTCTAATTTAGCCGTGAAAGCTTTTAGTCCAGACAAACAGGATTTGAGGGTTTTTCATCAAACTTTCATTTAAGAAACTGTTTCTTAATATCGATGAACTCAGACAATGGTGCTGGAACGTTGCTGCATTTTGACATTTCTGAGTTGTCAAATTCTTTACCCCTTGAACTCAACATACACCTGTATTTCAGAACTTATTAGATTATTTTTGGCATTGTGTATCAGCACAAAAAGGCATTTTAGGCACAACTGCATTGACTTTGTTGTACTCTCTTCCTGAAGATACATGTCCAATAAATCATGGAATTGAGAAATGACAGTGAATTTCTAAGTGAGAAATTGACAGTGAGTGATAACTCAGATAATATTCTCACATTTTGTATTTTGACAAAGGTGAATTAATTTTTTTTTCACATTAACTGAAAACGCTGTTGTTCAGAAAGTATGCAAAAAATTCTTTCATTCTCATATACATCCAGAATGCTCAAATGCATTGCAACCAAAAGATTGTAAGAACATAAAGAGGCAAATCTGAGGTTGTATGTTAAATATATTTGCTGAACCATAAATAATTTTACTGTGTACATTAGCACAATTCTGTTTAAATCCATTATTCTGCAAGGCCAGGATTTACACCCATTATTGTGAAGGGAATGTGCCATCATGGCATCCGGGTGGCCCATCTTAATAGTGTTAATGTGCTTTACAGAACAGCCATGGAGAAGCCTTGCTTACATGTGGTTTATGTGGCTTTTTCTCCATGGCACAGGGGCATCCTTGCAGCTTTTTTTTCCCCTCTGGGTGCTTAATGCAAAGCCTCCTGGGAATGCAGCGTGTCCGTGCCGGCGTGCATAGCATGTGGAATGACCCTGTCCATGTTTAGAGTTAATCATCTTGGGGACACGGCGTCGAGAAGAAGTGACTGTGCTCGGCTCAATTCCTCCTACAGACAGTGGACATGGCTTTGACATACACCACAGTGCAGATGGACAGAATAGATGAGAGGCTCATATCTGGAACTGATATGCTATATCTGGGATTCCTCTGAAGCATGTAATGTCTTTATGGCATGCCACTTGAGACTGAAAGAGAGAATCTTCCTGGGGTCCTTACAGGATTTCCCTGTAAAATGAGAATGGCCTCTGCTGTTTTTTTTCCCCTACGCTGCCCAGTTGTGAATTGTGTGACCTTCTTTTGAGTGGGCTAACAGCTTCCCTGGCAAGACAGCACGTATCAGTATGACATCCCCCGGGGGAGGGGGGGGAGAGGGATGACTGTGGGCGAACATCCAAACAATGTTTATTCAACGTTTACTTGGTAGAGTTACACCGTGGGGGGAAGTCATGATTGTTAGGACAGGCTGTTGAACGTCTAAGGGACCTGTGCTGTACGACGGTGTTAGCTCTCTCTATGAAGTGAATAAATATTTTAACAATATATCAGAGGGATAGAATAACTGTTCTAAGGTTCTTGCCCATAGATTTTGATTACAGAGACACTCAAAAGCAGTCCTTCTGCGGGGTCCAGGGTGCTTTTATATGTGCTTTAAAGGTAGGGTATGTTCTGAGTTCAGAATGTACTTTACAAAGAGCTAACATGGTGAATTATGTTTTCTGAGTACATTTGTACGATGTGTCTGTCTCGTTTTTGCCTTGTACATATTTTTCTTTCCAATCCTGTCAATTATGTTTGGTTTGCGTCACAAAGAAAAAAAAAAAAACTTTTAACGTTTTAATGGTGCTGCTCGGCGGGAGGATTCACTCCCCAGTTGGCAACAGGATTGCTGGTGTGTCAGAGGAGCGTCAGCCTGATTTCTGAACCGTGGGGGTGCTGCCCCCGGCATGGAGGTGGGCTGCCAGGTGGAGAGTGACAGCAGGTGGGTGACGCTCAGCCTCATTTCTCCAGAGAATTCTTACAAGGCAGGGTGTAGGAAGCAAGCCTGGTTTTTACAGCAATGATGACATCTTCATCACATTCTTTACCGTTGGCCTATGGGGAATTGTAATCCCTTGAGAGAATATGGAGGCTGAGTCAAGCTTTGTGATATTTAGTTCCCTTTGGATGACTGGGTCAGCGTGTTGTGTTATTTCCTCAGTGTCCCTCTGCGGAGTGCGTTCTATTGAAAGATCTGTTCTGACATTTTCACAGCATTTGAGTGTTTGTCTCTTCTCTGCCTTGCGTACAGGTGACGTGGGAGAGGCTAACTGCCATGTGTTCCTGCATCGTAACGTAGAGGCCCATCGTTCATAAGCAGGCCGGACCTGGGTGCTTGCTTCTGGGATCAGCATTGCCTCGTTATGCTCATGAAACACTGAATTTCTTCTCACTGATATTGTAAGAATCAAGGAGAAATTTGCAGAATCCACAGGGCCCAGAAGTAACGGAAAGCACTCTGTGCAGTACCTTGACAGTCGATCCCATTGCATTCATTTATTGAAAAGTATCGAACTTGACGACTTAACTGACACAGGAAGTGGTATGTTGAGCAGTAGTGTAGATAGGAGCCACATGCAAATGGCAGGAGTGACTCGTGTGTACTGGTATGTGACTGTACGCGGTTACCCCCGGGTACTTCCGTTTTGCAGGCAGCAGTCCACAGGGCATGAGTAGGCTTGTTCCTCGTGGGTTATATCTACAGAAGTCAGGCTTACTGTATGCATGAGCTGGCCTTTTCCTGCAGGGCTGACTCTGTGTCACCCCCTTACTAAAACTCAGTCCCTTGGCTGATAGCTTTAGCATACGTCCAGAGCTGTCTAAGGTGTACCATGTGGAAGCAATATGCTTTCATGAACTCATTCAGAGGTAATGTAGATCTTTTACCAAATTGAATGCCTCAAATATGTGGTTTTTAAATTGATATGTTGCATACATTTTCTGGTAATTCTTTTTCTGATGATGCTGAGTGTTTGTCATTATATTCATACAGTTGTATTATAATGTCACTGAATACTGAGGTTAGCAACATGTTACATTATTAGCTTATTTCTGTTATCAATTGTGAATTGTAAATGTAATTATAAGGAGAAAAAACAAGTACTCTTCACGCCAAACGCTAAAATGATTGCCCAACAAAGGTAAATAGATAATGAGGACTCCAAACTGAGCAGAGTGACTCAAAATGAAGCCTTACTCAATACTTACTGTGCACTCAATAAAAGACAATATTATTCTGTTACCAAGCTAACACTTGAATTTAAAGCAACTGGCATTTCTATCAGTTCATACATTTAAACCATGGTCAGGGTTGCATTAATGTGGTCTTTACCACTGACTGAAGTTGCGCTATAAAGCATGTTAGCATGTGTTACGCAAGAGTTATGCAGCTATACTCCCCTCAGATTTTTTACGGGCTGTTGAACAGCCTTTCTCACTTCGCAGTTATTATGTACATCTCTACATCGCCTTAACTCTTCTCTGGCAGTCATGGGAAGTCATTGTCATTACAATTAAAGGACAATAATCCAGCAAGAATGCATGACTGATTAATTATAAACTTGTCATTTTGTCAGATAATGGCAAAAGACTTGTCCTGTTTTACAGTCAGATACATGCTGTTTCTAAGGTCTGTGATCTGCTTCCATAGCTTCTGTTCTCCCAGAGTGCTAGAAGTTTGAAGATGCTAATGTCACCAAAAGCAGTGTAGCTATTCAAATAATCCTCATCCTTGTTGGATAGCTCAACATCCGAACTGCTCTTAACAAATGTGACAGCCAGTCTTTAAAGATAGAACTAATTATATTTCTCAAGGATAACCTCAAAATAAATTTAAGAATAATGTAAATAATCTTTTTAGCCTTGGATTTAGTACTGTTCAATATATGTCCAGCAAATTGCAGCCAGTCTGTTCAGCGTTACATCCTGTGAGATACGACCTCAAGCTACAAGCGGAGTATTGCAGCAATTACATTGGAGTCAGCATATGGTCACGGTCAACTTCTGGTCTCTTAAACTGAGAGCAGCATCTCAGACTACATGTATGTCAAATAATAGACGGCAGCCCGCTGTACAAAAGTCTCCCTAAAGAGACTTAATTTGATCACAGTACGGCTGGGGGTATACTTATACTCAGTACTTAAATACTCATCGATCTGGGGGTATACTTATACTCAGTACTTAAATACTCATCGATCTGGGGGTATACTTATACTCAGTACTTAAATATTCATCGATCTGGGGGTATACTTATACTCAGTACTTAAATATTCATCGATCTGGGGGTATACTTATACTCAGTACTTA
>JAACJT020000075.1:15059132-15073447 GCA_009936485.2 Gymnarchus niloticus | reverse complement strand
TCACCCTTCACCCTGTATTGTACAAATGGCTGTCCGATTTCGAAATAGCAGGAAGAATGAAAGCTGCATCCTGGAACTGAATCCAGCATCACAGCATGTTCCTTAAAAACTCTGAATGCACTCTGGAGGGGACAGTTGCTCCCCCTGCAGTCAGCTATAATCTCATTCATGACAAATGTGTAGTTCATTGTCTGAGGTGCAGGGCATTCACAGCTTACCGGCTGAAAGACAAAGGCAGCGGTTCTTCAAAAGGAGATTCAGGAAGGATACGTCTGCAGCGTTTGCCTATTTTCTTTCTGTAGTGCTGAGAAGTTTCTGGTTACTTTTAATATATGATTTAATGAAAGGCAAACAAACCCGCTCACCTCAACGTAATCCACAGTGGACGCTTCTGGGTATTGCTTTTTTCTTTCCGTTGCCGTTTTCCTACCCGGAATACTTCTTCATTCGGAGAACTTAGGGATTGTTCCGCTGATGGAGAGATGGAACACTGGCAACGAGATGAAGGTGGTAGAAGAAAATTGTGTTCTTCTCTTTCTGAGCTTTATGTATATTCTAGCTTTATTTATTACGTCCTCTTCATGCAATAATAAAATATCAAGTTAGCACAAAAATGGACTAGGGGCTTGTCTTGTGTATGATGATTATGAATATTTGAGAGGAGGTAGGACTCAGCTTTGTGTTTCTAAATCGTGCTCTGGTACCTCAAGGCCAGTTTGAGGCCTCGTGTCCCCAGTGAGAAGGCAGGCATCCTCACTCCTCTCAATGTGCTTTTTCATCCTGACGTTTCCTGCAGTAGAGAAGCCATTTTTTTCCACATCATCCCCTTGCTCACCAAAGTGATGTTATTGAGCTTCCCATTCCTGTTCACTGTGCAGCAGGGTTAATATTATTCAATATAGGGTTAATATCATACAGGCTTTTTTCATAACCTTGGCATAAAACTTAGATATTTCCTTTTAATAGCATATCATTTTTGCATTAAGTCTCATTTGTATGCTCTCGCCTACGAAAGGGTTCGGTAAATTAAAGTAAGAAAATGAGTCTTTAATTAAAAATAAAACTGAGTTACATAATAAGTTTCATAGGAAGCATGGATTCCGTTTCCTCCGAGGCCTCGGCTAACTCTGACAGTCCAAACACATTGATGATGAGGAAGACGCCGGTTCACTGGCACAAGATCTCACGCAGGGCACGGGGTGCCAGTCAACCACAGGGCACACCACTCACACACTGTGGGCAGGTTAGAGACGCCAGTTCACCTAACCCTGGAGTTGAGAGACTATAGCACCGCCCACTAATCCTCCATGCTGCCCCATTTTAGGCAGGTGTCTTTTGGAAAGTGCTCAGCTCGCCCGTCTGCGCTGATCCCCAGTCAGACAAGTGCTACTTGACCCCCCCCCCACCATCTTTCGCATTCCATGGGCTTGTCCAATGAATTAGCACCCCCGTGCCACATTCCCAGCACCCCTGCCAGGTATGACAACAACCAGCAAGCAGTCAGCTGGGTGTGTCGTGGGTCGCAGTGGGTAGGGGAGGGGAGATATAGCGCCAAAGGAGCCTGTTTAACCCTAGCCAGCACCAAACCCGGTGGCCTCCAGGAGAGTCTTGAATTTGGTTGAAATCTATCAGCGGATTGCTGGCGCCTGGCAATGGGCGGCTGGTGCCAACCGATTCCCCTTACGGTAGCGTTCCTTGCTGGCAGTATGACAGCCCGAAGATGAAGCAAAGGACACCATTTTAATGTTCTTATCAAGGGCTTCACGCAGAGAACACGGGTTCAGAGGATTGCTGAGACTGAGGATCCTCTCTTAATCAGCTTTAAAATCCAACACCACCCCCCATGTCTCATGCGTTCTCCCTGAGCCAACAAACTGTTAGATTCTCCACCTTACTCACCACGGAAAATCCAGAGGAAAGAGATGTAAAGACCTCAAAGCAGGAAATGGTGAGGACCAGAAAATCCAGGAAGAAATCCCTGTGGAGATGGAACAAAGGAGGCAGCTGGTGGGGGAACCACAGTGCTGACAGTGTTAAAGGGGACAGCAAAAGCCACTGTGGAGAGAGAGAAACCACAGATCCACCCCAAGTTTCAACTGTCCACAGATCTGCCCGGGTTTTTTGGAGAGGGTCGTCGTCGGGCAGTTTCTCAGGAGCCATGAAAAATTCACATTGGAAAAAGCATGAAATGGCATGGTATAAATTCAAGAAAAAACAAAATATTAATGGTCTTACTTGCTTTTTTTATTTTCCTTAAATTAGAGCTTATTTACAGATTCATAATCTGGGACAAACAATGAGTACATCTGACCAGGAATTCAGACTGTGGATAGGCCAGCAGTACATTTTAAAGAGCCCTCATTTGTTTAACAACAGTTCCCTGATCCCCTATGAACCAGCTGAATCCAAATATTCACAGACGTGGGACAATGAAATCAGATGTGTGACTTTGCTGAATGTTCTCAGTCTCGACGTTCTGTAAAGTTGTTACATGTCTTACCTATGGCCCACATAAATTATAAATGAATGTCTTTCTTTAAAACCAAAGCTTTCGAGGTACGCCTTGTAGTCTAATCCGGCTTTCATGTTTGTTCCAAAATCTCACCAAAGATCCAACTGCCTGCTCCTGCCAAAACTGTGTTCCATTTTAAGCCTCAACTTTGTTGCTGTCGCTCACAAGAATCAAATCGAAAGACTTCAGTCGTTCGCTGCTTCTGTTGCCTAGCAACCGGTGTCAGCATTCCCAGAGCGTTCCAGCTTTGAGTGTTGTTCACCGCGCATCCTAATGCAAATTCCTAATCACAGGAGCCAACTGTCTGGGATGTAACCTGGCCATTCTCCCATCAGGTATTCCTCAGAACCATTCTCCCATTTCTGGAAAATGTGTTTTCAAAGCCTTTGGGTTACCTTACGGTACAAAACGTCTGTCTGTCTCTACATTTCAGGGGCTGGGTGGTTGGAGAAACAGCAGATGGAGACAATGTACAGCCGTCTGCTGTCTTGACACTGTGTTTTTGTGCTTTGTGCCAAGACGATGATGTAACCTGTGTTAGTTATACGTTGTTATATAACTTTTACTTCAGAAGGAGCTCAGGTCTGGGGATCAGAAATGGACACATGTAGCAGATTTGCCCAAATTCTTCCAGGGTCATATGTACTACAGCTCCTTTAGATTGAATCCTTCTGTTCTGGGGTCTTTTGCAGGTTACCTCTGTCTCCCTCAATTCTTTTCTTTCCCAAAGTTCCCATTGCGTACATACTGATCCACCAAACTGTACAAAAGTCTTAGGCAGGCAAAGAAAATGTTTAAGGCCATTTATGTGGGCAGTAACTGTATATTTGCTCAGAAATCCATGATTTAACCCTAGGATATACTCAGATAAAGGTTAGTGTAATAAAAAATCTATTTCTTCTGTTCCCCAAAATGAAGAACACAGCTCTGGTTCCCAAACTTTTCCTTGAAAGCACCTCCGTATATTGGTTAAATTTCACTGCCGGTTCACTTAATTAAATTAATCAGTTAATTTCATGAGTTACTGATTAGCCAGGTGAGGTGCACTCATAGTTGAGTTGAAGAAATACACAGGTATATTGCTTACTAACTGCAAACTGTATGGAGATGTTTTGAATTATGTAAACTGACACATTTCAAATGACATAAAGTCACAGTTTTATACCAACATAAATATAATATTATGGTACAATATTCCTTGCCCGTCTAATACTTTTGCGCAATACTGTATCTGCCTGTCTATCTTCTCGCACCCTCGCCAGCCCTGTTGACACTAAAGCTTAACCCCTCTCAGTATTTATTCACCACAGCTTTTCATGTTGTTGTTTCATCCTTCAGTGCTCACAGCCAATTGGCTCTATCCATTGCAATGGCCAATGGGCTCTCTCCATTGCTTATGGCCAACTGGCGCCCTCCATTGCTCGCAGTCAATGGATTCTCTCTATTACTGACAGTCAACTGACACCCTCCATCCCCCCCCCACTTTCAGGGGAAGTGTGGCGACTGGAGGACGACACCGACAAGGCGGAGGAGGAGACTGGCTGCCTGCGAGCTGAAGCCCGCCCACGCTCCCAGTCTCCTTTCTCCCACTTGCGCTCACGGGCTGCCTACCTGCGCAAAAGCGTCTCTGTTGATGACCACCTGGGCATGGTAGAGTTCGGGACCCCTCCTCTGGAGGCCAAGAAGCAGCGTGGCAGCAAAGGGAAGCTGAAGAGGAAGTTTGTAAGTGCAGCCACAACTCCCTCCGTCTCTTTCCAGCCAGTCTAGACATACGGCCTGTTCATATCCATGCAGGAGAACGACCCCCTCGAGCCTCATACAGAGCTGTGCAGAGCGCAAAATGGAAAGGGAGGAGGGAGACTAATGGAGACTTCTCCCTGCTGTGAAACTCCGGAAGGCCCTTTAGTTATGATCAGTGCAAATAATATTTTCATGTGCTCTACTCTCCCGTATCTAGATCAATGTTAAGGTAATTACAGCAGACTCTCAAAGGAGCATTAGCGCAGGGCTGAATTTCTTTGGCAAAATGGATGTCGGCCCGCCACATTCCAGAAGGATCCAAGGATGCTGACCACGCTAATTGATGCCCAGGTGGCTTTTTCTATAACAGCTTTTCAATCGAGCGGTGTGGAGACGCAATGAAATCTCATAGGCTTAGGGATGTTCTACTGTGAAATGGGGAAAATAGAGCTGCAGTGCAACGTTGGAAACTTGTGACATCTCCCAGCTGTTACTATTTTCCGACGGGTCGCCCACGCTGCACTTTGCATGTAGCTTTTGGTCACCCTCTGCTTCTTCCCCAGTGTCGTACCCTGATTGACAGGCCGGGCCGCCTCCAGGGAGTGAGCAAAATGCAGAAGAATGCCATCATTTGGCTCGGGGCTGGAGCTTAAGCATTCGGTGCCAATCGCACTTATTTTACAACTAGTCCCTGCACGACTAAAGCTTATTGCAGTATGGGTGCACGTCTGCAATGTCTCATTTTATCGACAAAGAGGAAGCAGGCGAACACAACAAAGCCGAAGGAACGACAAAGGTCATGCTAAGCTCGGCAGAGCAGGTGCTTTATGGCTTTATGTAACGACATTTTAGAAGCAGAAAAGAGCTTACAGACATCAGTTTGAGCTGGGTAGGCGCCGGACACAGCATGGGGCACCGTCAAACCGGCTGTCTTCCGCCAGAGAGGGGGAATTAAGTGGCCCGACATGCAGCCCCTCGTCCTCGGCTCTCTCGCTGTTCCCTACGGTCTACTTTTAACCGCATCGAGGCTGATGTGCTGTAATTATTACCGAAAGCCACGTTCGCCTGGGTCAACTCCTGCCGCCAATTGGCCAAGATGTGGTGGCTTTGATGTCAGTGCTCTGCGCTTGGCTGTTAGTTATTTGGCATCATGGTGCGTCACGGTACGCTGTTTTTTTCGAACCCAATTAACTTACACGCAGCCGTTTGAAATGTGTCATGATGGGGGACAGGGGTTAATTTACATCGCGGGCCTACTGCATGGGGAGTCCACAACCTGCTTTTGCCAGACGGTAATGACTAATCAGAACTGGCAGTCCTTGAGGCTTAAATTTTGTCTTTGTCCTCAAGATCCAACTAAATGCAACTGCTTGTGTAGCACCCACAATGCACTGGGGGAAAATTCAATACTGCTATCACCCAATGTGAAAATGACAAACATGACTTTAACTATGCTGGAAATAGTCTTCCTCTCTTTGGAGACTAGCAAAATATCGGAAAGAATTTAGTGGTTAAATTTATGGCTCGCCCAAGTCTACGTTAAATGAACAGCGTCTTCAGAAAAGCTGTTTTTTAATGATGATTGCTTTGGAATCGTATTTGTTCATGCAGCTCACTCCTCATTAAACTGTGTCAACACTGAGAGAACTGCAGGCAGTTTCAATCATAATATATTCAAAGCGATGGAAAATCAGTCCTGAAGAAAAGTTCTGGTCTTCACCTGCACTTTGGAAAGCACAACAGTTTTGGAGAGAGAAACGGGTGTTCAAGTACCCGGTGATGATGGGCTTTTGGTTTCTTTGTTCAAGCTCCGAGCTGGAGGCTGTTGAGATAGCACAGGGGAGACTTCATTAAAGTTTCAGGAAGTCCCACTTGTTCTCGGACATTGAAGCTAGTAAGAGGACACCTCATTAGCAGCAAAGTCATTGTAATGAGGGCCGAGCGTATTGAGAGTTGGGAATGTGATATGGTATAGTATAATTCCCTTGCGGTGTGTGGGAGGGGGCGCCTGGCGGGGAAAGCCTGAACTGGATGCCGTATATGAAGGCATCTGTGTGTTCGCTTTTGTGCTCGGAAGACAAGGAGAAAGGCCACAAGACTTGGTGGGATCTGTAGGATTGGTAGAGAGGTCTGTGGTTTGGCTACAAGGCTGCCTCAGGGTCCTTGTCCTCAGCTGCAGTGTAAGTTTTACTTCACAGGTTTAGCAAGTGGCATCCGTTGAAGGAAGACAGAGCGTGTATGGGCTGCTGCGATTGATGCTCGGTCTACAGTCCTCAGACTGACTCCGTCAATGCATCAGTAAGGTTTAGGGGCAGGGACTGGCTTGTCCCTGAGACTCAGGGCAGACACAATCGCAAGAGGCCTCTGGCGAGAAGAGTGTACATTTGGATCGATCAGCTCCTGATGGGAGCTGCCTTTGATACAATGAGCTGCCTCCGTTTCAGGGTAAGACATTTTGTAGAAGTTTCTCCGCCACTCTATACTGGTATGTAGATGGTATAACAATAAACCCACTTGGCACTTGACTTTTATGTCCCCCGTGGTGGCAAAGTCTTACCTCCTCTTTTTAAGATTCTGCATTAATTTCCATATCTCTTTAACCGCCATCCTCAGCCTACGGGCAATAAGTATGTACTATGTAATTCCTTCTGCTGGCAGGTAAGATTTTTAATTGGGCAGTACTGACAGAACCGGCAGCACAGTAGGGACAAAACATTACAGATGTTGCAGGTGTTTTCACTTCACTCAGAATTGTTTGGTTCATCCCACCGAGGCAGGATATTAAGCACATGGATTACTTTCTGCTCCCCCGATAAAATTAAACTACTTGTAGGCAGCCAACCAGTTCTGACTAAAGATCAACAGACTGTTCCACAGATTGGTCAGTGACCAGCTCAGCCAGCAAGGTGCTGCTTGTCGATCGTGACAAACACCCTACAAAATATATTTGTTGCTTTTCTGTCAGGCAAGAGTAAAGTTGCGCTTGACAATGTCGAATTTTAATCAGGGACCGTTTTTGTTCCTTATCACCATAGTGAACCTTCTCAGCCAAAACAGAGCCGCATGGCAATGCCTGTGCCTTCATACGATGGCTACACCAAACCACGCATTCATTTTGCACCAGTTTGGTTTTCGGTGTCAGATTCGGAAACGTGACTGCCTGCCTTTACACAGACACACAGAAATGGGCCCTGCTCTTGGGGGAGGCCTCTTGTTCAGTAAGTGATATTTGCAATTGATAATTATTCTCTCGAGGGACATAATTTGGGCAGGCATGGTAACAAGTAACAGCCATCAAAGGGACTGTCATGTTGGCGCCTCAGAAGCAGCCACCTGTCATATTTGTGCTTATTTCCAGACCCCCCCCCCATCTGTTCCCAAAGTGCTTTTTTCACACGAAGGGCCACGTGTCTGTTTTTTGTGTTCTTCTAGTTCCCGCGGGGTCGTCTCCGTCTCATAGCTCTGAGGTTGTGTGGTGGTGGTTGGGGGGGCGTTTACACTGCCGTGTGGGGGCCCGTCCTCACAAGCTCGGTGGAGTGTCCCAATCCTCGGCTTCCTCGTCTGTAGTCTCCATCTTGAGACCCTCTGCAAACGAAGCCTCATCCCTATATCACTGCCTTCATTTTAAATGGCCTAATTTTTCATTTTGTACCCTCATTCCTGAATGGCTGACAAGGCTGGTGCCCCCTACTTTGGAGTTTTCAGCCTTGCTTGTCGGGAGTTATGTTTGTCAAACGCGTGTCCTTACTCGCTCTTTATTTGACATGAAACAGGTTTCCAGTCACGTCACTGTGCAGTGTTTGTGATTATGGTGCCTGATGGCTTCATGCTGTACTGCCCCTGTCCAGACATGCCGTTCCCCCAGTGCGTGTCCACTTTGCATTCCGGTAATGAACGGCAGCGACCATCGGCATCGCCACGGTAAGACATGGAGAAGGAGACGTGGCCTCCTGAAAAGATTCACTTAATGTCAGCATGCGCAGGGTAGTTTGCCGGCCATTAGAGGGCATGCTGTGTGTGATGCCTTCAGTCAAAAGGACCAGCTTGGATTGATAGAGGCATAGCACTTACAGCACGTAAATGGTTCCCTGTACACGCAAAAGCTGTCGTTCAGTGCTGCCGTTATGCAGTGGTTACAGCACGTGGCCAGCACGGCGTCTCGTATCTTCAGGGCTGGAAGCTCAAATCCCACCTTCGCTCTGCGCCTGTGGAGTCTGTACATTCTCCCCGTGTCACATGGGTTTCTTCCAGTCAGGCTTATTGCCGTCTTCTGATCACCTGCGGAGTATGACTGCACGTGTGTGTCATTGTGTCTGCAACGTAGTGTAAAATGTGCTCTTCGGAATAGTCTTCGGACCCCCTGACCCTGGTTCCGCCACACAGCTCTGAAACACCAGCTCAAACACACACTTTGCCTACGCCCGTGTGATGTGTGTCGGGTGGTTGTTAACACGTCTATTTCTGTCCTGTTTCATTCCGGTCTCTTCCACCACCCCAGCTACCTCGGCTGTGTCACCGGCAGTGCGTGACACACACTTGTCCATCTGAATGCATCACATGCAAACAAATAAAAGAGAAAAAAATGAGCCTGCAAGTACATAGAAACCGTCAGCAACCTTCTAAACATTAGCACATGCATCAAGCTCACAGGTGGTCATGTTGTCTCTTTGTCCAGTACTAGAGGATGGAAAATCCTGCAGCGATGCCTGGGACACCATGCAGCGTGTGTGCGTCGCAGAATTAACGTGTTTCAAGCTCCACGTTTGTTTTTATCTGCGTGGGACCTCACGCTTCTTGAAGGGATCTGGAATTGTGGTCCTCATGCCCAGTGAAGCTGTTCATTTAAAAAAATAAATGGTTTTGACAGATTTATTTGACATCTCCCAGCCTGGACAGTCTGAGGTTACCTCGTGATCTGGAACGGAACGTGACAACCTCCAGAGAGGAGAACATGCGGTCTCTGAAGGCATGTGTGCGTATACTGTGGATGTACACCCTATTAGTCCATCACACGCAGCTAGCGGCCATAATGCTTATATATGTATAAGCAATTATTACAAATCTGCATAACGACAATGTTCAGGGTTAGGCTCCAGACGCATAGCAACCCGGTACTGGATTAGTGGTTCTGGAAGATATTTTAACTTGGATACCTACACTTGCAGCTCAAAGGTTAAATTAATTCATCTCCATTTTAAAAACCATTATTATGTGCCTTGAAAGCAACTAATTATAGTGAGTAAAACTGACATTAAAAGTACAACTGAATGGACATTAGCTTTTAATCAATATAGGGCTAATATAAAAGGCTTATTTATTATATATAAAAATGCTTTGACTGAATGATTTTTCCAGTCAATGCTGTTTACCTCAGGGCTTCACCAGGTTCACTTGTATTTTTGAGAAAAGTGGTTCACTCATTGAGTGCCTACCTTACTCTACCACCATCCTGGTGACAGCCTAACCCTACCACCATCCTGGTGGCACCTTACCCCTACCACAGTACCATTTCCTGCTCAGTGGCATCTCCAGAATGCATTACAGGTGTTATTGTAACCCCTGTCTCAGTACCCCTGTCCGACAGAAACCTGAATGGTTACACGTACTATGCACTTGAAACTCTTCTCATCTCAAAGGCTTCCAAAATGCAATCATTTGCCCTTTCCATGATGTCATTCTGCTTGTGTTCTGTTCTCCTTCTACTTACAAAATCTGACATACCTCCAAAAGGACAACTTTTGGAGGTATATCAGACAAGGAAAAGAACTTTCGGAGTCCTATCTGTCGCAGTTTGTTATTAGAGGTCAGACACTGGTTTTCCTGCATGAAAAGGACCTTATATGAGCATCATCTGGCAGTCAGCATACAACTTCCAATTCCAAAAATGTTTGGACAGTACTTGTGATCTGGGTAAAATGGGGTTTGGTGTTTTTACTGGAAAATGGAGCCCTGGTAAGATGGCATCTGGATGGCAGCATGTGTTGCTCCAAAATCTGTGCATAACTTGCACATCTGTGAGGGCGCAATTAATGCTGCAAGTTACCCATGCCATGGGTGCTGACACACCCCCTTACCATGACAGATGCTGGCTTTTGGACCTGATGCTGAGAACAGCTCGGATGATCCTTCGCCTCTTTGGGCTGGAGATCACAACAGCTGTTTTTTTTATTTTGTTCTCAAAAAGACTATTTGAAATGTTGATTCGTTGGATCACAAAACAAGTGTATGACTTTCCATCACGGATGAGGCAGAACTCAGAGAAGTCAGTGTGGCTCCTGGACAGTGTTGATGTATGGCATCTACTTTGCATAGACATCTGTGCATGCAGTGGTGAATGGTGTTGACTAATAAATGTTTACTGAAGTTTTCCCAAGACCACATCATGATATCCATTACAGATCACGTGCATTCACTGGTAGTGTTCGACCTTGTCCTTCACACCAAGTTTTGACCAGATTGCTTAAATCTTTTCATTATATTGTGCACTGTAGAGGCCAAAATGCCTATTAATGAAATCCTACTGATTTGTCTTTGGAACATTATTCTCAAAGCACTGACTAATTCAACGATGTGTCTGTTGGCATATTGGCAGGACTTGAGCCATCCTTGCCCTTAAAGAACTAGGCATTTTTTGGAGTTTTCTTATATACTATCACACCATCGCCTCTCCCATTTAGCATCACCTGTTTCACATCACCTTGTAATTGTCTCATCGTTATTATGCCTAAACTGCCCTAGTTGCAACTTTTTTGGAACGTGCTGGAGACACCAATTACAGAATGAACGTATATCTTCAAAAACAACATGGTCGACTAAGTAAACCATGAAAGAGCTTGTTTTAATTCTGTTTTTGTTTGAATACAAGTCACAGTCAAATTAAAGATTACTCATTGTTTTGTTACCATTTTTTATACTGCTCCAACTTTTTTGGAATTGGGGTTGCAGGTCTGCCGTTCCAGTGATGTAGTCAAATTCTCCACGTTAAACACAATCTGCCTGTTTGTCTGTGGTAGCCCTCAGAGCTAGGAGCAAGTCGGTAATTTATATCCCTCTGTATCCTACTACACTTGGCAGTCTGGCTTAAGTTGCCGTAAATGGAGTAAATCTTCCTCCAGTGTGACTTGTAACACAGGGAAGGTACATGGGGTTGCTGGTTCCTTTATCAACCTTATGAGATGACATGAGAATGATGATGTTTTATTTTTTGTGCCCTATGAGGTACTGGTCTTTTGGAGAACAAGACCAATTAGCACCTATTTCAACCACAAGGGGGCAGGCAAGACTCTAGTCTGAAAGTATGAAAACTACATTGATAATGTGTGTTTTCACTTCTGTGGTAGTTTTTTTTCTGCTGTTATAGAGGCAGTCAAAGATAAGAAAGGTTGCCATTAAACAGTTTTTCACATCAGCTGGTTTAATTTGCAATGAGTATGTTGCTTGGAAGCCCTAAATCCTGCTTGTGTGAACTAGACTGACTCGGCCTTCAACTTAGTAGTATGATTAAGCTTCATTAGAGAAAGCGGTTTGGTGGAGCATAAATGTGTGATGTATATGGGTGTCTGGGTCTTGGAAGGCTCACCTGAGCAGGCCCAAAGGCTGCCAAAGTGGGGGTCCTGACTTTTAGCCAATCCTCAATGATTTGCTCCATCTGATTTGCTCCGGGTGGGTGTTTGCCAACCATGCGGAGGGAGCCTGACTTTTAGTCGCTTCTCAAATCATGTTTCACTCCTCCTGGTTGGCTTGGAAGTGAATGTACTGACCGGCTGGATGGAGCCTCAAAAGAGGTGAGGTGAGCACATTCGATCACACCTTCTCCTCCACGTGACAAAAGAGAGAGGCAAGAAAAACCTCCCTGTTCAAGATGCAGCTCCCTCTAGTGGAAGCAGAGGATCAAAGCACGGCATCTAGTAGCAGGTTAACTGGAGGGTGTCGGCCTTCGGCGCTGCATTGTGCGGGGGCTGCTTGCTGTCAGTTTTGCTGCCCCAGCAGTCAACCTTCACCCCTGTCCTTATCAGCACAGTAAAGTCCTGCTTCCTCCTGCTCCTCATGATGCGAATAAAAAACGCTGGCCTAGAAATCATCCAGTGACTGAGAATAGAGAATATTCCGGAAGGATTTCCCTTGGCCTGGACCCCTTCCTCAGTGCTTCTGCTAGCCTTGTTTGACTTGTCGCAGCTCTAATTATTTATTGATTCAACGCCAGTGTCCACTGCTCAGGCACAGAGCTCTGTCAAATGGCAGGCTCTTCCTTTTGTGCCATGACGAACTCATTTAGACGAAAGTATCCGGAATCTCCACTTTACGGTATTTTCCGTGTCGCTCTCAAAGGAGCTCGATTGAGCCATCATGTGCTTCTCTTCCAGGTGAGAGGAAATGAGCTTTCGCACCCCAGAGTTTAATAACACTTGAGCAAGACCTCAAGCAACATTGAGCTTCAGCGAAGCTCTTCACGTCATACGACTCCTACATCGATGAACACACAACCGTGCAGCCGTATCCAGGTCTGCTGTAGACTTGACCCCCCCACGCAGAACATTTGCAGGTCAGCTACCACAGTGACCTCCTCATGCCAAGAGTGTTTATCTCTAGCACATATTAGTATCTTAGAGAGGGTCAGGTTTCTGAAGCTGATAGTCAAAGCAGCTTCAAGCTAAACCAAAATGGGCCAACCCCTTAAGTCCACCCCCTCCTGGTCTTACACGGTCCTGTGTTCTTGTATGTTTTAATAGCATTGTGAAACCCTCACTTTCTGTCACTTCCTGTCTGAATGTTGCACCGTGGTCCTGGGGGACATTATCTCCTGCCACTGTTAAATTGTATATGGTTGGTATGACAATGACGCTCACTTGACTTGACTTGACTTGGATCAATAAGTTACTCAGGGAATTTGTTTTCCTCTCAATAAATTTCCAGGTACACAGACTGGCTTCTCAGACAGCCCCTAACAGATATTTTTCCTTTCACTGCCTGCCTACCAATATCAGCAACCCATTTGACTAGCATATGCCTCTACTGGTTTGTTCTCTCAGTCGCGTAAGCAACTCGAAAGCCTAGTGCAACATCTGCAGTGCGTCTGCCCCAGTCGGACAGACCTCCAACCCTCCACCTCCTGATCTGGGGTCGCCACGTTTCAGCGACAGTGCTCTCGGTAGAGGAAAGGGCTTCACAAAAGATGGGGGTGTCCTTAGGAAAATGTTGTTGGAAGGGTGACCCCGCGTGACCTCAGTGCTGCTTCCTGCACGCCCCTCCTCCTACTGACCTCAACTGGAGGTCACTTTGTTTGCCACCATCCCCCCAACACACACCCTCATCCAGCACACTGGTTGTATCATTCACTCGCAGGAGGGTTCACGGCTTTAAATAGGATGACCAGGTGCCCCCCACCCCCCAACCCAGACTAATTAAAATTACCTCGGCAATTACTGGGGTAATTCGTTTAATAAGCCACTCACATCTGCGTCTCCATGATGCCTAGGAGAATGACTCCAGGCTGGTTCCCCCATCCGCGAAAACAGTACGGGGGGGTCATATGCGTCAGGGGTGTCGTGATTCCTTTTGACGTCACTGGGTGAGTGGCAATTGCTCCAAATCCAGCTGATCAAGATGGCGGCAAATTAGACACGGAAGTCGAATGGCAACATCCTGTGACAGACTTGTAGTCACGTGCTGTGTCAAACATGTGACTGTATAGGCAATAGTACTGCTCTGTATAGTCTTCCTCTATCTGTTCTGGATGTGCCACAGATTGCCCAGATCCAGATCAAAGTGGTTTCATAGTGCAGGCCATGTACCCCTGTGCTACAGTAAGCATAATCGTTAATGACTAATTTAATGCCCTTTTCTCTTTGACTCCCATTCGGTCTGGCTGCTGGACTGCCACGGTCATCTAGTGTTCTGATTTAATTAACACGTTGCCCAACAGAAAAGAATTTTCCCCTGTGCTGATGCATACATCTTGCCAGATCTATCCACTGTCACGGTTTTTAACACGATGGGCTGGAGGATTACATTTGTAACCATTGGATTTAAACTGCTGCTCTAGAATTTTCTAGTATGATCTTTT
>JAACJT020000075.1:15046024-15059032 GCA_009936485.2 Gymnarchus niloticus | reverse complement strand
ACACGATGGGCTGGAGGATTACATTTGTAACCATTGGATTTAAACTGCTGCTCTAGAATTTTCTAGTATGATCTTTTCATAGTGTTTCTGTGTCTTTGCTCAACACGTCTGCGTGATATATGCCTGTAATCTTGTAATTGGTCACGTTAATCTAATAACGATAGTGGCCCTGCGCTTGAGATTCAGAGATGCTGCAGTTTTATGGGTCAGCCACTAAGTGGCGCTCTAGTGCTTTGAGACCGAGGAGCAATCTGGGGACGGCGCACTGGAACTGCAAGACAGAAGTCCCCATCTCCCGCCTGTGTAACTGTGATGAGAAGGCAAGCGAGAGCGAGTGCCTGGATTCGGCACATAACATCACGGCACCCACGGTGACTCACTCCCTGGTGAGGAGGAAGACCCACAAGTGAGACCATGGTGTCCACAAATACGACCGAAAGCTAACGTTGGCAGCTGTGAAGAAGGGAGAAAAAAAATCTGTCACATCAACAAGCAATAAATGTCACTTTCTGTCTGCGAGCATCATGTCTTGAAATACCACACACTTGACTTCAGGAAATGGGCGTTTTTAATTAGGTACACGATATTCTGTGCAGGATTTATATATTCACGTTGACTGGGGGGCTTACGTTTAGATGTGTACTGTACGTGTGACATACAGCACAGGAACTGGAGTGTAGGCAAGTCCTTATACAGATAAACAATCATGCCATCTCCCCCGTACTGATTATCCCCTGCAGTGTGACAGGTTTGACTCACCTGAGAAAACATTCCCACCTCCATATCTCGGTTGAGCTCACGAGCGAATCTACAGAGACGGCAGCTCAGAGGGACCGTTGTCGACTCGGCACCAACACGTCATCCTTTCCATGGTTATTCTCGCACCACCACGCACTTGTCACGCGTGACACAAGGGCAAGGTTCATAAATCTGAGGGGGCAGCTTGTGGGTTGATCCTCCCAAGTTTCAATGGCTGGCCAGTGGTGCTAGGATGTGACTATGACAACGCAATGGGATATTTTAAGGTTGTGGGTCATGTTTAAAATCACCATTATGGGGTCATTAATGGCCAAACGACAGCTTTGACTATCGCTGCAGTTCATCTCGAAACTAACATTTGGTTTGACTTATCTTCAGAGGACTGGGATGCTAGGTCGATAGTGTCACTAGAAAACGACGGGCCAAAAACAGAACATCATTTTCTCACCCCTCAAAAAAATTTTTTTTCCACAAACATAAGAAGACAGACATACAGTTACACTCAGATGTACATAAATAACCACATGTTGACACACTCAAGCAGTCACAAACACACTCACACACGAACACACAGAGTTTCACTTACTCATATCCCCAACAGAGAAAGGATATGGGAATTTTTTCTGTTGCCAGTTTGGTTGCCGATGGTAACCAAAGTAAATGGTCTTCATTAAGTATTTGGGGGGGGGGGGGGGGTCTCCTTCCAGCCCTCATTTTTCCTCTCCTTCCCAATCTTTCCTTTCTTTTCATTTGGTTAAAGAGCCCAATATGGTTTTTGGACACTGGGCACTTTGCAGGTTATTGATATTAGAAAGTGCTACTCAGAGTGACTTATGCCCCCCCCCAGACCTCCACCACCACCTCCGCGCCAATTCCTCTCAGTCTCTAGGCTGTCTGTCGCTGTTCCCTACATCCCATCTTAAAGCCAAACGCTAATCCGATCCGAGGCTCCGTTGCCGTGGAGCTATCGTATGCCTCCAGATTCCTGTCCCTCCGTAGTGATCCTTGTGTAGTCGCCGAGGCGACGGCCCACATTTTCCACATCCTCTTGCTGATGGCCCACCTTCGGTCTCACACCTCTAGGAATGATAGGTTTGATTATTGATGACTCTAATGCAATAAAACCGGCAGCATTTCCAGGGTATTTTATAAAATATAGATGCAGTTAAACTTAAAAAATCTAGAATTTGAAAAGGTCAGTTGTTTCCATATTTCTTTTTTCATTTCTCCTCCAAATCAAACGGTGACTGCTGAGTTTGGCTCACATTAAGTTATTATTTTTTAACACTAACAACTATGTTGGTGTTTCAACATTTATTGACTGTGCTTTTATACGGTAGTTTTAAGGAAAGCAGTCGATATTCACTTCCAGGACATGTTTGCACTACTGTCAATTGGGTCAAAGTTTTGTGATGTGTGCGGCGATGGTAGATTGCAGGATTGGAGGTGGGGCCCTGGGCAGATTAAGATATCATGGGCCACCTGGGCACAAACCTTCGGTCCCCCACACCACCTGTTTGCTCTAAAGAGTGTACTATCTAAGACAGCCCTGGGCTTCCTAAAACAACTAGCACTACCATAGTTAAAGGAGGATTTTATCTAGAAATGGCCACAGACTGTCTTTTAAGGTGGGGATTCCACTTGAGGCCCCTCTAAGACTTGGGGCCCTATGGTCCCAAGCCGTAATTCACCGTTGGGGGGGAGGCTGAGTGAAGTGTCATATAGCCACTGGGGTATCTGGGCCCTGTTTCAACCTGAGAGTGATATCTCAGCGGTACCCTCCTTGCCTTATGGCTCTGAGCATTAAAAGCACCATCAAAGGTGTGGAAATACACAATTAAAGCCTCAAACTGGCCCCCCGAGGCCGCTCCGTGCCGGACTGGACTGGGTCAACATCGGAGACGCGTTGTTATCATTACTCCGGCACGAGGCTGGCCTTTTGGTTTCTGTTCTCCAACTTGTGGTTTTGTTTACCTTCTCGGTGCCTGTGGAGAAATGCAGTACAAAGCAAACACTCGATCAGTTTCCCATCCCGACCGACTTAATGCAGCGGTTAACGGCCGCATTCCACGACCGAGAAGTGAGATGGAACCCAGAAGTCTGAGGACTTTTGCCGATTAAAAAGAAACGGGGAGAAAGCAACTCTTTGTGGTCAGGCTGTACCCCTCCCACCCATTCTTTCACGCTCGTCTCCCACCCTCCAGACTCGATGTCTGCCCCTGTCATTCGCTTTAATTGGGAGCGGGCCTCCCGATGTCGTTTATTTGCATTTCAGAGGTTAAAAGCTTCTCCCTTAATCGTCGTTACGGTAACGCTTTCGGATAACGTCCGAGATTTCCTGGAAGTCGGTGTGTCGCGTCAAGCTAGGAGTGCCGCCCATTCCGGGGGGCGCTCAGGCGGATTTTACAAGATACACGCAGCCGAACTTGCGGTGAGATCACCCTCGGTGTGTGTGTGAGCATCTCTCCGTGTGGCCGAGGCATGCCCAACTTCAAACGGCCTGAATTCCCCCCTTCGATGCCTGTATACTTTCACTCGCACTCTGTCTGCTCGTCACGCTATCTGAAACTTCCCATCATTTCACCCTGGAGGGAGGCCACATCGTGAGGATGCTGATTCCCGGGGGACTGCCACCTTTCAGCAGGCCTCTTAACCATGCCAGAAGTGTTTGGACTCCTGGAGACAAGTCCGAGAACAGGCCGGATCACCAACAGTGGGGAGAGGCGGGATTCCATAGCAGCAAGGTCTGGGGGGTCCTTCTCCTGTCTAGATGTTGAACATTCTGGTATATAGCTGTGGAGAGGATGGAGCCATTTACAAATGGAGAACCAGAGGGCTTGAACAGTCGTGGATGAGATGATATCTCATCTGAATCCTGGCTGGTTTTCCTGGTCCCACTGATTTCCACGGCTAGCTCCGTGTTGGACCGCACTGTCTGTAGAGAACCTGCAAGTTCCACCTCAGAACAAAACCTCTCTAATGAATCAGACAGAGACCACCGGTGTCCCTGGAGAATAAGGTGCTGTTTAAGCCCTGGGCACTTTACCAAGGCAAGCAATATAGGAAATTCACAAATGTGTTCCCCGTACGTTTATCATGATAAGAAGACAAGTCATGCTTTCTAAAATATGTCTCACTCGGTGTGTCCAAAACAACTGAATCAGTTGGCCTGTTATAACCGTTCAACTGTTAATACAGGAGATGCATTTATCAGCGTAGGAAAACGTGTGACAGACCAGGGCCCATGTGTGTCTAGTAGGCTTGGGGTCTAGGCGTCAGCTCTGTCTCCCCCTGTCTGCCAGGGCCTGAACCGCATGCGTGGCGGCGACAACCGCTCTGTGGTCTCCGTACAGCTTGTGGCCAACGTGCCGAGACGACTGCACCCCCACGGTTTCTGGAATTCTTTCTCAAGTCTCAGACGCGAGGACCGCCCTCTGAAGCGTGGCCCCTCTCCACGATGGTGATGAGGGACGCGGATGCCGGCGTCAGAACAGAAATAATGCCCCCCCCACCACAGTACAGAGGCATTTATCCCTGCTGGCTCAGTCGCGCCCCCCCCCCCCCCAGTTCTGTGCTCTCTACCATGCCCCTTCACTCTCGGGATCACACACAAAGCAGTTTGTAAGCGCTATCAAAGCCAGATGTTGGCTGACGGCTGGCTAAGCGACATGCTGGCAGCCGTGGAGCCCAGCATCTCCTCGTCACCCTTTGCGTGTGCGTGCAGACGTATGCGCGTGTGTGCTGCTGGCCCGGCCCTACCTGAGCCGAACCTGCTCACTCTCCCCCGCCATCCCCGTTTGACTCACCGGGGTTTTCATAACTTAGCTCCTCGGTAATGCTTTGTGGGTTTCCACAGCGTTCCAGTGCCACACAGGGGAAAAGGCAGTCACAACTGGGACTGTTTTGCCTTTAAGACTTTATTGAAGAAGCAACCCCCACCTCCAACCCCCCTCGGGGGAAAGTTCTAGTAGTTGTACGTGGGTGGCTGTTTTTACTGGGCTCTTTCTTGTGGTCTTGGCCTGCGTGTTATGTGTAAATAAATCCAGGTAGGTCAGAGGGAATTCGAGTGTAAGCAGCTGGAGGGACGGTCTCTGGAAGCAGCAGCACAAAAACAGCAGAGTGTCGTCAAACACATGGAAATCGTGCCAGGCTGCCCCCCCGGCCTCAGAGAGGCTGGGTTTGCGCACATCATGGGAGAGTACGTAACAATCGGCAAGGAGAAATTGAACCGACGGGCAGGAAGCAAATGACTAAGCGGAAGATGCTAGAATGTTTTAGAAATATTCTTCTGAACCGGCAGTTCGTTTTTGGGCAATGCTGACAGGGCATGATGCGTGTAGTCTGCCCCCCCCCCAGATGGGCACATGCTGCCTGTACTCTAAGAGGGCGGAGCTATCGCATGGCACCCTAATGGAAGTGCCACCCTCTGAGGGCGTGGGCAGCTTCATTGTCCTCCTGAATATTTACAGTCCGTCAGTAGCACGCCAGCTAACGCGGGGAAGCGTGCGGGATGTACACGGGACCCTGCGGTGGCATGGGGGCGGAGATGCCACGAAAGGACCTTCACCTCTGACCCCTCGCAGCCAGGAGCTGTTTCCCCGGACCTGACAAGCCGTCAGGGCGCGGAGCCGGCCCCATTACCATGTCAGACACGGCTCGCCGTACTTTTTGGCCCGAGTAAAAACGCAGAGCGTTCCCTCGCATTTTTGCTTTGTACTATATTTGGCTTGCTGGCGTGTTCTAGAATAAATCAGAACCATTTTAGCATTCCCCTGAGTGCCGTTATACACCCCCCCATTGACCCCCCTCCCAGTATTTGTACTAGAGCAATTCGCTGCCTTTCCTGGGATGTCTCCGTACCTCACGCTTTATTTTTTTTAGCTGCTGCCAATGAACAGCGGCTTTTTCATTTCATCTGATGCTTGTAGAAAAAAAAGCCGTTTGTGACCCATGTGACCAATGCTCCACGTTGGGTCTTTCTCTTATTTCTCTTTGCCTTTTTCTGATTCTACATCTTTCCCCTCAATTCTCCTAAAAGCTCCCAGGAATGTTTTCTGCTTGCAGAGGACGGCATGCTCCTGGGCCCTTGTTGCGGTCTCTTGCTATCGTTTTTTTTTTTTGGCGGGGAGACGAGAGGTTCTGGTGTGCCTCATCCGGCAGGCGATGGTGAGCCCTGATCTCCTGACAGAGCGCCTGCATCGTGTGGTAGGCAAGCATAAGAGCTTGAGGAAAAACAAGGTCTTATTTGATTTGAGAGCCTTGTAAACAAACAAACAGCACATTGAGTCTTTCCCAGACTCCCAGTCGCATGCTTGCTTCATGTCTGAGACTTGTTGAAGGCTGTTTGTGTGTGAGTGGGAGTGAGTGTGAGTGTGAGTCTTGGGGCTCAGGGTGCTTCGGGTGGGGGCTTATTTAGCTAGGGAATCAGCCTGTGCAATCAGCCCAGATGCTCTGTGCTCACCCAAAATGCCAAGCCTCATCTGGCCTGTCTGGTGGCGGCGGGTTGGTAAACAGGGGGCTTCAGCAAGTGAGGACAGAGCACGAGTGGCGACAGCGTTACGTATACATGGGGGGAACTGGAGAGACAGCACGGGGGCTGAAAACAAGCCCGAATGCGGCTGGCGGACACCACTGGCCGGTCTAGCCGAGTGTCTCCCCGACTGGGACGCTGTCTCTTTAAGGTGGCCTGGTATGTTTGTTTTTGGGCGGGCTTTTTTCCCCCTCTTCTCAGACCTGTATAGCTCAAACGCAGCTCCTTTCATAGGGTCCATTTTGTCCTTAATAACATGGGACGCAGCGGCCAGGGGGACTGGCTGGCACCCAAGTGGAGGTCTGAAAAATGCAAGCCTTCATTTCGCAAGAAACAGCCGCCACGCCAGCCTTCGCAGCCACTGTCGGGGGGGGTGGGTGTGCATGGGCCCGGGGGGGGGCTGGTCGACACGAGGGGAAGCTGGAATTGTCGCTCTAGCCGGACCCAAGTCTCCAATGCCGTCACTGGGTAGCATGTGAGGCTCAGTCTCCATGTGTCCGTCGTGCCCCATGAGGTGCGCGCGTCACATAAACCCCATCGTCTCGCGTGCGGAACATCCGGAGCCGATTTTCTGGTTGGTGGTCATCGTGGTCTTTTTTCACTTACAAAGAAGCTCGTTCATTTTTCGATAACACCCTTGCTCTGCCTGTGCTCATGGTCTTGGGGTACTTCTTCCGGGTTTTGGTAAATCGGTGAGGCCACCGATCTAAAGATCTTCTATCACCGATCTTCTATGATAAGATTCTTCACTATGTGAAAGAAAATGGATACGGAAGCACAGCTTTCCAGCCGGAGCCGGGCTGCCTATTATTCCAGTTGCCCTCATTCCTCTCCATCAATCAAATGGAACTCAGACGCGCCTCCCTTAAGCCATCCATCCATCTTCCAACCGTTTATCCAATGCAGGGTCACGGCAGGATGCTACTCCAAAACAGTGTGAGGATTTCTGCATGCTCATGACTTACGGGAAAACTTTGGAGCTCCGCACACAGAGTGGGGGAAAGAGTTGAGGCCACCCCCCAGACTGAACTTCAAGGCCTCTTCGTTTTTATACTGTATATTTATTCACGTGGCATCGGCAGCCTTTGCGATGTCATTGAGTGTCCTGTTTCACGATCCTGTGCCATCTCACCCAATATAGCACAGATTTATCATGGGACCCGGCGTGTCGCGTGCCTTTAGCGAATGCAGCATGCTCCAGAGAGATGCTCCACAAAGGTCCTTCGCTGTGCCAAACATGAGGACATGGAAGCCCATAGCCTTGGAATGCAGACCCCTCTAATCATGTTCGATGCAGTGCCCACCTGTAGGGGCATTTACTTGCTTCAAAGTCTGTTCTTAGCTTCTTGTCTGGCATAGAGTCACTTTTTACTGAAGAAGGAGTCTCAGAGTCTGGCAGCAGCTCCTGACGTTGAGCACTATCTGCCTAGCAGCCTTGGGGACGGGGGGGCAGTCAGCACTCTGGGAGTCCCAGACAACGCTACTCTCTTGGCCAAACTTCTCCTGGCCCCCTGGTGTTGAGTTAAAGTAAGTGCAGCTGAGCACAATGCTCCGCCAGGCGCTTAGATTCTACTTCATCTGTCACCTGTCATTTTACTAGCGGATATGATGGACCTAGCATGCATCCAATGGTAATAAAACATTATATTTTAGTTATATTTTAGTTATACATAAACTTATCTTGTCACACACGTTTCAAACTGTTTGAGTCTGATATCATTTCCTGTGATGGATGGGCATCCTGTCTAGGATGTCCCCCAGACTTATTCCCTTTTCTGCCCAGTTATCAGCCCCCCCGGAACCCTGATTAAGATAAGTGGTTGAAATATGAATGGATGGCTCTGAAATTACACTTGTTGGGACATTAAATACACAACATCAGATGTGCCATACGGTGCATGTTATCCCAGTATGAGACCCTGTAAATGAGAGTACAGCATAATTCCTTTAAAAGGATGGGGGGGATAAGCCCCCCCCCCCGGAGGCTGCTGTCCATTCACTCTGTTCCAGATAATGTCTCAATGGGAAATTTCACCGGAGATCCTTCAGTTGAGCCCGGAACGGAATTCAGCTTCTGGCAGCGCCGCCCCAGTGGATGGTTCCGACATGACATCACCGGGCCGCTCGTTGCGGATCACTTGTGACTAGGCTTGGTGCCGATCGATGGAGAGTAGGGGGCGGCTCGGTCACATATGCTTCGACCTCATAGCCCTACTCTCAGAGCTGGTGGAGTCGTGCGGCCAACGGGGACAGATGTGGCCGGGGGCGGTCCAGAGGACCGACTTGCACGAGGAAGTGGGCGGGGCCAGCGCTGACAGCAACTGATGAATGGGGTGGCAGGTGGGGAGGGAGAGGAAGAAAGGGAAAGCTTGTGGAGCGAGAGAAGGGCGGGGGCCAGAAGGCACAGGGGGAGTGGACACAATGGCCCTCAGAGCTACCCCTGCCACCTGCCCCCCCACCCCAGCCGGCCCCTCCCCATGCCGCTCGTGAGGCTCCAGCTGCTACCCTCTTTCATTATATTACGTTTCAAAACAAAGCCGCTCACTCAGCCGCACATACAGGCCACGCTATTTCTACCACACGTGAGGCCGGAGGCCGCTGCCAGACCATGAGCTCAGGCCTGTGGTATGGAAGGCGGGGGAGCAGTACAACAGTACATACACACCGACACCCAGGCATACACGTGTACACATATATAAACATACACACACAGACATACCTGTAGACATACAGACATACCCACATATAAACACACGCAAACACACAGACACACACACATGTACAAGTGGCGCAGGGCTGGCTGGGTGCAGAAGAGGCATGACAGATGCGCTGCTGAACCCAGGTGTGGGGGTGTGTGGGCGGGCTGCTTGTTGCGGTGGGCCGGCCTCTTGTGTGAAGGTCACGGCCGGCTGACGTGTCCCAGACCCAGCAGAGTGCCGAAGAGACAGGACTGGGCCGCTGCAGCTCATTCCTCTGGAGGTCGCAGGCTTTTTCCATATAGGGTCCTATGGATGCGCTCCCCATAAACTCATGGCCTCGTCCTGCGCAGCACGGGGGCGCCAACGCAGCCCATCTCCTTCAGAGTGCGTCTCACGTCAAGGTGGCCGGAATCAGGGTTCGGTGGGGGTGGCTGCTCACATACGAGCGGCAGTGGAGAGCAGTACCCTTCCCGTTCGGCGTGTGGTCTGCTTTAGTGGGCACGTTGGAAATCCGGGCGGCAGGGGTAATCAGGATCCGGCTGTCCGCTACTTCGGACGGCCGATTTGGGAGAGATTTCCCAGCAGATTACTTGTCTCCTGCGGGTGTCTGGGGGAAACTTTTGACTTTATCACGTTAAATTGCCCTGAAACAATGGTCAGCCAGCCATTTTCTGTTCCCCTATTTCATTGCACCCAGGAGGTGAACTGTGGCGAGATCGGGGGGCTTGCGTTTGCTCAATTTAATAAATGAATTAGTCAGGGGTCCCACTTTGATGGGCTCCGTCGGAGCGAGGCCCGTTATATGCTGGGATCAAGACCGAGGGCACGCATGTTAATGGGTAGGCCTCTGCACTCGCGAGCAGCGGCCAGGCCCTGGCGGCACTGAGAGAAGGCCTTGTTACCCCCATCCACTGTCAAAGCCAGATTACACACACCACTAAGTACCGCCGACTGACACGTCTCTGAATTTCCTTCTCATTAAGTTTTTACTGCCATTTTTTCACACCATTTACATAAATAAAATTCCCAAAAAACCCAACCGCAATGAACGCCCCTCCCTGGCCATGGCCCAGCCCCCTCCTGCCCATCATCGCACCTCCCTCTTACGTTGTGCCCTCTTTCTGTCTCTCCTCCATTTTTTTTTTCCTGAAAAGTGATAGGAAATATAAAGAGGGGACAGGGGTGTGTACCGCAGGTGGCGCTGGTATTTAAATCCCCCAGCCTTGGTCACGGAAATAAACTGCAGCAGCTGGGCAAAGCCCCCCTAGATCCTCTCTCCTGTTCAATTTCTTCGTCCCCCCCCACCCCCTGACCCTCGCTCAGCTCCCATTCCTAATTACGGGGAGGTAGCCAAGGTACAATGAAGCCCCTCCCCCCAGATCTTCCACCCACGCTCATTCTCCTGTTTCTAACCGCACAGAACACAGGAAACTTAACCGGGGACAGTCTCCCCCATCCCTTTCTATGTGGCACAACTTCAACATAAATTTATTACGTAAGAACTGCGTAGAATTTGACGCACTCGAATAGCTTGCCTGATCTGTCAGCTTAACATTAAGGCTGATGCATGGGCCTTTGAAATAGCTCGCACCCAGACGGTTTCCAAAGAGTCTCTTGCGTAAGCGGGAAGCGGACGGCTCTGAATGTCGCACTCAGTGTCCCGTGTAACGCCCAGCCAAGTCCCCGAGTCTCCTCCCTTGGCTCAGCGTCAAGGGGGTGTCGGGGGGGAGGTGGGGGTGGCTTGGAAGGAGAGAATGGATAAAACAATCTGTGGTTTGATTGGTTGGTTGGGAGGCTAAGCTGTGAAAACGTCTGAAATTTGGTCCGCGAGTGTGTACAGTACACATACATCTGCCACGTCTCTCAGTTATCTTAATGACAGCACAGGAGTCGCTGAAGTATGAGAAACCACAAAATAATGTCTGACCTGTAAGTTGCATAGCAGGCATCATTGGCAAAGAAAAGATATACAACAGTTATGCACCCCCTGCAGTTTGACCCTTTGTTTCTGGCCTGCTGTTAACAACCACTGGGGAATACATTAACAAGGAGTGGGTTTCCTCAGCGTAGCCGACAAAAGAACTCTGAATCTCGCCAGCGGATTTCAGGGAAACGGGTGTTTCTGCTGTTGCTTGGTAACGGAGTATGGCGAGACAGCAACGTCATTTCTCCATCGTGAGACAACGCAGGTACATGTGCACCCGAGCCGGGAAGGCAGTTGGTTTTCGACAGGTGACAGGCAAAGGCAAAAAGAGGCCAAAGAGAGATGGCATGTGTTGTCAGGTGTCACTGGTTGTGAAAGGGTCTCCCCACCTCGTTCTTGTTTGTGTTAAGGGAGAGGGTTTGAAAGGGGGAGGAAAACATGAGGGAGACAATGAAGGAAGGAAGAGCCAGTCTCACAGCTCAACAGCACAGGACATCTCAGCTGCTGGAAATTCACTGTTTTACCAGAAGATATAATAAGGATGCTGGCCCTTTAAAGCTAAGCTAATCGCTTCAGCTACCTGAAAAATGCTCTGATCACGTTCCTTGATAACATACATGTCTTGTGGTTTCTTCTGATCACCCCTCCGTCACTGTGTTGTTTCATTCTACCATTCTTGGTTCTTTAGTTTTGCGAGAATTTGTCTTTATAAACTATATATTTTAACCTTATATTTATATATTTCCGTCTTGTATGTATTTTGGGCTCCGTTTGGCTCAGGGATGGTGTCATATTACAGGCTGCCCCGGTTGCCCTGCTGGACAGCTCCCAGTACGGCCAGAGGAGGGAGTAAAATGGGGCCGAGGGTCTGCTCTGATTACCGGTTCCACTCCTGGCTGTGCTCGTCTGGAGACAGGGGCACGGAGACGTGTCCACCTGATGCAGCCAAACCAAGTGAGACATCAGGAGATGTATGTGAAAGCACAGGAGACGGTGGTCAACAGTATCTGGGGGCTCCTATAGAAATTTGGGTGGTCTTAGTGATTGAGGGGGTCAACAATACGAGACGGCTGGGGGCATTGTGTGTTGGGGTGGGGGCAGGGATGATGGCATGCAAGGGTGGACAGGATGAACAGGGGTAAGCTGGAAAAATGAGTGGCACACTCACTGTTCCAGTACAGGCTGATTCTCCAGGGACACCCAGGTACACATCCTTGGTCCTGACTATGATTCATCCATCATCCATATACTCATGCTTGGTGTAAGATGCCCCAATGGCAGGATCAATCGTGACCCAGGGTAACACTCCAATAATACTAACTTCCTGTATGTGTTTTCTACACCCAGGACACCCCCCGCCCACCTCCCGAGTTCTGAGACGGAGCTGTTGGCTTTTTATGAGCGGCCCTCTGTAGGAATGAGTGTAGAGACTTTGATGAGCATAGTGTTGCTCTCAACTGCCTTCCTGTGTGAGCAGATAACAGGGAAGCAGGTTACCTCAAGGGCTGGGGTTCGGGGCAGCAGGCCATGGAAACCAAGGAAGAGCGAGATGGAAGAAACAGAGAAGAGTGGTGAGAACCAAAGAAAATAGCAAAACAGTCTTTCAGGCTGCGTGAGAGTCTCTAAAACATCCAGGTATAAAAAACAAAACAAGATCCCCACACACACAGCTCCTCTATGTCTAATTAGCAGCATGAATGCAGAAAAAGAACACCCCTTCGTTAATTTGAGGTCAGGAGGTTCTGTATCATATTTGTAAGGTCACTCAGGGGGTCATGCGGCTCCGACAGTCTTCCTGCCTGAGCGAGCCAGGTCATGCCACCTACATTGCCTTGGAATTATCCCTGGCCGCTAACAGCAGGAGGCCTTGTTCCAGCACTGACATATCAACACCAGCAGCTCCATGACAGGTCTGCGGCCTCCCAACCTTCACGACATGCTTCTGTCTGCCAGAACCTCTATGACAGGCCAGAGCAAAGAGAAGACTGCCAGAGAGGTGGTAGGGGACCTAAGGCTGTCGTAGAGGTTCTGGTAGACAGGAGCCTGCTAGAGAGGTGGTAAGGGACATAAGGCTGTTGTAGAGGTTCTGGTAGACA
>JAACJT020000075.1:14981848-15024670 GCA_009936485.2 Gymnarchus niloticus | reverse complement strand
GGACGACGGCGACGGGGGGGGGGGCGGGGCGGCTATGTTGTTTATTTCGGGATGTATCCACGCCTTTCGACCATGCCAAAGGTTAAACTAGTCTCGGAAAAATTATGCATTAGCTTGCCGGGTGTAATGAGCCATATTATAAAGATTCTCGACAGAACTTATCATGTCCACCACAGCTCATTTTTGTGTTGGACGGTTAGCTGACTCTTCTTGTACATTCTGGTAATTCTCAAGTCTGCTGGTTCAGAAATTTTCGGCATACACCTCGTAATGCGTGCCTCTAAGGCAGGAAGAAAAGTAATAATCGGCAAGTAGCTAAAATAGTGTTAAACTACTTTTCTTAGTGGTTTCTTTTTTTTTTTTGAGTGCAGACTCCAGCAAACCCCAGTGGTCCAATTACATCTTGTACAGGGGGAAACGGGGAGAAGATCTTGAAGTTGCTCTGTTGATGAGATGATGTCACCAAGGGCCTGTTTCTGGCATGCCTCTGCTCCCGTTAGCCTCATTCTGAAGTCTGTCTCTGCTGTGCCTATCCTTCCTCCCTTCCACCACAAAAGCCCCCACCCTACAGGACTCATCCAGCACAATAAAAGCAAGAAACGCAGATTGAGAACTGAAACACTTCATGGAAACATTCCACCACATCCTGTTTTTATGCGGCGCATTCATGGAAGAGAGACCAAAAAAAAAAAAGGCCGGCACCTCTCTTAGTCCCCCAACCCAAACCACCACCACCCACCGCTCACCACCCACCGCTCGGCCCCAAAAAACATGCGAGCATGGAGTATGGGACAGCTGCCATAGCAGCAGCAAGGGCTAAGTTCTGGGCCTGTCTCTAAGTGGAGAATGATGCCGTATTTTTCACACCGGGTGCTGAAGTGTTGGTGTCAGAAATGGTGAGTGGAAGGCCAGACACTGCCTAACGAAGCTGGACAATGGCATAGGGATCTCTGCCTAATAAGGTGTCACATGACTGAAAAACGAGCAATAACATGTCCCCCCCCCCCCAACAACATGGAACATGAATACAACCGAGGATCCACAAAAGTTTTTGAGGGTTCACACTAAACCAACAGAGTTTTAAATTGCTTTCACCTATCCCCTGATTACTGTTAAATTAAACCTTCTCTTGTATTGCCTTGTCTTTAATAATTTTTATTCATAAAAACTCAGTTATACTTAACACTACTTGACTGCTCTGTGCACCCAAAATTAAATCTGGATGTCGCGTTGGATGCGAGCCCTGCGGTGTTTGTCATAATTTTTAAATTAGCGATCTCATCTCACGTCAGTATTTGGCACACGGACAGCCAGTGTATTGCTCAGTGTTACTGTGCCTAGAATCTTTACTAACTATTGTTTGATTTATTGCTGGTTGTTTACCCGTCCCTAATCGTTAGGATTACTTAAATGCTCACTTTCCCCCTTCTCCATTCTCCATTAAAACGAGTGTTAGAAAGCGGCTGTAAACAGCTCCATAGACATTTCTAGCTTTCCTGTCCTGTTTTGTAGGAGTCACAAAGTCGGTGTCGGCTGTTTGACAGCGACAAGGAGACCTTAAAGCTATAGTTCACAAGTTACGACTGCGCTCATTATTCCAGTAAGCCCACTATGCTCTCACGTATACAAAGAACACTGGGTGTTCGTTCCTGAGCTGGATTTTTTTTGTACACATTTTTTTTTTGATTGATAACGGTACGACGACTTAACGAGCGCCTGCGTGAACGATTTCTTTCAAGGCTGCTGCGCTCGGCGGAGAGCACCAGTGGCTTCAAAGCGCCCAGCGCCGGGGAGCCGACGGTGATGATTAGAAGCAGCTTTTGAGAGAACGCTTTTGCTGCCCAATTTAGAGCTAATGGGGAAAACAAAATTGACTGTGCATTTGTACATGGATGAGCGGGACGTGTGTGCACGGGTGACAAACTGCGTAGCTGAACTCTACACCATACCCTTCTCTTTATTGAGCTGTTTTTGATATTTTTGTGAAAAGGAAGCCTGGAAAATATCACAGATTTCTCTACAATAACAAAATTGTTTAATTATTCCGTTTCTCTGCAACACATTAAAAACGTTGAATGTTCATTTTTACCAGCATTATTATTATTATTATTATTATTGTTGTCATTGTTGGTATTATTATTATTTGTAGTAGTGTTTCTGGAAATGGTACAGTCTGTAGGCCAGTAAAATCATACCTCCATGGATATGGGTTTGATTCCTCTGGAGTTTGTTTGTATTCCTCGTGTTAAAAATAGTTTAATCCAACAGCTAAAAATATATAATGTGAATTGTGTGTAGTCTGTGATTGTGTGCATAAGCCTGAGGCTTGCAATGTCCTCACCCCTGTCTGTGGGCATCAGGGTCACCAGAACCCTGTACTGAGTAAGCAGTTATAGGAAGTGAGTGAATGGATTGTTACTCTTAAACATGGAGGCAAAGTAGGTAACAAGCATGCAGATTTTTTTGGGGTAGGAGAGTCACAGGTTTTTTGTCTCTTTAGGATTGTGGAATGGTGATGATCATACTGGGTGTAACGTGTTGGAGAGGATAGCGATGTCCCAGGATGCAATGGACGGACGGATGGATGGATGGATGGATGGATGGATGGATGGATGGATGGATGGATCAATATCCAAAGCAACCTTAAAGTGACAAGTCCCAAAGATGCACTACATGTCATGAGGTGTGAGACCTACCGTATGTTAATAGATCCCGTATTATCACCTGTGTAACAGTTTGAATTGGCTCATTTGGAGTACAGAATGTTTGTCTTCATTTAATTATCAGCTGGAATGACAGTGAACTAGGTCAGTAGGCTGAACTGATAAAATATGTATTCCTTCTTCTTCGAGCTGTTTCTTTAGTTCTAGCAGAAGGTCCTGAAGCTAATCCCAGGTATGCATAAAGCACAAGGCTTTGGAATACCATTGATGGGGTGCTAGTCTTTCTCAGGGCACATACATGCACGTTCATGCACAGTTGTGTCTTCGTTGTGTTTACGATGTTTGCGTAGAATGTAATTCGGTAAGTAGTACAGCACAGTAGCCTCACAAACTGAGTTTTACATCTATGATCCCCTTTGATTTGGAGCTTAAACTAAACAAAAAGATGCTAAGGAGAACATTCATCAGATGTATCAGAAATGGTAGGCACCTCAATCCAGGGTAAGTACATATATAAAACCAAGTTTTAAAATTTCACCTGTGTGTCCAAGGCTGTGCTGAAAAACGGACTGCAGTGTTCTTTTTGCAGTTTGAGTACTAAGTGATTAACCAATTAAATAATTCATTTGGGAGAAAGGCAGTGATGAGTGCACTGAAAGATGATAGTATGGCCTGAATTTATCATTTTCAAGCTTAATCCAATAAAGCTAGCATTGTAAGCGACGTCAACAAATGCTTGTACTTAGCTGGCAGGAAGCATTTTAGCACAGAACCTGCAGTTGCTAAAGGATGACCGTCCGAACTCCAAAGACCCAGAATAACACCGCATTTCATAAGATGTATCAGCCTAGAATCTGACTATTTAAAAGGATAAGAACAGCATTTAATAGCTTAATCTTAACATAAGATGAGATCTTACCAAACGTGGTTGTGCCATTCACAACCTATGGAATTGGTTATAATATTATGTATAAGGTAAAGTATTTTTAAACACGGTACATATCTGAAGTTTGGAACTGGAGTTTCTTTCTGAATGACCCAAGACATGTTAGATGCTATTTTCTGTGTCTTTTAAGAGACATGCCAGACATGCTGACAGATACTTTTATTATGATTAGGATCTGAAAAATGTAGATAATTTTATTGTACAGCACTAGACTGGTGTCATTTATCATTAAAATCACTGTCAGATATTTTAAGCTGTTGCACAAAGAAAAATTACTCAATTTTTTTATCATTGTGTGTCCTTGATCTGATGGCCTTGAAGCTCTTTCATTTTGCAAAAATTATGACTTTTCCTTGAATGAAAGCCACATTTGAAGGATGGGCTTGCCTGCTGTAGAAGGATTATGTCCAGCCACTACTCTAAACCTTGTCATGCAGAATTGCTATGCATCCATCCTCCATAACAGTTTGGACAGTACAAGGTTATGGTAAGCCTGAAGCCTAGCACAGGGATCACAGGGCAAAAGGAGCAGAGGAGCGGTCTAAATGAGATGCCAGGCCATTGCAGTTTAGAGCAACCACAAGTTTTTGAACTGAGATAGTGAAACCAGAGTGCCGTAGAACACAGAAGAACATGCATGCCATGGACTTTCGAGTCTGCGGTGCTAACCAACCAATTTCAGCACTTGGCGTGCAAAAATACCATACATGTGAATGTATAAAATACACAGTTATGGAAGAAAATTGGTGATAAATGTTGGCTGAAATACATACAAAATCTAGGTGGGAAAACAATGGAAGTCTAACAAATGATGACTGAGATTGAAAATTTTAACCCCTGCTTCTTAATCAATGGCCTTTAATAACATGCATACCTGTCAATTCTCAGTTCTCTTTGGTGCAAAAGCAGCCATGCCTTGCTTCTTCCTTTCGGTTATTGGAAAATTCCCTCCATAGCAAAGAATGTACCAAGCATTCAGTTCCAACTATTGAACAAGGCTTTGACACCCCTTCTTTGCATGTTGAGGTATATTTAATGGATAATGGTTGTGGTACGTATTGTAGACTACAACTCATGTCTGGTGAATTATTGTTTATGTGTGTAAATGCAGAGACAAAGAAAATATGACCTAGAGATACTGCAGAGATTTAAACATTAAACAGCTAAGTGGTATGTTGAGATCCTCGCAACAATGAACCTGTCACCGAGAAGCCGGAAGACCCAGACAGAAGATGGAACATTCTGGAAGAGTGCTATCTACATGGTCGCCAGGAGTCAACACCGACTTGACGGCACCGAAGCATAATATAGGCGGCGTTTTGATTCTTATTTTGACAATTTCGCTATTATCATGTAGCACATGATTAATTGCACCTGTCACTCTGTTTACGCATGAAAAGTCAATGTGTGTAAAGTTGGCGGGGGGGGGGTACCATCATCAGGCATGGCGCGGAGGGATTTAAGAGAACTGAGGACTGGAGGGCCACATATGGGTGTTGACCTACTGTGAAAAGATGTAAACTCGCACACACAGACAGGGAGACATGCCCCTCTTGCCACCTCGCTTGTCCCACCACTGCACATTGGCAGAGGGCTGGTGGGGCTGACATCATAGCTGCGATGACAGCATGTCGTCCAGTTCCATTAGGCTGATTTTACATGGCTCCGTCGGGATGATTTATGGATAATGTTTTAGTCCCCTGCAACAAAAACCGCAGACTTTGGAAAGGCAGATCCCATTTAAGTAATGACATTGTAAAAAAAAAAAAAAACAGCATCCACCCTCTGAGGTACAATGAAGAATTATTGCATAATTGACACCAATTTTTGCTTTGGTCTTCGTTATTTTGCAAGTGGCCGTTCTCCTTAAGGCTCCATAGGAACCATGTGGCTTTTGTATCCAGTTGGAATTCTTGAATGATTTTCAGGCAAAATTCTGTGTGAATTAAAGGTTGGTGCTTGGAATACCAGAGAAAGTAAGTCACTCTTTAAAAAGGCGTGGTGGTTTTCAGCCCAGATCTTTTTTATCCTGCAGGGACATTTCTTAGCCTTGTGATCTTCAGTTTTGTTCCATCTCTCTACGTCCGTGAATGTGTCCCGCGCTTTCGGTTTGGACAAAAAAATTAAGAGCGTCGCCGGCTGGAGCAACAGTAGATTACAGCAGTTAAAAACCCCTATTAACTTTACAGAAGAGCCTCTCCACAAGAAACAAAGTTTTCTAGTGATACACATAGTAAATTTGAGCTTTTTTCCACCATTATATGACAATTGCGTGCTATGGCAGCGTGATTCTCCCGTGTATGTTTGTTATATTAAGACAGTTTAGAGTTTCTGACAGTGCACCCCCTCCAGTCTAAAGGTTACGTGCGAACAGCAGTTGAGCTAACAATACGTGCTAACGCTAACTTGTCTTCCATCAGCGCCAACGAAGCCAGCCTCATTAAAGCATCTTACACAGACCCTCCATGGCACATTAAAATCTGCTAGAGCCCTTGTCTCTTTGCCTCATCGGTTCACTCGTTTATCTGCGTCTTCTATACCCGACTTCACTCAGCAAAGAACAGGTTGTGAGCAGTCTGTACGCTGGAAAGAAAAACAGCACCACTATCATCAGTGCTTTATGGATGCAGTGTTGAAAGCTACAAAAGAATTAAAAGTGAATCATTTCAAGCAGCACAGAGCAAATCGACTTCAGTTGCTTTATTATTTTGGCCACATATCCCAGCAGCATTTAATGAGTATTTGGGGTGTTATTATTTACTAAGAGCTAAAAAGGGCAGGACTGAAAGGCAATACATTAACCTGGGAGGAATTTAATCATTAAAAGCCAGCTCAGACTGTATATACCTATTATTAGTACTCACAGCTCTCCCGACCACCTGAATGACAGCAACTGGGGTCTCCATATTTGCCCACTTTTCTGGTGCCACAACAGGGGGGCTCTTTTGACATCTCCAGAAGGGGAGAGAAAGACTGACTGTTGGCAAGGAGACAGTTGCTGTAGTGATGCCAGTGGGCTGGCATTTTTTGTGCTATTGGCAGCAGAATCCTCTAGTACATTCTGTGTTGTCCTAAAATCTCACTTTCAAGAGGTGTCTATATGTTTTTAATCTGTTTATCCTCGAAGATTTGAGTAGTATTCTATAGTGATAGGAAAATTACTTAGTGATGCATTTATGTATCTGTGATTAATTCAGTTGTGTACTGTTAAGAGTTTCTTGCAAGCATGGGTATTTCTGAAATTTGCAAAATCTGGTATTTGTCATCTGTGCTAAGTCCAATCATATTGAGTAGTCTAAATATAAATAGCTTAGAGTACATTTTTTTCTTCTGTGTGAATTAGCTGGATGACAAATAGCTGTTACTGAGTGTGTTCTTTTTGGTGGTAACTTCCTGGGTGGCATTTATGTTATTTGATGTATAGTGTGGGTGATTTTTATGCTGTACAATTTATCACAGAAGCCCTGCAGTCAATAGCAATGCATGCCATTGCTCTTCCTACATCTCCAGCTCATTCATTGGTCAGCGTACTTCTGAAGTTCTCCCATGGTAAAGGCTCTGATCTGGTCTTTCATCACAGCTTGTTTCCTGAGGAAGACATACCAGTGTGTAGATTCTGCCCATCAGGGTGATTTCAGAGATTTTTTCTCAGGTGTTGCTAAGGTGCAGTGGGGACCAGTGCTGGTGGCTCTACTTTTGGGTGGATGCGAGGTCAGATGAGCAGTCAGTTATGCTGGAAGTGGACCAAAAATTGCAGTGCCTCTGCATGATGGAATTCCTGAGGCCCATACCAGAACAGAGAACAGCTGGATGAGAAATAAGGTAGAACGTTATCCTCCACAGTTCCTAAGGCTTTCACAAGCTTGGTCCTGTTCAATCCATAATGTCAATATATGCTTCCATGCCCACCCACTCCATGTGGCCCTCAGTTAAATGCCTCTGGTTTAACACCAATAGTGCTCCACGTTTCCTTTGAACTCCAATGCAACAATCATACAACCCATGGTTAGCAAAATACCTGTGTTTGACCTGTGTGGGGATCAATGCAAACTTACAAAAAATGAAAAAAAGCAAACAGGAAGTGGGTCTATGTCTAAAGATGTAAAGTGAAACAATGAGCTTGTCTGTCTCCAAGAATTAAACTTGTCTGACAACTTCCTTCACTGAAGCACATGGGGTAATGTGTCCCTGGGCCATTCTTTAGAATATGCTTTGTGCAAATCTTAATCTTTAAATCCAAGACAAAGGACTGGTGATAAAAATTGAGCTGCCGGAGACGATGGATTAGTTTAAATCCTTCTTTTGACAGCCAATTTCTAAGTCAGATATTAATCTTACCTTTATTATTTAGCCTAATCTTTGTATATGGGGAGAATAGGCGAGGAAAAACTGAAAAAGAGACATTTGTCTTAATATGTCAGTAAAATTATTATGGGCAGGAAGGCTGGATTTGATGTTTGATATAGAAGTTGAAATAATCTTCCTTGCAATTTTTGTAAGACTGTTTCATGCACAATCAACACGTTTTTGCCACTTATTTGAACCTATCATCTATGGAAAAACCAAAAGGTGTGAAAAAAACAAGAAAACACAAGTAGGTTGTAATCATAAAAACTGAGGAAGGTCTGTTGAACTCCCTCAATTGGTTTCCTAGATGTAGGTTTCAGCTAGGTTAAAAATAGTTTTATATCTGTGGTTTTTATGTGACTTCTTTCCATAATTGTCTATACCCTGGACCTGTCTGGTGACTTTGGTTCGCCTCAGTAGATGGACACCGCTGGTGACAGTCATACCGATTTCCCAGGTAACAGTTCTGTATGGTAGGCCGGCAGGCACCTATGATTGCACTGCCTAGCTGACTTTCTTCCTGTCAATGATTATAACTTTTTAGTGTTAGTACCCTACGTGAGCTGCCTAATTCCTCCACCAGGTCGGCAATGATAGATGGATGATTTGCTCTAAGCCGTTCGCACAAATGAGTGCAGGGGATGGATGAAAGGTAAACATTTCATGCTGAATCTATTAAAACTTTCCTCTAAGTAGACTCAACTTAGATCCTTTGATACACGACTCATAATAACGTAGAGCATTGAATAGATTCAGCGGATGCCTGTTTAATAATGTGGGCCCAGAAAAATTAGTTTGGAAGTATTTTATTAAACCACTCTCCAGAGATTCTGCTATTATGACTTATGAGTTCACTCCTTTGTTTATTCCTGTAACAGTTAATCAGTGAGTGCCACTTCTGCAGCTTGATGTCTCATAACAGTTGCATGATCCATGTATTGCTAGCTAAAATGGAGATGCATGCTCCATACATGCTAGATTTAGATAGCAAGGCAAACTGTTTGTTGGCTAACATGCAGAATTTTAGCATGTGTCACGACTGTCACCTGGAGTCACAGGACAAGAAGCAAGGGAGCGAGGATCCAGGTGGGAGTATGCTAAGGTTAATAACGAAGATCACCAAGGATACACACTAGGACAGAAACACTGGGCTCAGCCCTGAACAAACGGGGGGAAACGCAGCAGTCAACTCAGGGGTAATAAGGTGAGATACTGTCACAGATACAAGGGCTCTTACTGAGAAGACAGAGGGACAGATTGACTGAGAATCGGAACAAGGGTAATGGTAAAAGTGGCGGTAATGCTAACGAACACAGCAAAGACAAGAGGAGAGACACGGACTTAAATAACAAGCGATAGAGGTGGAACACATGAGGGCAATCAGGGCAAGGGTAGTTGGCAAGATTGGGGAAAAACAATCGGCAAACACAAAACCCCAGTCAGTACTTGACCGGATTGCTAGGGTGATGAGGCCGAGTTGACAGCATGTTTCAGTGCTATACATAACATATGTACTCACCAGCCACTTAATTAGGTACACCTTGCTAGTACCGGGTTAGACCCCCTTTGACCCCCAGAATTGCCTTAATTCTTTATTTCATAGATTCAGCAAGATGCTTGAAACTTTCCTTAGAGATTTTGGTCCATGTTGACATGATAGCATCACGCTGTTGCTTTGGATTTGTTGGCTGCACCCTCGTGATGCGAGTCTCCTGTTCCACCACATCCCAAAGGTGCTCTATTGGAATGAGATCTGGTGACTGTGGAGGCCCTTTGAGTACAGTAAACTCGTTGTAATGTTCAGGAAACCAGTCTGAGATGATATGTGCTTTGTTACATGGCATGTTATCCTGCCTGAAGTAGCCATTAGAAGAGGGGTACACTGTGGTCATAAAGGAATGGACATGGTCAGCAACAATACTCAGGTAGGCTGTGGCATTTAAATGATTCTCAATTGATACTAGAGGCCCCAAAGTGTGCCAAGAAAATATCCCCCAAACTATCACATCATCACCTCCAGTTTAAATTGGTGATACAAAGCTGGATGGATCCATGCTGTCCTGTTGTTTATGCAAAATTTTGACCCCACTATTTGAATTTTGCAGCAAAAATTGAGACTCATCTGACCAGGCAATGTTTTACAATCTTCCATTGTCAAATTTTTGTGAGCCTGTATCTGCTGTAGCCTCAGTTTCCTGTTCATAGCTGACAGGAGTGACACCCGGTGTGATCTTCTATCTGCTTCAAGGATCAACACGTTGTGCATTTAGAGATGCTCTTCTGCATACCTTAGTTGTGTCAAGTCATTATTTCAGTTATAGTTGCCTTTCTATGAGTTCAGACCAGTCTGGCCATCAACAAAGTCTTTGACCTCTGCCATCAACAAAGCGATTTTGCCCAGAGAACCACTGCACATAAGATGTTTTTTGGATCATTCTCTGTAAACCTTCAAGATGGTTGTGCATGAAAATCCTAGTTTCTGAAATACTAAACCAGCCCACCTGGCACCAACAACCACACCACGTTCAAAGTCACTTAAATCACCTTTCATCCCTATTCTGATGCCTGGCTTGAACTTGAATGGGATGATAAATTGCAATGAAATAGACACCTGAGAATGGAAAAACATAACTTTCTGTTTATTTAAATCTAGAAACAAATGCCTCCGGGGATGAGGCAGATCAGCAAGTGAAAGTAAAAGCCATTTCCTAGAGCAAGGTTATTATGTGGCCACCGTCGATGAGAAGTCTAAGGTCATGGCTGTAAATCAATTCAGAACAATGTGGGATTTTCCCAGCAGGCAATACAGAGAGAGATCCCATCTGAGGAGCAGATCTGGAGCCAGTAAGTGGCCCTCCCGGCTGACTGGTCCAGGGAGCTACCCTCTGGAATCTTCTTCAGGTGTATGATTCATTCTGACGCACTAATTGTGACAGTACCTTACCGTGTCCCTGGAGCAGAATTGCAAAGTTATTATAAAGTTATTATTATAACTTTCCCACTTTTTAATTTGTTTGGAATTAAGTGATGCCAGAAATAAACAATTGAGAGCTTCATTCCTTACTCCGAAGTGACTTTGGCTGGGTAGGGAGAGAAAGCACACTGAAGCTGAAATACACAAGTTCTTCCTTGAGCCTGTTCTCGATAAACATCTCTTTCTGTTCTGAATGGGCAGGTTAATTCCACAAGTGGGTCAAAAGGCTACACTTGGTCTGCTATCCGACAAAAAAAAAATGTCCATTGCAAGACGGGTACATAAAATGTAGATGCTGTGTCTGTTTCAGTACTGTTTAAGAGTGCCTGCTCACTTGCGTGAATCAGTTTTTTCCATTTATTATCTTCCTGTGCCACTGTAGAGTGGACATAATAGCAAATGAAAAATTTTCTTAAGCAGAGTTTTCTGGTACTTTAGTTTGGATTTGCCTCTAGCTACTCACTAAAGTTATTTGATTCATTTAACCTTTGACTTGTATCAGGTTTATACAGTTAAATAATGATTCATTTAATTTCTTTTTCACCAGCTCCCCCCAGTCCTCAACACCCCCTCCCAGGTGTACTTATAGAAAACCAGCAGGAGAATAAACAGAGAGTCGTGCCCTGACAGGGTAGAGTGACAGTAATAATCATGCATTACCCAATGCTTCCCCCCCACCTTTTCCCTTTCCTTCCCTCCTGTGTGTAGAGTTAGAGAAGCTTATCGCCTGGCAACCACAATTAAAGTACAAAGAACAACTCGGCAAAGGCAGGCAACATCTGAGCGCGCTCGAACGCTCGCCACAATTGCCGGTTACACTCAGAGTGTAGCGAGAGGTGCGGAGAAGCGAGAGGGGAGAGCACGAAGGCACGGAGTGAAAGGAGAACCGCGGCCAGCGGGGTGACCGCGGTACTGTTACCGGCGCTTGGAGCAGCGTGGGGAAAGGGGAAACCACGGTGAGGCAGTTCCCTTCACAGGAGCGGAGCAGGATCTAGCAGGTGTATCTCCTGAGTTCAGAGCGTTGAGGTGCGCAGGAGGTATGTGGAGGCAGCAGACAAAGTCACATGTAGGGACATACTCTTGCATGTTCTGAAGATTCTCTTCTGGAAAATTCCACTTTGTAAAATCTAACATTTACGTTCCCTCTGCATTATTAAATTATTACTTGAACTAGGCTCAATCTTGGATGGTATTCTTGCATGCACTGTACGTGTGCCAATCTTCTTGGGATGCTCATGGAGCATGGGTTTGTAGGTTGGCATTGTGCTGCTGCCCTCTGCAGCCATCGAATCCAGTGTTTGCTATCATCTGTTTCCACTCTCCTCCTACCTCACATTTTCCCGCCTCGTCCTTGGGACGGAATATTGCTTCATCTATTTCTGTCAGCGTGTTCGTTGGTCACCACATCATTACTGCAACACCCCCCTCACCCAACACCTGCCACAACCAGTGAACTTTCTCACCAGGAGGCCAGTCGTCATGACCCACGGAAAACCAATGGACTGTCTTGATTGACGACCTTGTTATCTCTTGGGGGTTCTCCTTGGCTGAATAATTCCGTGGTGCACAAAGTCAGATGGGTAGGATGCAGACCTCCATGAAAGTCATAGCTTCTACCGATTCTGCTGAGCCTTCAGGTGCAGATGAAGGCACAGGTGAATTTATGGGAAATTACGGTCGACAATCCTGGCGGGCACAGGAACAGATCGTGCAGAAGAGTGAGTTCAAACAGATACACTAGAAGTTAGAGTCGGCACAGAAAGGTCATGGAAACAGCGTGAGACTTCCTCGTCCCTAGTGAAAAGGCACCCCCAGATAATCCTGCCGTTTAAAGGCCTGGCAGTCGGTCAAATGTTAAGGATCCTGTGACAAGCATTTTTCTTTGCCATTTTCATTTTTTTTTTGGGGTGAGTCCCCGTGCTGCACCCACATTCAGCTCTACCATCCACCATTTGCGACAACGGTGTTGAAACTGGGAGGCACTCGTGCCACAGTACATGAGTTTACGCTTCTGAAAAGCTTGGGCATTTATGGAGAACTCATCGCGTGGGATTTTTCAGAAGGTGACTTTGTTGTTGTTGTTTTTATGTCTTGGCTTTACAGGGAGTACATGAGGTTATGTAAGCGGCTGGGGGGAGCTGCACTGCCAGGCAGGTAAAGGTTTAGGAACCTGATCTATGCTCTTCAGAAGCTCAATGGCTTCAGAACCTAGACCAGCTTTTAAACGAGCTTTAATCCCTGGCTCTGGACTCATTTGGCCTTTTCCTTCCCTAAATGGAAGAAGAAAAAAAACACTTTATTTCTTAACTTCAAATTGAATACTTTTATGTGAAGTTGCTGTCTTTTTTGGACTGGGTTAAATTCTGACATTGCTTGTTACTTTGCTTGTATTGCGAGAATACAGTTACCTGTCTTGTTTATTTTCAGAGGTCTAAAGTTAGCTGCGTAGTATGGTTCTCAGTGCCATGGAAATTACAGCTTCATCTAAATTCTCAAGCTCACTGCTGGCTGTGACTTGAAACTACTTCCCGTCTTTTTTCTTAAGGCATTTTTTATGTTACAGGTAACGCTTCAAGCGGCAGTTTAAATGGAGGCAACAAACAAACACACGGTTACTAATAAGGGAGACTTGGTGGGGTAGCAATAACAGGAAAAACGCAAATGACACGCACTGCCTCTGTGACTCCGTCCATTAATGCGGAAGGTTTCCACGTCACATTAAAAGGAACCTCAGATCAGCATTCAAAAGTGCAGCAGAGAATTCAATATGTACACAAACAACTGGGGCACTGTAGTAAACGTATGTTTAAGTGTACCCCAGGGACAGAAAATATTTGCCCTACTTAAAATGGAAAATGACCATTTTAATATCTTTTTCAAAAATGCATTCAACAGATTTAATCTGAGCTGGCATTGAGGTGTCAGTTCATCTTGTTGCTGGTGAGAAATGTGGTAGCGTGTGAAATGTGGACCTCCAGTAAAAAAAATCTAAAAGTTTTTGAATCTTAATTCTTATTAAGTATTTCATAGTATTTCATAGTCACAGTCTGTTGGGTAAATTTTTTTTTGGCAAAATCAAACTCTCAGGTAACTGAAATTGTCACATCGGGAGCGAGGAAGGGCCAGGAAGCAGGTGTAGCACAAACGGAAAAGGTTTATTACCAAGAACCAAACAAGACCACAGGGGAAAATCAAAACCGGGGAGAAGGTGCGAGGCACACCAACCACATGAGAACACAGCATCAATCACTGGACTGGGGCATGTAGGACTCTGAAGCACTTTTATACAAAACTAACGAGGGGACAATGCATAACAGGCATGTCTCATCGGGGCCACGCTGGGGAAAAACAGAAGGGGCAGCTAAGTAGGCAGGGGATGACAGAAATTTTCTTCACTTGTTAGACTCACTCAACCAATTTGAAAAGCGTCTCTTCCACAAAAATCTGAAATCCACTCACTTATTGTAGAACATTCACCTCACTCACGAATCGACTTTTGTTTTGTGCAGGAATCTTGTTTCTCTACAGGGTGACTGTCTTGAATGCTTCCTCTCTCGTTCCCTTTGTTTATCCTTTATTCATTGAAAATGTCAGGTTGTGAAAGGCAATTTGACTTAAAAAGTGGGGTTCTTCATCCTTGGCTAATACCCTTTGCATCCAAGGGGAACTCCATAGTATGCACTCTGATCAGTGAGGAATTGAACAAGAATGAACTGGTATGGTCCTACTGATTCCCGATTTGTATGTAGAGTCAGTGATAAGTATGATTTATATGACCTGCAACCCATCACCATTACTCAGATCAGAATATTGACATCCAGCGTCTGTGTTCACATCTGTCTCTCGCTGAATAACAGTCTAACTTCAGGCAGGGCTAAGAACCACTTCGTTATCCAGATTACTTATCTCCAAAGCTTCAAAGTCTGGACTCTTTTCAAAGATCTTTAATTTGCAAGTTCCCAATCAATACTTGGAGTTTCCTTGTTTACTTATGCTACTTTACTGCTCCATGAGAAAAGCTTGAAGCTACACCATTTGCGTGTGTTTCTAGTAAGAGTTTAGCTATAATAGCAATCCAAGGTCAAAACTGAGCTTTTCAGTAATCACAGCCAAAGGGCACTCATTCAGCTTGAATGGCATTGAGCAGTTGCTTTTGTGTAGTCTATTCTGAAGGAACCGTTTCAGCATGTGTATTGTATACTTCCTCACTCATCCTAATATCACGTAGCACTGCACTTTCTGAAGTAATCAACCACTGTAAAATGGTCTCTTTGTAGAATCTTGAGTTGTACTTTTTCATTGTAGTATCATCGGTTGTACCTTCCCATTGCAGTATCATTGTTTGTATCTTCCCATCTTCCCACTGTAGTATCTTCTGTTGCACCTTCCCATTGTAGTATTATTGGTTGTGCCTCCGTATTATAGTTTCTGTAGTATCATCAGTTGTATCTTCTTATTGTAGTATCATCAGTTGTATCTTCTCATTGTAGTATCTTCTGTTGTACCTCCCCATTGCAGTATCTGTAGTATCATCGTTTGTATCTTCTCATTGTAGTATCTTCTGTTGTACCTACCCATTGTAGTATCTGTAGTATCATTGGTTATATCTTCTCATTGTAGTATCTTCTGTTGTACCTACCCATTGTAGTATCTGTAGTATCATTGGTTATATCTTTTCATTGTAGTATCATCGGTTGTAACTCCCCATTGTAGTATCTGTAGTATCATTGGTTATATCTTCTCATTGTAGTATCATTGGCTGTATTTTCCCTTTATAGTATCATCTGCTGTACCATCCCACAGTAGTATCAACAGTTGTTCCTTCCCATTGTAGTATTATTGTTTGCACCTTCCCACTGGTATATACTGAGTGTCCACCCTAGCCGAAGCAACAGAAAGATGATAATTTAAAGATGAAAGCAAACAGGATGGTCACACTTCCTCTCTGCCTTCCAGTTGCCCTTCTCTGCCTTTCTTATGCCCATAAGCAAGCCAACCGGCTTAACGTTGTGCCATCCTCTCTGTTACAGAGTCTGGGATCTGCAGACAGGAAGGAAGCCCAGCAGAAGAGGTAAGTGGTGCCTGTGAGTGAGATGTGTGCTGGACGCGTGTGGCACTTTGTGTAGGATAAACTGTTGGCTGTGTAAAATTGTGTGTAGAATTTGGAATTATGTGTAAAATTGTGTGAGTTTCTGTTTACGGGAGTCTGATGGATGAGTTTTGGACTGTTTGCATGATATCTGTAAGGCTCCGTGTGTGTAAGATGAGTAGCCCCGTTTCTACCCAACACATCCATGCTGATATCTCTGCCAAAAGGACATGCTTTCAAATCCACAATGGATCTTTCCTCAAAACTTTTTTTTTTTGGTCAATTTTGGTAGCAACATCTCTCTAAATGCAAGGCTTCTAAAACCTTGAGTATGAACACAGTCATTACTTCAAATATTTCCACAGTGTGCAATGTAAATCCATACTAACTTAGCTATGTTTTTTCTTCAAATAATAACTTACAAGCAATCAATAATAATTTAGTTATATAGCACTAATTAGTTTTTAACCATGAAAAGATGAAAGGGAATTACTTAGCTGATGAGATGCGACATTACAGTTAAATGGATGAAAGGTGTAATCACTGTGTCATAGAAAGTAGCCCTCATACTCACATTTACACAAAATGAACTGGTCACAGCTGGAATTAGAACTTTGAGGGATCTGAGGCTTTGGTGACTGGTAGACAAGGATGATGGGATGACCTCAAATCTCGGATTCCCGTTCATTTCTGCTTCTCTTGGTCTCATTCCACATTGGTCTTTATTTTTGTCCATATCGTTTATTACAATTTTATTGCCGTTTTGGTGGCTGTCACATATGGTATGTAATATGTGATTTATGGTTGTGCTGAAATGTGAACGGTTACACTTCAAGGTAACTTTGGAAGACGTATCTCATAACATAATCACTGACTTTGTGAAGTGAAGAAAAATAATCATCCAGCCCCTTATCCTGGTTTGGCTCGCTAGGGAAATACGGAGTGGGAATTATGCTTTAAAAATATGCTTCAAATATTGCAAAATGTTGACTGATGGGGCAATGTTTTTATGGAACCAGTATCTGAGTAAGGGTTAATTTATGTTAATATATTAACATTTCAGTACAATGAATTTAGTACATGCTCTACTTGGAAAACATCTAGCATGAAATTAGCAATCTGTAAAAGTTGGACAGTCACTGAAGTTTGATTTTTCTTCTAAAGATTGCCAGTGGTGCTAATTGTCCATTACTGACTAAATGCATGGCTTGTTATTCTTTTGTTATTGACCTGATGCAAAGCAATTTCATTGGGTCCCGTGTCTGTGTCCTAAACTTCATGATACATGTTCTTCCTTTTCAAAGAGCAACGGTCAGCTTTGTTTTTCTTTTTTGTTTACTAGTCCAGAAGTACAGGTAAGGCAGCAGGTTGTTAAGGATATGCATATTTTAATTTTTTTTAAGAACTCATGATATTCTCAGCATGAAGTGTGGACCCTCTTGATCTTCTGCGATGTCTTTAAAGCCTTACTGGGATAATGTAATAGCCTAAGACTGTTTCTCCTGAACCTCAAAGTTACGAAACACAAACTAGCTTAATTTGGCTCCCATTTCAAAACATAACCTAGTGTGGAGACCATGTGTTGTTGTCCTTGAAACAGTTTGGCAGGTTTTATTTCATGTTTCTGAAACTAGAAAGAGATCATTAAAACAGGGTGTCTTGAATTCCTATTGGAAAAGACTTTTTGGATTGTCACCATATGGCGCGGTGCTGTGTTCAAATCAAACATGAGCTTGGATTTCCCTGGTTACATAGCAACAAGGCCCTGTTCTTTACAGAAGAGGCTTATACTGTGTAAGTCTGCTGTTACAATGGGTTTGACTTACGTATATAAATGCCACACAGAGCTCTTTCTCAATCTTTCACATGTAACTGTGCTCCTGCACAAGTATCCATGTGGGGAATTTCCAGGCAGTTAACTCAGACTTTCTTACGGAGAGGAGAAGGACTGGGGGGCTCGACAGAGATTTAGTCTGGAGTCAGAGATGATACAGACGTCTTGGAAAGGGACTGCCCACTCTGGTGGTGTCAATGGGATGGGAGGGGGGAGATGAATTGACTCAGTGGCTCCCACATTTGAGAGATTGGATAAAATCATGGAAACACCAAAGAATATATTAACTTAAGGCATTTACAAAATATTAGGGCCACCCTTTGCCATCAGAACAGGTTCAATCCTTCTTGGAATGCTGTTATACAAGTCCTGAACTGCGTGTAGTCGGATGTTGGGTCATTACGCAAAGATGAAAAGCCTTTGCTTCTTTGAGGTATGAAGGAGGTGGAAATCGACCTCACACTCGGTTCTCCAGAACTTCCTGTAATGGTTTAGATCCAGTAATCACTCAGAAGCCCGGGTTTTGTGCTCATTATACCAGGTTAGGAGTCTTTGAGCTTTGGCCTTGGGTTCAAGCAGTTTCCAAACGTTAACCCTGCTTTGTGAAGGGCTTTGAAGACCTTGGGTAACATAGGTGCTGATTCACATCCGCGGTTGTTTTTGAGGCAGTACTTTTCTGGCAGTTAGCTACTATCCTGTTAAGTGTCTGTCTATCCTTCTCTATGAGCTTCGAATTACAACCACAGTTTTTCCATGCTGCCGTGATTTCTGACTTCCCCATGACACATTAAACAATTTTGCGTTCCTTTTTTATGACTGATGTTCCAGGAATTTTGGGCATTGACTATTTGGTGGAATTCTGTTAGCTGCCTTGTGTGCCTTGGAAAAGACCTGCTAGATTGTTCGACACCTATTATAGCCGAAACTTACTCCTGTTTGGCATTCAGCCTAATATGACTCATCTTTGTAGCTACATTTTAGTCACTTCACAGTTCTTTTTCACATGGTACTTCTATTATCCCCCCCCCCCCCCCCCACTACAGTACCTCTGCCCAGTTGCGTGACTACACCCAATGCAAGGGTATTTGCACAGCCTGACCTCCCAGCTTGACACAGCGCTAACTCATCAGACGACCTGCTCACTGAGGGATGCTCTGCCATTTAGCCGCTTCTCCTGTGATTCACCCCATTGATTCAGGCTTCTCATTGGTGTGGTTGCAACCTCCAGGGTATCTGAGGATGTTTCACCTTTGAACTTGGAACACAACAGAGAGTGAAAGCTCCTCTGTCTATTTAGTCACGATTTGACTCAGCCCTACATAATTCTCTCTCCGTTCGTCTCAAAATGTCAGCTGCCTGAGGCCTTGCACTCTTACTCAGTCTGTCGTGTCATGGATCTGTTCACACCCCATTCTAGCGCCCCCAAAAACAGGGGGGACATCATAATCTAATGAGGGTAGAATTTCCTCACTTCTGGATGTATAACCAGCGATGACAGACATACTATTCTTTACATTTTTATATGCTTTTTCTGAACATTTTATATAATGTACGTCCACAGTACATGTACAAATACATGGGAGGTTCCCTTTATAAGGAGAACAAGAGCAAAAGATTCTATTTAGAATATAAATTAATATGTCACTTAGCACAATATGAACATAGGACATCATGTAATGCACACAAAGCCTACAGAATTCTCTGATGAATCCTGGACGGACTCATAATTCTGAAGGTGGGTTTCCTCACGCTTTCTGGGTTCAAGGCAAACTCAGGAACCTCTAGCACCCATTCCCTCAGTTTGGGTCCAATGGCTGTGCTGGATGTGATATCGGATATGTAGCCTTGCCATCAAGGCCGAGGGACAAACAACCTGCTAATAGGCAACATTAAGGCTGTCATGTTGACTCGTGTGATCTAGATTCGGAATGAGCATCTTTTCCAGTGGAAGTTGTTTCCATGGTTGACCGATGATCTCTGAGCCATATTCGTGAAACAGCTGGCAGTACACATCCCCAAGGTCCGCTTTGGTAAAATAGTTATTGATTTCATCTGCAGACGAAATGTTGTACTGTTGAACAGGCCCTATATGTCAAGGTCCATCAAGCACCAATGATGGATATTGAGTCCAAAGTCAGAGCACTTGTAGTGGACATGGAGTATAGCATCATTCATTCATTCATTCATTCATCCATCCATCCATCCATCCATTAACCGTTTATCCTGGTCAGGGTCACCTGGGGTTTGTGAGCCTATGATATGAAATCTTATTAGAGTGGCACAGTAAAATGAAAGAAACTTATAACATACAACATCCTCTCAATCTATCTTCATGAAGAACTCCCTAGTTTATCTACCCTGAATATTGATATAAAGCATTGAGCTTCCCACATTATATTCCTGTATTAATAACACGTCAAGGGAGAAGAGATTGGGAAAAGGCTTCTGGGTGAAACTTCCATTCCAAAATGACTGAATTAGCCTGTTGTTTCAGTGCCATTTAAGTATGAAACACGAAGCACCATCTTATCTAGCCTAAGTATTTCTGTCCAATTGTCAACCTGACCTAAATGCCATTTTTCTTCCACATGCATCTGTCAGATGGTCTAAAAATTGTCATATTTGTGACCTGGGGAGCACGTGGTAGCTTAGGGATTAGCACTGTTGCCTCGCACCACAAGGGTTAGGGGTTTGACTTCTGGTATATGTGCGTGGAGTTTGCAAGTTTTCCCTGTGCATTGTGGTCCGGTTTCCTCCCGCAGTCCAAAAACATGCATTGTAGCCTGATTGTATTTGGCTAAATTGTTCATTTGCGTGTGTTTGGGTCTGTAAATGGGTGCGTGACATCCCATCCAGGTCTGTCCCTTGCCCCATACCCTAAGGCTGCCTTTAGCCCCTGCAACCCTGAATAGGATTAAGGGGTTTAGAAAATGGATGGACGAAAGTGTGACATTTCAGGCAGTCAAGTTGGCACAACTGAGCTGGAATATGGATCAAGGAGATTAATGTGACATGAAAGAGCAGGAAAACACAGGGATGGCATCATAATGTCCATTGCCATGTACACGTGTTCCTGGGCTTAGGCCAAAGAGCGTAGGGAGTCGGTCACATTGTTACATTGTTACGTCTGCTTTGACTTGTCTTTTAGTTTTAAAGCCCAGACATCTTGCAAAATACCAGGCTGCTCATTCTGGAGCTGAAAGCCATCATCACAATCGACACAAACACTGTTTGCCTCAAATAGGATGGGTATGTCATGCAGAGTCAACACAGTAGCAGGAATTCCCAGGAAGTCCAGGGTATGAGGCATGCATGGGATTCCGATTTGTTTCATTGTATTAAGACTTAAAATAATAATTACACACGCCACTTGTGCGTAATGCATCAAAGGCCATACACCATCCAGTACGATCTCCGGTGGTCATTTAAATGAGGTCTAACAGCATGCATTACAGTACGTATCACCTTGAGATTAGCGATGTGCTGCATTCCAATGCCTAGGCATGAAAAGACACACTACATTTGGTGTTGACTACATGTAGACATTGTTTACCCAGAGCAATACTGGGCTAGCATTGTGTAACTTCATTCATTATACTTTGATGAAAGATCCTGTGGGCATATTTAGGCATCTTTGGAAGCCTCAAAACCTCTGGTTTCATCATAGATGGACTGGAGATGCTTTTAGCCTCGGTCTGTAATGGATCAAAGTGCGGATGTCAGAGAAGAACCATGATTAGGCTAATTTATTCAAACCAAAAAGGAGAGTAATTGTTGTCAGATGAAGACTAACCTGTAGAACGACAGGGGTTAAGAGACACTGATAATGATACCCAACTTTGAAGTGTAAATCAGCTGTTGTAATGTTGAACCTGTACTGGGAGTGGAGGGGGTGGGGCTGCTGACCTGCTGTCTTTGTGTTCCCACTTAGGGTTCTTTAGGCATGTGCATCAATCTTTCTATGGCATCACAAAAAGGGTGGGTGGGTTGTGGGGTGTGGCGGTACACAGCACAAAGTCAGGCTAATAATTTTATAGCCTTTTGTTGAGGTTCAAGTACACTCCCCCAAAAGTCATGGTCGCCATGACAACCAGTACCCCTCTGATCTAAACCATAGCGATGGGCTCGCACTAACTCGCGGATATTGATGTCGAAGTTTATAGGAAGTACTTCCGATCCGTGTCTCCAGGCAGTCCTCTCAGGCTGAGGGGAAAAAGGGCAGAGGAAGGCCTGGATGGGAGATGATGAGGAGGGTGTTTGTTTATCAGCTCTCATCACTGTGAGAGGTTCTCACTGAAGTAAGCAGAGATAACAGCAAGGTTACGTGGCATTGGCTTGTATATTATGGGATGTGCCCCCATCCCCAGCACCACCACCAAAAATGTAAGCTTTGAGGAGGGCTGACAGCTGTATTAGTGGAAATAAGCATCGCTGCGGTTTTGACAGCTTCCCAGTTTTGTCTTTAGGTGGTCTCCGCCTTCGTGTCTCCATTCCCTCCGCCGACTGGAATACGATAACGATTTATTTTTATAAAAGGAGCAAAAATGCTTATGACAGCTAACGGCGTCTGGAGGGGGGATTCTTCAGAATTTGTTTGTGTTTTGTTGACCGGTGAAAACGGTATGCGAACATATATCCATGTCCGTTCAATGCGCAGGCTGAGGAATGGTCAGATCCCTTCTTTCTTCTGGAGCGCGGAGCGACTGGTTTTAAAACGCCGGCCGGCTCGCACCTTTGAAGTGGTTTGGCCAAGGCTCCTCTCCGATGGCTCAGAACTTCCCCAGTTACGGTGGCAGAAACTGAGATTGTTTTGGAAAGGAGCTGGAGCCATTTCTTAATGCGTTTGATTTTTTTTTTGTTTTCGGGGTTCTTTGAAGCATGGTCTTTTCCACCCCATCTTCTAGGAAGCATGGGGGAGGGGGGGCAGCCACTGCATTACGAATACACTCTCAGTTTTGAACATATTTGTTGGCAGCTCAGTGGTAATGAGCTAATAATTTTTTTTTTTAGAGAACATGAAGGAAGGAATTTGTAATTCAGATGAGGGCAGGTTGGCTAGTGTTAGTGTTTAGTAAGGTAGGGTCTATAAAAGCTAGCTGAGTTATTTGTACTTCCTCGGTAACTGTGAGCATAACCATCAGCATGGCAGTCCTCAAGTCCTGTTTCCATACGGCGGCCATCGACTGTCTCACTGTGCTCGCCCACGAAGCGGCCCTTTGGCACCGGCCGAGGGCCGGCCCCCCGTGCGTCTGCTGGTTGGAGCTGTCCAGTGGGAGGAAATTTCCCATACAGCGGGCACGGTGATGACCGCCGGTGATCATTACATCATGCTGTTCTTTCCCTTCACGCCTGCTGCCCGAGCCCTCCCTCACTTGGCGCATGTGGCTGGGACTCCTTGGGTTATTGGGCGGGGGCTCACATGGAGATCTCCCCAGTGTCTTAGCCTGGGACAGATGGTACACGGCCGGGCCATTGCATTGCCACAGGTGCACTGGCATTAAGCACACTGGCTGCCCTTGGCATCTGCGCGGCCTTTTTCTCACACACCTAAGAGATTAGGTCACACACATGTGTGAAACGGGGACTTCTTGAGTTGCTTCAGAGTGAACACCGTTGCTCATCTTTCTATGACGTCATCCGTAGTTCGCGTGCAGAGTGCCCCTGAGGCTGGTGTGACAGCGCTAGCTCTCACGTCACCCAGATACCGGCGGCAACCTTCTTGTTGTGGCCTGGGTGCAGTGTGAACCATCCTGGGATGTGCCACGTAGCTGCACCCGGGCCGCGAAGGCCCGGCATCTCTATCCACCGTTGAGAATTATCTTTTCATGTTACCTTAGATGGAAAGCTGGCTGACACTGAAAACGTTCACGGGATTGCTTGGAGCGCACAGCCCCGCCAAAGCATGCGGTTTCTCGATAAAGTCGGCTTGGGTCGGTCGCGCTACCGCTGGTCAAAGTGCGAGCCAAGGAGTTCTCTTTCAGCTCAGCGGGTTAAAACAAATCCCCCCCGTCACCATGCTGCTGAAACCTTTCCACCAGTCCCTCGATTTAAACAAACCATGGGTGCTTCTTTACACTCTTCTGAGTTAAGAAGAAAAACAAAGAAAGACATTGAAGTGAAGGAAAACGGGGGAATGTTTATGGTGACCTCTCACTTGCAAATGAAATCCATCACTTTGTAATCATTGGTTGCCTAGCAGGCATAAGATGTGATGAAGCTCCTGAAGTGAGATTATAGTTTGTTTTTTTTGGTGTGCTGGTCTCCAGAGAGACTTACCCTTTTTAAACAGTTGCAATTTTGAGGGTGATACCAGCAGGCCTCCTGAGAAAGCTTCGTCTTGCCGTATTTTATTTGCTTGAGCCCCCTCATCTGTCTCGAAGCATGGCTGAATATTGAAAAACCAGTCTTGAATTAATTAGGAGAAAAAGAAGAGAAGCGAGTCATGTATAAAAAAAGAGACTGATAGAAGAGTATTTTTGTTCTTGAATGTTTTTCATTTGGTAGCTATATATTTTGACACACCAGTAACAATCACCTTGGGTTTGTATCGGCCCAGATTAAAACATATTGATCAGTGACTGTTATTATTCATCATAATTCACAATAAGCACTTTATATACGTCAAATGTTGAACTGTGATTTGCATACTTTTTATTATTTATATATTATGCATATTCAATTTCTGCATGACCCTGTGTGTGTGTGTCTGTGTATGTGTGTGTGTGTGTGTGTACACACTATTGTGTGTTGGCCTGGGAGAGTGGGATCCTCAGCCCGGCCCGGCCCAGCCCAGACCCGGCCTGCATTTTCCCTTTTCTCTGGGTCTCCTCCAGCATCTCTCCAAAGTTGCCTTCCAGCATAAATAATCCCAGCGTCTGCAGACGCAGCCCTGATTGGAATCTTGACGCCGCTCTCAATTGTGGGCTGGGGAAAGCGGGTCGTCCTGTCTGTGCCGCTGTACCGGAGCCACGCATCGCCCGTAAACAAAATACCAGAGGGGTCTCCAGCCAGCCACGGCGCTCCCCTCGCCTCTTCCCCGCTGGCAGCTGCTGCTCTTCTGTTCGCATCGCCCTGATTTATAATGTGCAGATCGCTGTGTTATTGAAACGTTTCATCTATCTGCAGATTCCTTTAACACCAGCCTGCCTCCAGCTCCTAGAGATGCTTTCATTGTTTCGGTGCCCTTTGTGCCTCTCTTGGTAGCTCTGAAAGGAGGACGCTGGATTTCTATTTGGGTAGGGGGTGAAGCAAAAGAAGATTCACTAAGATGGTTGTTGACTTGTCTGTGAGGGTATTTGTGGGTCCTCACTGGATCACAGATCCACGCGGTTGGTGCGTTTGTCCAAGCTGAAATCACACAGGCACCCCTTGCTCTGTCTTAAATATTGGCTGAAATATTGCTATGGTATTATGCAAATTTAACTCTGCCGTGACCAGAAACCACAGGAACGGTCCACGAAAAACTGAGCGTTCTGTACATCTCTTTCCCTAATGGAGTTGTAGACTGCGGTTTTCAGTACCTGGAGCAGATGGAAGCGATTAGCTTGAGAGGAGGCTTTAATCTCTGATAAATCATGGCAAAGCAAACTGCTGTCAGAGGTAATTGTGGAACAGGAAATGTGTTCGTTTAGATGCATCTACTGTGCTCCGGCGGAAGTGTAGTTGGGATCTCAGCCCTCCTCTTTCTGTGCGTTCCTGTCCCAGAGTGACTTTAAACCTCACATGCTGATGTGTCGGTGCGGTTCCATCAGGCCCCTTGACCCCTTGACCTCTTGACCTCTTGATGTCATTTTTTCTGATCCAGATAGCAAACTTGCATGTTTCGTCCAAAAACCAAAATGACTCGTAGCTAATTTTTCTATTTTTTTTTTTAACGATCCTCATCTAGTGATGACACTCAGTGCCATGCTCTCTATTAAAGCGCTCCTGTGTCTATTGCTGCATTTCCCGCTTCAGCGAGCAAATGAACTGCAGTAATAGAGCATTGTCTTTGCCGTAGAACTTGATGGCTGTTAAATGGCCATATTGCGATTTTTACAAATCACATTCAGGTCGTTATCTTTTTCCCCGCCAGCATCCTGGAGGTGAGCAGAAATGATGTCTGTTTTGTCATCTCTGTGCTATTCGGGTCATGAATATAAATCAGCCCTTTCTTAAAAACAAGGATGATTTTAAAAATTCCTCTGCAGCTTTTCACTTTAAAACTAGATCCATCAGTTTTCTCCAGAGATGAATCACGGGTTGAGACATGAGTTGGATAAAAAAAATATATGTAACGTATAGCCGCATTTGAAAGGAATATTATTCAACACAAAGCCATGAAAAATCACTGGTAGCGGGAATCATAATACCGATTTCTGGACTAGGAGATACTGTTGGATCTTCAAGAAAAGACTTGTTTTTGTTCCATTGTTTGCATGGCATGAAGAGCTGAAGGTGTGTATCAAATCTGTAGTGACATTGAGGAGGTCTTAAAATAACTCGTCTGAGCTGAAATTAGCTGAATCTTTTTTAATCATGGAAACATGTGGTTCTCATTTTGATTTCGGTTCATCTCCTGGTTTGATAGCATTATTAATATGCCAAAGTGGAGCTGTTAAATGATGTCATTCCTCGATCAAAAGATATTTGGGCAGGCCTTTGGTTAGATAGGAGTTCTGCTTTAAAACACAAACACATATTCATGTATGTACTGTTTGCTCAAATATATTAAATGTTTTTACAAGCTTTTTTAACTGTTCCAAATGGTCATAAACAAGGAATTAGTTTTGTGCGGCATATTCCAGAATGTACATATAGGCATTTGTTTAAAGTGAAATACAGGTGGGAAAATGTTGAGGCAAAACAGCTCTTTCTCTGACAAAGTTTAATCAGAAATATTCATAGTTTGGACACCACATTTACGATAGTGGCATTGAAAGCCTTTTTTGTTTCATTGGGTAAACACTTTGGGGCATGTTTCTGGACGTGACGCGGAGAGCGCAATTACAGTTTGTATTTATTTATTTTTATATTTGGGCTCATTTGGTGTGCATGAGCAAGCAGCTCAGGACCGAAAAAAAGGAACGCTGGTCACATCTCAGACCTGCAGCATCCTGCCGTAACCCCTGCTAACTGGCTGCAATTTCATATAACACTCATTGTCTATAGCTGAGCCAGGGACCCTTTGTGCCAGGCTGTCAGATTAATGCATGTCCTGACATGAGTGTATCTTACCTCTCTCCTTACCTTTAGCATAGAGACCCTATAGCTTGGCAGTCCTAGAAGTTATGTCTAGAGGTTTTGGCCTACTGGTAATGTGCTAAGGTCACTACCTCCAAGATCACAACAGTAATCTTTGTACCCTCAGCATATCCTCACTTACCTACATTATCAATTCAGACTAAATAAACGGATGTATAGACAATAAGCCAGTGTCAGTGTTGTTGAAGAGTAGCTTTACAGTCCCAGAAAAGGCAACACGACAAACATTTTCCAAGGCTGTTAGTGAATTACCCGCATATAAACATTTGCCTGGGTACTGGTGTTTGGCGAGAACTGAAAGATGTAAAACGACGTAAAAAGCAGCGATACACAGCAATTGAATAAGGAAGACGTGGATGTCTGCAAGAGACTCTGTCATGCCTGTCCTGCTTATTTGCGTCTGCCTTGTCTGAACAAGTGAAATTCTGCTTCGATTTTTACAAAGACTCTGTTGTTCTCTTTAAAATCGAAGCATGCGGGCATATACGGCAACCGAACGCTCAACTTGTTACTGAGGAATCAGTAATCTGAGTCTTGTTGGAAACAGGTGTGTGTGTGGTGTGTGTGTGTCTCAGTGTGCAAGCGGGGGCAGGAAATTAGACCACAGTAGGCCACTGTCAGATCAGCGCCCATGTTTGTTATACCTTGAAAACTAGATTTGCACTGTTTGGATATCGAAATTGAGTGTTTTTGACAAAATAATACACCTATGAGAGGTTGCTTTGTCACGCCACGCAGGGACTTAGCGGGAAGGAAAACCGAAGGGAAACCCATCGCTGCTATTTTCAAGAAAACCCATCAGCTGGACGGCTCAATGCGCGAAGCCGCTAGTGGACTGGCTTACATCACGAACCTCCCGTCATGGCTGAGGTCATCTGGAACAGCTGCAGAAGAGAACCTGACCAAGCAGGGAACCCAGTAACCAGATAGTTTCATTTGTCTGCTACACTGTTAGCTCGCTTCATCCAGTGATACAACCCCTGTCTATACCCGCTGTCTTTTTCTCACATATCTCGTCGCTTCGCTCACCAAAGCATGTTAAAGTTTTCACAACAGGATGCCGTGTTGGACAACACTTTGGAGGCCAGTGAACTTGTTAACTTTAGGATAACGCTGGTTCCTACATTCATCGCTATGCTTTCATCACAAGATACAATGCAGGTAACATATTAGGCTGCAGCAGGACCACATGGTACCAGTAGGCTTGTCCGCACACCGTTTCACTTATCAATGGATGGTGTGAGTGGGTTTTTATCCATGAAGCTGGAGGGTGCAGACCTGGAACGCTCGTGTAGTGGGACTAATTAGATTTAACACTTTACAATTGAAAAACTGCCAGCCAAAATCTCCCATCAGTTTGACTGCCATCTGAGATTCATTTGACAGTTTTTTAGATGATTCATGTTGAAAATATGCCTTCTTTGTTAGATAAGTTAAGCTCCAGGCTGGAGTTTGTCCTGGAGTGTTATGAAGACACTGGGAAGGATGAGGTAGGGGTGGAATGGAAGGGGACTCCTCAATGTGGGTAGGCAGAAGGAGCCCTCTTTGTCAAGGAGCTCCCTAGCAATGCAGCAAGATTTGGTCTCAGTAGATTAGCAAGTGTCCTCACTTATTTTACCAACGTGTTTCGCCAAAGCCACATACATTTAGGTAAATACATCACAAAACACATAGCGCAGTCTTTTTTTGTTGTTGTTTATTTATTTGGGGGGGTGGGTCACAGTTTAAGGGCCATACATACCATTTTTGAAGGCAATGGGAGGTGAATTACCAGCCGAGTCACAGACACAGAGGCCAAACCCTCACAGCCACACACCATCCCTCCATGCAACCAACTTAGCCTAGCATCTCAGTGTTACCTCCAGCTCTACTGGGGACCCTATTATAACATTACAAGCTCTCTCTGTAGATTAGCTTACCATAGCAGTAGAAACAACATCAATATAGCTACCAGCAGTGATAAATGGCTTATTGGACGTTGGGCAGGACTCCAAAACATACTTCTTCCAAAGTGAAAATCTATCACCGAGGTAATCCCATGTTTGTTTCTCAAATTCAGCTGCTATATAGCACCTTTTAAAGTGATAAAGTGCTTATCGAGTAGACTCCAGAAGGACCTGGTCCCTTAAGCACCCGTGTCACTGGAGTCTGGGTTCTGGCCAGACCCAGCTGCCAAGCACTGTTGTGAGGTAGTAATGTAGAGTGCTGCCCGCCAAGGGTTAAGCCTTCTTAATCCTGGTTTCACCTCAGACCCTCTGAGCCAGGACTTTCTGGATCAACTTCCAGTGAAATGGTGCTCAATCCTTCCATAACAAGAGTCATGCTGGGCTTTTTGTTTATTGTTATTTTTTTACAGCAATATCCTATTGCTACGTCTTTGAAACAGCAATTCCTTTTTCAGCCATATTGACTGTTAACAGTGATTTTACAGACTGGAATTATAAAACAAATTTACTGGTGAGCTTTAAAAGACTAAAATGTATCTTCAAAAGTTAAAGTTAACTTTAGCTTACAAAGTTGGCTAGACTTGATTGTATACCGTTTTGGGTAATCAAAGTGGCAGCAGTTTCTGTGGGTTTCATATGATCAGATCTGGCATACATTTTGCATCAGTGCATGGTATGGTGTGTTTTACAATACAGGGACATACATGCATTGATTTGTGATGTGGTTGAGTTTCGGCGCTATGGAGTAGGGTAAGCAGCACAGCAAGATTCAGCTTTGATCTTCAAATGAGATCTTCTCTTCTCCATTCCATCAAAGCAAATTGTATCAAAACGCACGTCTGCCCAAATCGGGGCAGTAGGACTGAAAGTATTTCGAGTCAGATTGAAAAGAATACAGAGAAACACTAAAAATTTTGTAAACCAGACACTATTTTGAGAGGTCTTGGCAATTATTTTAAACTAATATTATTACTGCTATTAGGCTCTTACCAACACAAACAGAGACGGAATTTTTAGAGAAAGTCTACGACAATTTTGCCTTGATTGAATGTATTACTCTATGAATTAACGTCTTCCAAATGAAGTTTAATTTACAGTGTATTTTCCATCTCTACTTTGCAATCACTTTATATCACTGAACTATTTTAAAGTCTTGGCTAAAGTAAAGTCTAGTCTAAGATGGTAATCCTTGTTTAATCAGGGGTGTAAGATCCATGTGGTACCTTGATGAAATCTCAGTCCGGCAGTAGGACTGTGTGTCACCCAGAAGCTCTTGTCACTCTATATCTTCCTCCGCAACCGAACCCAAACAAAACTCTCCATGGAGACTAAAACATTTTTTGGCTTAAGGCGAGAAGTGGCCAGCGTGAGTCATCGCCAGTGCTTTTTGATTATTCTTTATTAAAATGGAAACAAGCGCATTTGTTTAATTGGGTGCGAATAACATGATACAATAAGTTCAGTGGTTCCCAGCTCTGTGGCCGGAGAGGAGAATCGCGGATTACCTCACCGTCTGGCGGGCGGCGACGCTGTTTGTAGTACTCGCCGTGTCGGTTGTAGCGGCAGTGGGCAGGGTGTGAGCGAATTGCCTCTTCCGTAGCCACAAGAATGGAATGCACGCGTGGTGTAGTGACTCAAACGACGGTGGCCCTGGTTTCAATGGCCTTAATTATGAATTAACCGAAGAGTATGTATGGAGTGCGGCATGTCCGGCTAACCGGGCGTGGGAAACCGGAGGGTCATTTTTATGCTTTTATTCACCGTTTTTCTGGCACGACGGTAATTAGCTGGCTACACAGGGACTCACAACGAGAACAAAGCAAAAGTACCAACAGCCAAGGCCAGTGCAAACAAGGCCACAGTTGAATCTTTCCATCACTGTTTGGCAGCAGTCCGCTGACCGCCCCAGAGCGGTCTTTTAAAGTTATGACCATTCACTTCTCTCTGGGGTCAAGGTCAAAATGTCTGGGTGCCAGCAGCGGCGGCACATGTCATCGTTGGCTCCCGGCTTGGTCCATTTTTACATATTTATCTAATTTACTTTTTATGAGAGTGCCGCATCTGCATAAACCATTATGTTCGCAGCGTACTGTCCCCCAGAAAGAGAGGTAGTGCATATTTGCGCCTAATAGAATGAACTTCTGAACGAGTCCCAAGATGACTCTGCAGCAATATTAAAAACCGGAGTCCCAATAGGGGAGTTAAAAGGATGGAGACGCCAAGGCAGAATGGGGTGTAATTCAGGAAGACAGCCATTACCCTGAAGGTTTTGCCACTATGTACAGGGCAGCAATGCTTCACATGAGCCTTGGGTTCCTGACACGTAAGCCAATGTTTTTCCACCCACTTCTTTCTTTCTAGGCTGGAGTCCGGTATCTCCAAGTTCACCCAGCGGCTTTCTCTGAAGGACCGTCATCTCAAACCTGAGAAGACCGCGCTGGATAGAACGCTGTTGTACAGGAGACGGTCTCTCAGTTTAGACTGGTAAGCGCGTCATACATCTCTCAGGCAGTACAACTATCCATGACACGCCCGTTGGGTGTTGAATGACACGTGTGATTTCTGCTGGATGCAGTGCTCTTTTGTCGGTTGTCTTGGCACCTCCAACACTATGTGGTGCTGTTAGGCCGACTCCTGTCGGGGAAGATGGTGGCGGAATCCATGATTGGCAGCTGTAGTGATCTCAGCGGCCTGCTTTGACCCTTTGTGACCTCCTTTGACCCGGTTTTGAGCAAGGGGTCAGCGAGAGTGAGAGGAAGATAAGGACAAAGACCAAGCCTGTTTTGTGTTTTGCTCCTAAAAAATGTTCATTGTTCCTAATGTTCCCATGAGATCTCAAGACTACCACTGTCGTGTTCTTCCTTTAGCTAGCAGAAAATCTCTCTGTGATCATGCAAGCCATTGGGTAGCATGACCTCCCGTCTCCTGTTATTATCATTCTACATGCAAATAAATTGTCAGTGCTAATTTTTTTGTCACTCCCCATTTAATCATCCCTAGTGAATCAGAGAAGCCTTCCAACAAAAGATACATTTTTATGAGCCATGGTATGAATTAAATAGCATGCATATGACTGCAGATTAGTCAGTCATTTTAATGCTGAAGGACCCTTTTGGGTGTTTGGCAGAAGGAGGCGATCTTTGTTCCAGCCCCAGAATCATTAAAATGTTCTTGGATAGTACACAAGTGACTGGGCTTCTCCGTTCATCATATCTCAGTGTGAGATGAAGAATGTCTGGAAGAAGGGATTCAATAATGCAATCCCCTATATTACATTGTCTTTTACCTTACTTATTTTCCGAGGTTACTCTGTGTCGTTTGGGAGGATCCAACAACAGTTTGTCACCTCAGTCACGCACTGCAGTTCAGGACTATTCATTGCTGCACTCAGTTCTTCAGACGTCAGATGAAAAACCTTGATCCCTCCTCATTACTCTAGCATGCTAGCTATGAAGGTTTCCCTCCGCCTTCATGTCTCTGTCCACCATCTTCATTTAGAGTAATGAGATGAAATTAAGTATGTATATGCTGGGAACACAGCCTGTACTGAGTGCCTAACGGGGGGGGCATAAATGCCCCGCCCCACAGAATCCACAACTTCAAGACTTTCTTTTTGTCTAATTATTGACTTTTACATTCATTCATTTATTGGTCAGTTTATTAGTTGAGGTAGCTGTAAAACAAGAGCCTTGTTAAGCTGATGAGAGGGGAGGGGGTGCGGTCCATGCGCCATCTGCAATTCACCAACAGTGCCAGCATACCGCCGTGGCGCCACCTCATCTTGCACTTGTAAGCCTGCAGTCTTCAGGCAGCCGATGAAAGGCGTCTGAAGCCTTTCCATCATGATCCTGCTTTCCTGCCCCCTCCTATGGTAATCATTCTCACCGCCCTGCCAGCCATACATCCTCCCCGCGGCCCTCCCCAAGCGCGTGCTCTGGCTTTGGCCGCCCTCCTTTCCTCGCCGCAACATAGCCGCAGCGGATGACTGAACCCCGGAGTGATAATGACGCGGCACGACTCCACAGAAACCCAGGCCTCTGAGCGTGGTGTGGGAGGAAAACGTTCAGCCCTGGACGACGGTGGTCACTGAGACCTCCCTGTACATGGGAGCAAATGTAGGCATCATCCTCTGTGGCAAGAGATCGCTCAGGTTGTCATGGCGTTACACACGCTGATCCGGGAATCAGCCGTCTCTGTCTCGCTGACTTAGAAGTGCGGTAATGCAAAGATCAAAGCCGAGCTTTGTGCTTTATTTGATGCCAGTGCTGTCTCAGGGGCGCCTCACAGTGGCTCACTCAGGTATACCTTGTAAGCTGTCTTACCCAAGACAGTTTTATTTAGCCTCTGGAATGATGGGAAAAGGGCGTTATTTTCTTTGTGTGCTTCGGCTGTTCCATGGACATTAACTTACATTTATGAAGTATATACACTGTGCAATCTACACTGCATGTGGGAGCACCCATGCTTGCGTGTGTGCTGCATTTGTGTGTTAACCATTGGAGTGAAATTCCTTTTTACATTTCTGGTCCTATTGATTCCATCTGCTTTTAATGAAACACTCCCTATAGATCTGACACAGTCATTCATGGGTGTACTGCAGCAGTTCAACAGAAATTTTTATTTAGAAAATGCTATACAATGGGGGGGTGTCATTGCTTCTCTAATGTAAAAACTAAATTTTAAAAAGTTGGACATTTTAAGTGAGATTGACGGATATTTTTTGACTCATAAGCCCGAGACATGATTGGGCCATAAAAAGGGCCACAGACCACACTCTGTGTTGTCAAGGAGTCGATTTTACCATGTTTCAGCATGCCACAACAGCTACTGATTCATGAGAAGATCGTGTATTCACGTGGGTTTCTAATGTAGCCTAGTCGATAAAGACTCAGGCTTGTAAACAGAAGCATGCTGGGTTCAGCGCCTGTAACATACCTGACTGCAAAAGGGAGCCCAACTTTGATTTGATTTGGGTAAGAGTATTAGTGTGGTGTGCACTCATTTCCCTACATGGTCCAACGCAGTATATATTACAGTGCTGGGAGACCTCATGGCCATTAGTAACTCTAGAAGCAGTTACGTTCAATGGCGCACTGCTGTCAGAAAGCAGTCTGTCCTTTATAATTATTTTGTTTAAGTTCTCCTATCATCCACCTGGAAGACAATTTGCCAGTATGCCAGTGAGTAAGAAGGACAAGCCTCACCCTTTGTAGCCATTCACAGTGTTGAAGAAAAAAAACAAAAACGGGCAAAAGGCTTAGATATTCAGTCGCGTTTTCATCAGCGTCTCGATCTCGCTGCCCTATGGGCCGCAGGGGAACTCATTTTCCAATGCCACTATAATAAAAATAATTATTGTTATTGGTAATTATAATAAAGCGGCTCTAGGGGGACTTATGGCTAGAACAGCAGGATTGTGGGCCCAGTAGAAGTGGGACCACTCATAAAACATCTTGAAATGCTTTCTCTGAAAAACAATCACGGTTATTATTTTTGAAGGGACTTCAGAAGGCTTTTATGAAGGGGTACTGTACACAGCGTGGAAGGGAGGGCAGGGTGGCAGTGGTGGGTTGGGTTCTCCGATGGGAATTTTTTTCTTCTGACCCCCTGCTCTAGGCCTGTTCTAGCTATTTGAAAGAACATCCAGCTACCCATCCAGATAAATGCTGCGATTTGACCAGATGCCACACTGTTGAAAGGAAAGACATCACTATTAACTAAACACTAATGTAATCCATATTGTATGTCTGTCACCTCTATACTCTATACAGTTTTCCCAACCACGATATTATATACAGACTCCTCTGAGACGCCAGGCACTCAGGAACGGTAACCACTAGACCCTGGGGCAGAGACCTCAACAACGCAGCTTTCTCCCATCAAAACGGAAACTTCCTCGCAAATCGCCTCGAGATGGAAATCACGTCTGAAACAACCATGTCTAAAACGTGACGTACCCATTTGGATATGTGTTTGAATAGTGAGGCCGCGGTTTGAGTCAAACTCAACGTATTCCCTTGAGGGATGTGCTGTTTGAGAAGCCCCCAATTACACTGGATAGCCGTGCATGTCACTCCTAAGAATTCGTTGCGTGTCTGGTGTGGCTTTTACCACTGTTTGCACGCACAAATGTCTTCTTATTAGGCTAACTTGAGTCTGCCCGCTCAACGCACCTCCTCTGTCGCCTCGCTCACATCCATCTTTGTCCATAGGATAAAGATCGACAAATGGTACATGCATAGCGGATGCCATTTGGTACTCCCCCCTGCTTGCAAAAGCATTGAAACTGAATAAAAATATTCTTGAATTGGAACCTCTTCAGAACGGTGTCTGCAATGCTCACGGGAAGCAAGCGTAAACTGGGTTTGCGTGGCCTTCTAATGGAACTTTTTGGTTTCATTAGGCTTTTTTTTTAGTTGTTCACCATGAAGCGTGATTAGCTGAAAGAACTGTGGTGGAGTCATGGTAAAAGTCATAGGGGCCTTTTAGGTGGAGGTGAAAGCGTCTGGAGGTTTCAAGGTTTTGCGATTCATCATGCCATGTGTATAATGAACAACGAAATACCTTTGTACTTCCTGTATACCATAGTGCCAGATAAATACAATAAATAAGTTAATACCGGAATAAAGACAATAATTACAAGACAATTAGTACAGCCACTGATAATAAATAACAATAACAGCAAATAACAGAAAATGACACCTTACCATAAATACACACCTAGTGTATACATGTACAAGAGGTCAAACATTGTGAACCGTTACTCCCCTGCTCAGCTGCCTGCACAATCGATCATTCATAAGTGCCATTTACGGTGTGGACGCTCTTCCACACAGTTGGACTTTGGCACATCCATTCAGTCATCTTTGGGAACCCTTTCTATGAAATCATAAGTCTGTATCACCTCAGCTACGGCTGAGCAAACCAGGAGACGACGAAATGTATGATCCTTTGTTCCGAGACTACCAGTGATGAAATAATGCTTTTCCTCACATGCTGTTTCAGTAATTTCACTGCACTGTAAATGTCTCTCTGAAGAATAGGACCTATTTTAATTAATTTATGGAGTGCAAACTTCCATATAGTTTTTTTTTTTTTTTTCTCCAAGGGCAATAAAATGAAAATGAAAGTCATAGTGGTAAGACTGATTATAAAATTGAAATCTTGTCAGATTCTTGTAGCAGCTGACAAAAACACATTAAATAAGATAAAAACTGATGGCACGGTCAGTGAATCCAAAACCATTTTCTGTGTGATATTCATAAACGCAGAGATACATAATCCCCTTTAGTTTATAATTCAGACTATGTGTGTGAAAATTTTTATACCTGACTTTTGTGAGTATATCATCTTCATCATCAGCATCTTCATCTTCCCTCCAATACTCCTAGGTAAAAATAAATTCTGATAAGTGTCACAACCCCTGTGAAATGACTCCTGATCGTGGGTTGGAGTGTCTTTCCTCCAAAGCACTGATGGTCCTCAACTGTAAGTCTGGGGGACAGGGGCCATATTAACATGATATCTGGCCTTAAAGTAGAAATTTAGTGGACTTTAAAATGGTTGGCCATAGCCTGTGATTCTTGTCTTTCTACTTCGTATGCACCTGGACAGAATCTTGCACTGGCTTTCTTCAATAGCAGGACTAACCCAGCTGAGCCTTTATTTGAGTAGTAACTCTGTCTACTCTCTATTTCTGACAGTGGACACATACTCAGGCAATGCACATTTTTGTTTTCCTGCCCAGGACCACCTTAGGTTCTTCTGAGTTTCTTGTCTCTGTTTTTTTTAATTTACCTAACAGAAGTTTTTTTCTTTGTCTGATAATTTGACTCCTTACATTTGGCTTCTCATTTCCTCATCACTCTTGGAGTTGGTCCGAGGCCTTGCGCAGGGCCCTGAGAATTCTTTAGATAGGAAGCTTTAGGAAGCTAGGACTGGGGTTCAGAAATGTTGTTCTGTGGAGTCAACATTTGAACATTTGATAATTCTAACACTATTATGGAGCATTCAGCTGGTGGTGCTTGTGGGAACTTTTCTTTAGCGTATGATTTGATTTGTGAGAGTTAGCGGCCTAGGATAGCAGGATGTAGGCCAAAATGACAGTCTCAGCTCTACAACTTTTAATCTTTTGGGTTTTTCATTCATTCATTCTTATCATTAATTTTACTCCGCGCATTCATGCTAAAATACATTTGGGCCATCGTCAAAAGACAGTGTGCAGTAATATATGCAAAGGCTTGGAATAATAGACAGAATAATTCAATATGAGCAATTAGTGTCACCTGTCTGTTGATTCCAAAACCAACCAATTTCTCACGTTCCTCCCCCTGTTAGATACAAGCCAAGGATAGTCCAACTCACTGACAACACTGCGCAGTCTCATGCAGACCAGATGCACCGCCCCCACATATGGACCACCTTGAAGCAAGTTGACTGAGAAACAAAATACCACCAAGCTTTCTGGGCCCTAGTATGCCTCATGCAGTGGAGCCATTGTGCTGGGTGCAGTCGAAAGATTGGAGGCTAATACTAGAGGGGGTGGATCAGTCTTCCTCAATAGTGCTGTATGTAATCTGCCAGACCGAGAGTTTCTGGATAATGTGCAGTACTAGACACCACCCCCTCCCTACCACCTATGACAGGACAGCCCTGAATTCCAGTGCATTGACACGTACAATAAAGAGTTGAGAAAAGTCAGGTGACACAATTTGTCGCAGACTGCTGGCTTAATGGCCTTTACCTGACTTTACCTGGCATTATGTCAGCCAGTTGGTTTTATCTGGGACATAATTTTAGGTGATTTCATTGAGAGTACTGACCAAGACTGAGAAATTTTGAATGAATTTGCAGTAGCATTCGGCCAGCTATAAAAATTTACCTTGTATATTTCTTGGATGCACATTGTGACAGGATAACAAAGTAGTTTTATCTATAATGGGTCAAAAAAGACCCCATTACCTGGAAGAGCCTCAAGACCAGTTCATACTTCATTTCTCCATTTTCCATCACAATCGCTAGCGCATATGTGGACCTTTGTGTTCATAATATATTGGTCAGTGTATATGCATGTTTGCCGATGGCGGTGATGATACGCCACCATACCAGCAGAGGGCATATGTTGTCCTCATAGTCTGAAAGAAGCTTAAGCAAAAGCAGAAGACTTGTCATCTTTTCACAGTGTTTGGGCGATCACTGTCAATGAGTTCACACACTGGAATATATCCTTGTTCTCCTTGAGAGATGAGTTGTAAATGTACAGGTATCACTACACTTCCTCTCATAGTTGCTCAATACAAATACTCTCTTCTTCTACTTCTTCTTTATCAGCATCTGTTCTTTTAAAGTCAGTGCTGCCATCTACAGGGAGTTCCCAGCAGTGCACTAGTCTATTCCTTGCACATGCTAGACGATGCACGAAATGTCAGGCAGATACAAAAGTTGGGCTGCATGCACATAGTCCGCACAGACACCCCTGATGACGAGGCTCAATCAAGATGTATTCTTCAGCCTAGTGACTTGGGAAAAATTTTTTGAATAAAATTCTAGTTAATTTACTTTTCTGCCATGCATTACAGAACATGAGCTTCAGAGCTAGTTTCAGGGAGATACTCCACTTTCAACACGAGATTATGTACCAGTTGTGTATTTTATAAAATTTCTTCTTACACTTCATTCTACTTTTTAAAATTCTTGTATACTCTGTGTACCTGTCCAATCTGTGTTGGGTTTTTCATGAGACTTACGAGACTCAGAATAGGGAAAACACATTTGCAAACTCTGCTTAGATGTAGTTGACCTGAGTAATCAACTCATGTATGAACTAGGTCCCTTAGGGATCCAGAATAGGTTTATATATTTAGGGTACCAATAACCCAGGTCCCACCCCTCATTATTTTCTTAAGGTCGACTTGATGGACTAAGGGGGGAATTAGTTCAGTTTCCTGACCACATAGCCTACAAGTGTCCTTAAATATTGTGTGGGTAATTTAGATATCAGGATAAACAATATGAATGGAGTTTTGCTTTCACATCCATGATAGCTTGGGTTTCCCTCCCACTTTTTCCTCATGAGATCCAAGATGTCTATTCACTGGGAAAAAGCAGCTGGGGAGACTCTTGACTGTTAAATAACGTAGGATCAATCAACGTATCCAAGTAACTGCATGATATCTCTGTATATAATAGTGTCCTACCATACTTGATATAATCTGTTAGTTACAGTAAACGAGAGGTATGATAATACACTCTGGAAATAATAGCTATTTATTTTAATTGCCTGAATTAATTTATGATGATGGGTATTCATGCTCTGAACCCATGAAGGTTATAAATATTCACCTTTATACACTAACAGTATTCTCCTGCATAAGGAGATGAATCTGCAGGGTTCAAGTTCCACCCAATGATGTCTATTAGGAGACAGTTCCTCTGGAAGTGGTTAAGGGTACCGACAGCTTGTACTCCAACTTTGATGATACTCAGTCTTTCGAGGCGGTTCAGGTGGGATTCAGATGGACTGAGAAAGTGGACTTCAGTGTAGGGCTTTTGGAGGGTCTCAAAGCCGGAAGACACTGTAACTAGGGACTGCTTTTAGAGATGGGGAAGGAGGGGCAATTTTCATTTGGGGTGTTCTCGGCGGCAGGGCAGAGAGCCAGGTGATTTTCCACCAGTGGGACAGTCACAGCCTGGGACAGGGCCTGGTGGCACTGGAGCCAGTCTGAGGTGACTTTAAGGAGGTTGAGAATGAACCCCTCCAGTGCCACCTGCTCCACAGTTTTGTCAGGGGAGTGACTTTCTGGCTGCCACCACTGTCAGCAAGGGTCAAAGAGCTACTAGGTGAAAGGTGTCGTGCTGCTTTTTCTCTGTGCTGGAGACCTGTTGCATCCTCGTCCCGTGTTCTTTAGCCGATAGACCAAGAATCTCCAATACCAGTTGCCTTGGTACTCCATGCAGGCTGCTATCCAGGTCCATCCCTTCTCTGGACAATAGTGGTGACAGCTGACAAGGCAAGCCTGTACGTAGCCCCTAACAAGCGATCACTATCCATTTTCACATTGTCATCCTGTCTCATCTTAGGGACCTGAACCAGCTTGAAAATATCAATCAGGATTTCAGCTAGTATGAAGAGGGCTGGGGGTCGACTAAGCCATTCCAACAGAGTAGTTAGACTGGGCTTCTGCAAGGTCTGCTGCCATGGGACCGCTGGGTGAGTCGGCCATTGCTTCTTGATGTATGAATGTCTCATAATGGAGCTCTGGTCAAGGACTACTGGAAAAAATAAAGATGGAATTCAGAAGTTTAGACAAACACCTGGAATGAAGGTCAAGTGAAAGCTGCTTAGCAAACAAGGGCAGAATCTGGGCATTAATGGCACTGAGGTGTGTTATACAGTCATTTTTGTACTCTGGGCAAATAAGAGCCTGGATCCAGTATTAAACAAAGCAGTACACTGCTGAATAGCTGAAACACAAGGCCACACTTCATCAAGGCTGCAAGCTTTGTTTCCAAAGAACTGATTTTTTCCACATATAGTAACAATTAAACCAGCCAGGCTGTCCAAACACTGCCCACCCATCACACAAAATGCATAACTCTTACAGGGCAGAAAAATCGTTGCTATTTTTTGGTGCCAGTTACATATATAGAAGATCCCAATTTAGCAAACTAGTCCTCTGTCATGTTGAGATGCGCACATTTTCCCTGTGAAAAATATATTTTTTTATTCCAATTCTTTTTTGAACTTTTCCTATCGTTTTGGTGCTGTCTTATTGGTGTGACATCTAAAGAAAAGGAAGGCACAAGAGCAAGGCAAAGAGGGATACAAACATTTCAGACATGGCTGACCGGTGTAGAAGTGGGGGGGTGTAGGGTTGCCAGGAGAGGGCAGCGGGGGACACACTGCATTTGTGCTTACCTGTCTGTTTGCAGACAGGAAAGGACCCGGGTTTCATATGGCTCCAGCCCCGCGCCTCTCCGACTCCTGCCTGGCCCGCGGCAGACGCTCCCGCTGCAGCCGTGCGATTTATGGGCGCCCCCCCAGTCCTCATCTGAGTTTCAGGTTTCCAAGGGAAGGCTCATCTCAGCAGCAGTAACACGGAGACACGGAGAGAGAGAGAGAGAGAGAGAGAGAGAGAGAGGGGCGGCAAGAGCGAGGGAGGGAGAGCAGTTAAGACGGAGGAGCCAGCCTTTGAAAGCAGCAGCTCAATGAGGCATGTGCAAGCAATGAGTCACCAGAGTGGGCCCCTGCCCAGCGAGTTGTAAGAATGGAGCCAGCATTAACCCCCAGGGATGGTCCTGATGCAGATAGAGCACCTTTGTTCCCTATTCCCCTACACTTGGACCATTTCTGGGTCTTATCTCTAAGTGCTTGTAGCCGATAGAACAAAACTCCCCATTAGAAAGTTAAAAAGCAAGACTGCATTACAGAAACTCATCCAGTTGTACACCCCTCTCCATTAAACTCAACTCTTCCTATACACTGCAAATATACAGTGTGCTCCACTTACAGGAGGCATTTGTGATGCCGGTTCTGATGCTTTATGTGGAACCCGGCAGCCGGCACTTTCGGCTGAGGGCATTTGTCAGACAGCTCACGGAATGACGTGACACAAACACCCACCATAACCCTTGACCCCCAGCCCATGACCTGAATGGAACTGAGTGTATTTTTTTTTTTTTTTGAGTGTGGCCACAATGAAGGTTAGGTTTTCAGCAGGATACCGGGGAATGTGCTCGGAGGCCCACCCGGCCACGCCATCCCACGTCAAAAGTCCCAGGGAACGCCTGCCCCGGAGCACGCTCCCTGCTCCAGTTACGTAATGGAATGGGGCCGCGGCCTCGCTGTCCATGGCATCTGTGACCCAACTGGGAGAGCGGCACGGCAGAACATTCTAGATAAATAAACCCTAGGCTGCCTGGAGAAGTGTTCTGTTGTGGGCTGTTTATTAAGGGAAACAAAGCAATCGGCAGCACATAAATAAGGGAGCATGGAACAGAGCGACCGCGTTGGGCCCTCACCGTTCCAGGAGCTGCTCCTTGGTTGTCCTGGCCAGAATCATGAATGTCATCACCAGGCTAACCACAGAGTCCGCCCTCCCCCCCAAAGTGTCCTTCAAACAAGAGTCCTCCATCCATTTTCCTGACTCCTTATCATATTCAGTGTTATGGTGGAACCTGGAGCCTATCCTAAAGCTGCTTAGGTCACAGGACAGTGGACAACCTGGATGGGGGGGGAACACATAGCAAGGCACAGTCACACATGCATTCACATATGTATGACAGGAAATGTAAGCATGCCAATTAGTGCGGGAGGAGACCTGCAAAGCATGGGAAGAACATGCAAACTCCACGCATATGGAGCGGAGGCAGAATTCAAAACCCCCAACCCTGGCGGTGTGAGGTGACAGTGCTGACCACCAAGCCACCATGCCTCCGTGGAACAAGAATCAAAGCTATACCATGAAAACATGTGACGTCGCTACTTGTTAGCGACCCCCAACCTTTGAAGCGGCGCGGAGCCGTAGCAATGCAAGGCTCTGTGCGAAAAGGGTGCCATATGGTTCTTTAAGCACTCAAACAAGTTAGCGGGACAGCCTCTTGGCATGGGCTTGTGAGAGTGTCTGGCGACTGGCGGGTCCCAGGAGTCAGTGGGGAGGTCATTCCCCAGCCATAGCATATGGCGGACAGAGCACTACTCCCCAGTACTGGCTGATTTACCTCCAGCCTGTCAGAGGGTCTGCGGCCCCATCTCTGGAGTCGCGCCGCTGGGTGGGGGTGG
>JAACJT020000075.1:14956950-14979888 GCA_009936485.2 Gymnarchus niloticus | reverse complement strand
AGGGACGCCCCAGCACGCGAGAGGACTGGATCCTCCGCTGCCCCCCCTCCCCCCACCCCCCGTCAACCCCCCACCCCCCAACATCCAGCAAGCCCACCCTGTAGTCCCCCCAATCCACCCCTGTCCGGCCTGCCTGCCTCCAGTCTCTCTGGTGCCAAGAATCAGATTTCAGAATTTACTTCTACAAGCCACATTTAGAGCTTCCAGCACAGTCTGCACCCCTCTCTCACCGTCCCACCCCTCTCCCCTCTCCGTCAGGGCCATCCTTCTCTCAGTCTTTGCATGTCTCCCTGCAGGTCTCCTCAATCTTTAATATAACATGCTTTCCTCAACTGACTGATGTGTAAATGGTAGCGGATTCCACTCGTCCGCCGTGTCCCTGAGTAAATGGCAATTCAGTGGCCATTCAGCTCTGTGGTACAGCTCGGGTCTGACTCGTCTTTCCATACTGAGGCCACAGCCTGGACCCACCTATCTCTCTCCTGCGATCCGCCTCTCACCACTCCCCCAGTCCACGATGTTGTCGCGTATGTTCCCGTTACGTACTTCTCCCCATGCTTGGACCCACCTGCACAATTTAGTCCTTTCCTGTGACTATTTGAGAAATGAAATGAAAATCGCCTGAGGGGTAGTGTGGCTTGGAGTTGTTGGCGGTGGGGGGGGTCATCAATTTTAATAAACTGAATTTCCCCTGAGCCCCCTTCAACCCAGTACCCCCCACCTCCACCAACAGCACTGCCACCCAGGATTTATGAAGGCTAGAGGCTTGTGGCGGCAGACTGGCCTGATTTGGGGGGCCAGGCTGTCAGCAAATAGCTGCCCAGCACTGGGGAGGAGGCTCAGTTTTAGCCTGAGATGCAACGCTGGAGAGCAGGAACAGAGGAAAGAGCAGTGCAGGCGATGACAGCTCCCGGGGACACACATGCCACGCGCTCTGGACATGCCGCCGCAAATGACTGTGCAGAACAAAAGTCGATCCTTTACATGGTGGCCTTCTCTTCTCGTCATGGTGGAGGGGGGCTGTGTCGCTGACAGTGGAGGGCTTCTCTGTCTCCAGCTCTTTCTTGATTTGCGTTACGGCTCTGGGTGCCAATGGCCTTCTCACGTTTGGGGCTTTTTCTGCACACCATGTTGTCTTCTGCATTTCCCGGTATAAATAGTTGTTAAACAGCCTGTGCCTAGTATCAATAGCCTATGCTTTGGGCTGTTAATACAGAGTTTCAGTGACTTTTATTTTGACATAGTGACTTGTGTTGTGAAATAGTCACTTGTGATCTGATGTAGTTGATTAATTAAAATTATAACCGGTGTCTTCCTCTTGCATACACACAAAGGCTTATGAAGATGCACACGGTACATGCTCTGTAGGAGCGTGGTCCTCGAAACCACAAATCTGCTGTGACCAGCACGTGATAAACCAGTACCTTATCAGCTGACGTGACCCTAACACGACCATTTGTCTTCTGTTCTCTACTACTTATTCGTGCAGAGTGCTAATCATCAACCTTTAAACACACGTCCAGCACAAACGGCAAAGCAAGGGCCGATGCTGGCTTTGATATGCTGAGGATTTATCAAAGACCTGAGAGACACTGGTGCTGGTGGGCATTCAGCAGGCTAATGTTTAGCCTCAATAAAACTTGTTCACCACACCCACCAAGACATGACCTTCAGTTTACTCAAAACGGGGGTGAAATATTGCTTTGTATATGAAATGTATGAAATGAAATGTATGTTTCGTAACGTCACGTTGATTTAGTGAGCTATTTTAGGTGCTAAAATGATTACTTTGCTTTTCGTCCTGACATTTTTTTTCCCGCACCTCCCGGTGAGTTTTATGACTGTAGCTCGTTTATTCCTTGCTTGTAGCTCCGACCCCTGCATTTAATGTGGGGATTGTAAGTTGATTCGGACGGCTATCTGGGGATGGCATCTGCAGTAATAAGGCCCTCCGGCGCACTGTCGCAGTTCAGCTATGCAGCAAGCATGCATTTGTTATCTGACTGAACAAGGACTTGTAATTCCAGTCACTAGGTCCAAGTTGGATTCCAGCATGGCCGGTGTGTGGGGCGGGTGGATGACAGGGCTGGGAGGGGTATTAGTGGAATGGCACACATGACAGTCTGCTTGCCATCTTATGTGAGTAGGACTGATGGGAATGGATGTGGGGGTAAAAGTTTGTGCTTGACAGCCTTACATTTGGGGACATTTTGTTCCCAGCAGGGTAACTTCCTGCTCAAACCCATTAAATAAGCCTCCAACCCCAAAACTGTCCATCATGTTCTCCTGATGTCCTGTTAGCATCTTCTCATTGTCCCTAGACACTTCGCAGCTGGGGGGCCGAGGCTACCCCCTGCCAAGCATCCCGCGTTCCCCGTCCCGCATGTGTTCACCAGGAATGACACCGTCTCTCTCTCTCTCTGTCTCTCCCCTGCACCCACTGAGGGGGTGGGAAACATGCCCCTCGGTGCGTTTAGAAACAACGTGGCTGTGTTGTCGTCGCTGGGTTTTACGGGATGGCTTTGGCAGGCGCCGGCTCTGGTGGCGTCCCGCTGGGTACTGTTTCTTTTCGTCGAAGGAGACGGGCCACTGGGCGTTTTGCCCGTGGCGACCGATCCTGGTCCCTGATCGCCAGGCTGAAGATCTAAGTCTGAAAGCGGGTTTCACTCTAATGTTATCAAAGAGTGATGGTCATTCTTGTTGCTGACAGAAAATGTCTGTTACATCTCACACATGCAACAATAATCCAGCTGAATTCTTTTTGTCTTTGAAATTGATATGCGGTATTACAAATATATCTCTGTTTATCTTCACCAGCCCATGGAAAACTTGTTATTTTAAATACCTGTGGGCGTTTATCTGTTGGGGGTTTGCTCCTAGAATAGGTTAGGTCAGGGAACATGGGGAAATGTAAAATGAGCTATCTATAAAAAGAGCAGAAAGAAGTTTATACACAAGTGTTTTTTTTTATTTTTTTAATACGGGGCTGCCTATGAAAGAGCGTGATGCCGACAGATAACTTTGTCATGTATCCTCTTCCGTGAAACAAGATAACCTTAGAGTTTCTGCTTTTGTACCGTCGTTCGACGTGAAATCTCGGCACATTTTCATTTCCCTGCTGGCCTATATGACCACATCACTCCAGAGGCTAATCCAAATAGTTCAGGCTTTTTTTTTTTATTCCCCTGCGTTTTATCGTTATTTTTGTCCATAGTACAGCATTTTTTTTTTTCTTCCTTACCGTCTTCGCTTGCCCCTCTGGTCACCCCCTGGCCTTTCACATTTCTCAGCCTTCGGCCTATGGGTCCCCACTCTATACGCCATGCCACCCACTGCACAGGCCAGGCCGGGCCTCTCCTGTCTGGAGCCAGGCAAGCAGTCTGCCGTCTTCCCACTCTCCATTCCGACTCCTCCAAAAAAACAAGCCAGTGTTAACCGATGACTGGCCTCCTGTTGCCTCTCTCTCACACACAGTCACACTCAGGAGCAGCCACGTTTTCCAACCCCAGAAGACCAAACAGTGGCTTGTTGGGTTAAGACACTAAGCTGTCAGAGATGGCTTTTTTCTTTTTTTTTTTCCCCTTGCTGTCTGGAGCTTACTGTCCGTTTTCTTCTTTGGTGTCAGTGTTCAGGGCTGGCATCAGTGGCAGCGATGTGTGGGATTGCAAGATTCTTGAGGCTTTGCCTTCCCGGCGTCCGTCAGGGTCCGCACAAAACCTCAATAACAAAGATAGTCACGACGGTGTCAGAAAGGTTAACAAACATGTCCGGTGCGTGGTCTCCCATCTTTCCCTTATAACTGGAAACTGTAGAAAATAATCCAAGTTGTTTTACCTGAGTTAAGTGACTGAAATCGTATGACGAATCCGCATGTATGTAACCTCAAGGTCGGGCCAAATAAAAGCAATGCAGTCATTCAGGTATGTTCAACAGTTTTTTTTTCTTCAAATATTTCATAGAGGAGATTACCAATAAAAAAACACAGACTTTGTAAATTAAATAAACGATGGTTTTCCTGTTGACAGATCAGAGGTGGGGGCGGAGGGCAGGATGGAATTTGGGATGGGGTTTGGATGGGATGTCACTGTCACTCTGCGTCGTGCTGACATTTACATCAGCAGCTCGGTGGGTGTATGTGGGTACAATACAGACCTTCCAGCCACTAGAGTCATCAACATTGTTCCTGTGGCATACTTTCCACATTCCAGGCATACTTGAGATGCCAAGATAGGGGCATCAGCCGTGGCCTTCAGTGTCTCCTGGAGGTTAGGTCTTGGAGACTCGATGGACAGCTCTGGGCAACGTGAACCGTGGCACAACCCTGACTGATCAGATGATCAGTAGGAGGACCGATCAGGAAAGATACAGTGATGGCACATGTGCAAATGAACATGTCTAGTATTGGAAATTCTGCAGCGCACCTTGAGGTATGTGTGCTTATCGATGGTGTCAACGCCTTTGGAACCCGAAGAATTTCAAGCGATGCTTTCTGGAACTTTCCGTGTCTTGTTGAAACCCTAAGTGCTTTTCGTCGCCTTAATTCCATTTTAAGATCTCGTTTTCATTAACGTGGCATGTCCTCTGAAGAGTCTGAAAAGATTAAACAGAAAAGGAACTGCAGATTGACTCGCTCCACAGTGAAAGTAAGCTGGGTGTCTGCAACAATGTTCATGTATCAGCTGATCTCAGTGTTACTATAACACAGCATTCAAACCTTCCGTTGCTAACCATTTACCCAGAGCAGAAAATAAACAGGATTGGGTATAAACGTTATGAGAGATGTCAGCTGGTACAAAGGTTTACCAAAAAAAAAAAAATTCTTTTAAATCTTGTATGGGGAACAGATTTACGTTTGTTTGTTTTTATTTTTTGTGGCAACGCATGAAGACCGTTTTTCCACCATATAATCACATTGCCAGCCATTTAGTGTGGATACCAACTTCACCCAGTGACATCATCCCACACACCACAGGGGAGTTTTAAGATGAGGGCTTATAAATGAAGTGGAATGATAAATCCGTACATATTCAAAATGCAGGCATGGAAACATGAAAACAAACTCTCCCCCTGGCCCTCCTAACCCTAACCCTGCCCCCGCAGACCCACCTAAACCCCCAGAGTGCCTGCCTGTGGATAAAGATGGTTTCAATGCACTTAGAAGAGGTATGGGTGCAAGGTACTCCGGTACTCAGATGTCATGTTGTTGATGTGAGTACGCCATATGACAAATGACCAAAGGAGGTCTCAGCATATGTCGAGCAGGACAGTGTGGAGAACGTTATCGTCGATGATGATGCTTCCCTCCACAATGTTGCCGAGTTGAGACGGCTGCTCTGCTGTAGCTCAGCCCTTTGTCCCCGTCCGTCAAGGGCCCACACTCCCAAGATGACGCAGCAGATGCGCGAGTCCCACCCAGCGCCCCCCAGGAAGTCCTCCAGCCTCTCCTCCCCTAGTGCCGCACGCCGCCTTTACCGCAACCTCTCCGGCAAGTTCCGAGTGGGCCACCCAGGTGCAGAAGATAGTATGGCATCGGGCCGCGGAGACAAGGAACGCCTATGCAAGTCCACAATGGTGAGAGAAGCATGCTCAATATCTTACTCAGGACTGAGGGGCTGCATGGTCCTATTCCGGGGCCCCTATTTTTTTTATTAGATATGTATTTATAATTCTTCATCATTATTAACTTCATATAAATGGTGGGTTACAGTCCAGCGCAGCTGTGTGCATGTCAGGGCAGAGTTTGCATGCTCTTTCTGTGGGCTTTCTTCAGATCCTTCTGTTCCCTGGTATGGTCTGAAGCCAAGCAATTTCGATGAATTTGTGAACCTAATATGCCTATACTTTGTGACTGTGTGAGTGAGTGCTAAGTTCCCAGCAAGAGACGAACGTTTCATCCAGGGTTTAACTTACCCTGTGCCCTGTGCTTCCAGGATTAAGCACCAGGTCAACAGATGTTTCCAAATGGATAAGCTGTTACTGATACTGGTTTGATTGAAGCGCATTATGTAGTACTGTGAAGAATTTCCTAAATCCATCCACACTGTTGTAACAGACCCGACTCACGTCCCTCTCTGTTCCTCTGCTCTCCTGTTTCTTGTCTTGGGTCAGTTTCAGAGCAACGAGGCCCTGTTTGAAGCAGTGGAGCACCAAGATCTGGACTTGGTGCAGTTGTTGTTGTCCCAGTACAGCTTGGAGGAACTGGACCTCAACACGCCTAACAGTGAGGGTTTACTGCCACTGGACATCGCCATCATGACCAACAACGTGCCGATGGCTAAGCTGCTGTTGCAAGCAGGGGCCAAGGAAAGCCCCCATTGTGAGTTTCCATGGCAATTGTGCTGCCACGGCAATGAGATCACGGCAGCAACAGCAAAGCAAAAAATTAGGTGTTCCTTTGCTGTAGTATAGTCCAATCCAATAACCCCTTTCAATCTCAATCATATCTGTGTCAAGGCTCCAAATTCCTAACCACGAGTCATTGAGTCATGGCGTTTATAACATTTCATGAAATTTGAAAATTAGAATATGTTGAGAATGTGACATTTTATCATCTTGTGCCTTGTGACAGATTATGATCAGTTATGACCTGTTATGGCATGCTTATGATAATACTATAAAATATTTATAGTGAGGACTTCAAGTCATGCCAAATTTTACTACTTAAAGGCAGAGAAAATCTAAGCCATCAGAAAATGATGGAATGATTAAATCAGATGCGCTGCACTGAAGTTCACCTTTATTTCATTTCCATGTTATTTCCTGCAGTGGTTCTCAACCCAGTCCTTGGGGACCCCAGCCGATCCACATTTTTGTTCTAGTCCACCACCTGCACATCTAAGCCAGGTATTTGAGGACACTGTCAGCAAATGACAACTAAGTTCATGTATGTAGGTGGTGGAACATAACAACAATGTGGACTGGCTGGGGTCCCTGAGGACTGGGTTCAGAACCACTGATTCTGCAAACATTCTAGGATCATTTTTAATTGATTAAACAACATTTTGCATCTTGAACAAACGGACTGGGAGATATTCATTAAACATTAGGCATCCTAGGTATCAATGAGTATCCATCCATCCATTTTCCAAACTGCTTACCCCATGCATGGTCATGGAGGGCCTGGAGCCTATCCCAGGCAGCTTAGGGCACAGGGAGGGGGACCCTGGATGGGAAGGTATCAAAGACTAATTCACCCCAAAATAAATAAAACAGAAATGTAGTTAGTTCCCTCAGTTCATTATTTTTAATGCAGTCATTTTTTTGTATTACAAAGTGCAGGTACACGTTTTCAGCAATGACATCCTATGCCATCAAACTTGATGCATTTCTACAGTTTTTTTCACTGACATAGCAGCCATTCTGCTCAAAACCCTTTAATCCCCTTCCACTGAGATGATAAAATTGTTCATCAGTGTTAGTTCCAGTCCAAGATACACACTGATATTCCCTAAACTAACACACAACATTCATTTACTATCTGAGGCATGGTGAGAGGGCTGAGGTTTCAGTGGGAAGCATTGTTGCCTTACCGTTCCAGGGTTGCGCTTAAAATCCCACTCTGGGTTTCTCTTTATCATGCCTAAGGTTCCACTGGGTGTAGTTACACCAGTTGGTTAAATTTCCAATGGCGTGTGAGTGTGTGCCCCATGGCAGACAGTCATCCTGTCTAGGGTATACCTCAGCCTTATGCCCTATGGGATAGGCTTTAAATCCAGCCGTGACCCTAACCATGATAAGTGGTTGGAAGACGTATGGATGAGATTATAAGCATTCCCGATAAGGTGTATGTTTTACATGCTACAAATTAGCAGCAAGATTGATGAATGACCTCAAATAATACACTTTGGAATCTGCAAGCCTTTTTTTGGTAGCAAAACAAGGCATGACTAAATCAGTAACAGTTTGACTGGAGATGATATTAGCTGCAGTGTCTCTCATTTACTTTCTTCTTTCCAAATAAGGCATTAAAAAACAGAGCTGGATTATGAAAAAGTTCTCCCTTTGTAAAGAACCAGGACACCAAGTGATTTTATTTAATATTACTCTTCTAATCAAACTCCATCTGAGGGGAATTTGGATCAAAGACTCAAAACCTTTGCCTGTTCTGAAAGGAAGTCACTGATTCAGCACTTCAGACTTCATGGGGCTGAGGTTCAGGGTCAGCGCCACACAGACACATGCCCCTTTCTCACACCTCATCTCCTCACACACACGCAGCACTGTGGAACCCTGGATGCTATAAGCAGTAGCTGCTCAATCATGCTTCATGGCATGAAGCTCTGACAGAACCTGCCTCTCTTTCGGTATTTTCACATGACTGCTTTGGTTTTAAACACATTTGTCATGATCAGTCGGCCTACCCTGGTGCTGGAGCATGCATCCCTTTGTTTACTTGGACTGGGGTTACTTGCTGGCAAGGGCTACCTGCTGCTGACCTACGTTTGTAGTCTGGAATCATAAGGGAGAACAAAACTAGGAAAATGCAGTTAGTGTACCCTTAGTGGCAGAGATCATTACTGTGAGTAGACTGACAGACCCCGCTAAATCCTTTATTATATCTGCGTGGTGCTAGGGGAAGATGTTCACTGAGGAGTCAGCCGCAGTTCGGTTTTTTTTCAGACTAAAAAGAACGCCTAGGTGAGTGAATAGTCAGTGGCTGTTTTGAATGTGGGCAAACTGAAGACAGCGGCATCCAAGCAAAACGGAAAGCTGAGAACAGACATGGCTGAACACAGCAGGAGCATCACTGGGGTACTGTAATGCTGAGCTGGGAAATGGGGTTCGAGCAGCACTTACTACTTCATGGCAGGGTTTTTTATTGGCTAACTGCGCTGGGATGTGTAGCGTCTGGATACCATCAGGACACATGGCTTATAAAACCACACTCTTCTGCTAACGCTCTCAATTTTCCGATCCAACAAGCATTTTCGTTTCTCTTTTCTTTGGTTTGAAATTCTCCCCATTTTACAGATTCCCAAGCCATGTTTCTTTGAAGGCTGTCTTTAGGATATTAACAGATATGAAACGTCAACAAAAAAAAAACGGCGGTGGCGGGGGGACGCACTTAATGAAAAGCAGCTTGTCTCCTAGGTGTTCTATAATTTTAAATTTTCATTTGTGCAGTTAAAGTCTGTTATTTTAACGTTAGCTCCCAATTCATTTGGTCAGGCAGCATGACAGTTTAAACACGCTCATTTATATCTGTACTATAACTGCAAATTCAGTGTCAAGTAAATAATTGGGACATGTCACACATTTAGGGTTTATATTAGTCATCTTTAGGAAAGGACCAAACTGTTCATGTATGTAACAAAGTGAAACTTAATTACTCCTTTACTATATACTATAATGGGAAATATACTACATACTAGATTTGGACTGAAATGGGACTAAGATTGGATACTGATATGGGGCAGACACTGAGTTCTGTGATTGAACCTAAGCTTAATCCTGTGATGGGATCTATACTATGTACTGCAGTAGGACTGAAACTGAATACTACAATGGAACTTACACTATTCAATTCAGTTCAATTCAAATCAGTTCAATTCAATTCAAATCAGTTCAATTCAATTCAATTCAGTTCTATTCAACTCAGTTCAATTCAATTCACTACTCACCATAATAAGTAGAATAGGAACTGTACAGAGACTAAGAATGTATATTTTAACGGGACTTCGACCGCGTGCCTGACTTGTGTCTGTCATTGTGCCATTGCTGTGACCCCTGCCCCCCCACCATGGATTTTTACTTTTAGTTGTGAGCCTAGAAGGCCGAGCGGTTCACCTGGCAACACTGGTGCGGGAGGCGGAGCAGCGGGTGGCGGAGCTGACGGCACAGGTGGCCAGTGAGGGGCCCGGGGAACGAGAGGCCTCAGACCGGGAGAGACAGCTCAAGGCCTGGGAGTGGCAGCTCCAGCTCTTCAGGCGCATGAAAATGGGGTTCGAGCACGCAAGTGAGTGTGCCGGCGCCACCTGTGGGGGAGAAAGCTTGCATTCAGACCTGAGCCGGGCTGTGAGAATCACTTCATTTTTCCCAGTCTGAGGTTTAGCTTAAGATCTGGTGAGGTCACAGCTTTCACAAGCCCGTGGCTTGTTAACTGCTTCTTTCTCATGACACAGTGTCGTGACATCAGGCCAGAACACACAACCCGGCATGCTACCAGCACAGTGCTTGCCGCATCCCCGCCCCCTTGAGCTTTAATATGATGAAGGCTGTGCGTGCACAGTGTTGACTGCCACTGTTTGCGTGTCTGCGCTCTGGGGCTGCTTTTTGCACCAATCTCCACCCGCTCAACAAAGATCTAAGTAATTTGAAACAAGTGCAGCCTGTGCCCAAACCCACCCCCCACCAAAGTTTCCCTTCATTTTCACTTTTACCAGAGAGGGTTTGGTGGTGTTCTGTCTGGCTCGAACTGTTAATGGTTTCCACGTTGGCCTGGCGGGGGTTGGGTGGCGAGTGCGGCGTGTGGTGTGTGTCTGGGTTCTGTTTTGAACCTTCTCCTAGCCGTTCGACACTCCCGCGAGCTTGGCGAGAGCGGCCCCCCCAAAGCAGAGGAATATACCCTGACTTTGTGGCCGGCCAGTGCATTTTCCGGTGTGGCAAAAACCCCGGGGCTGTGCGCTCTAGCTCTACCTCTAGCTATGCGTCTTTCACAAAAAGCAATCCTAAACGAATGCGGTAATAACAATGAAATTGCATATTTATATTAACGTTTGCATGATTGTTCTGTATTATCTGTCTCACTGTTATGCCCATTAAACAAAAGCGTCCTCAGACAAATAAATAAAAATATATATAAACATGAGGATCATGCGGACATTTCTAAACATAGTCTCGTAAAAGAAGCACGTACACTCAAAAATCATCATGCGAAGATGACGTTTTGACCCTGTGGCGGATTATTTTTAATTTTGATTTTTTGCCATGTATCGGCACTGTAGCGCCTGACCTCACTTTATGTGCTGACGATAGATTTAGTAGAGCCTGGGTCGGGGGGGTGGGAGGTGGGGGGGTTACTCTGTGATCCCAGTCAATCATCTCTCCTCCCTCAGGTCCTCCGGATGTCCCAAGCAATGTCTGCCTGACAGTTTGCAGCAGCACCAGCCTTGGGGTGACTTTCCAGGAGCCTCTGAGTGTCAACTCGGCCATTGTCACGAAATACAAGGGTAAGTAAATACATGTACAAGCACACAAAATACTGTATGCATGTTGAACCGTTTGATCATGTCTACTTCTGGTGCCTTCTGCCATGCATTGCAAAGGTCTGATTACTCCATCGACCCAAAGGGGAAATAGCAGGGATCTACAGTGGCTTTTAATAAGACCATAATTGGGACCCGCCGTTACTTGTATTTTAAGAGTTCGGCAGGACTGACCCCAGAACAGCCTAGATTAGTGCAAATGTTTTGGAAGGATGTTCCATTTGTGAGGTCATCGCCGGTCTGTGCTTGTCAGTGGGCTGGAGTTCGTGTCCCTCTCTGAGCCCCCTCCTGGGAGAGATCGTTGTGGAGGACACCAAGGCCCTGCAATGCATCATCACTGGACTCCTTACGGTGAGCGTGCACCTTGGCATTGATAACACACTTAATCACCACCCACACCCAGACCCCCTCGGGAAATCCTAGGTAACTTGGCCTGGCAGACATTCTCCACACTGCCACCTACAGGTCAACAACTGTCATGTTCTGTCTTCTGCTGCTTCCCATGCGTCTGGAAACAACCTGATTTGAGACAGTGTGCCGACCTCCAGCCTGTTTCAATCTGCCTGAAATTGCATTTCGGTCTGTCCTGTCTGGCACTTGCGTGGCATTTATGCACAAACCAAAGAGGGGACACAATTAAGCTAAATGCTCCTGTTTACTGTTGAGAAAGTGAACAAAAACAATATTTGGGTTTTCAGCATCTGTTAGAAGTAACTTATAAAAAGGTTCTGATGACATTGAGGTTTTATGGAGGACTTTGGCACGTTACGCATTTATTAAGCAGCCACGGACATCATCTTACCATTATACTTTTGTAACAAATAAAACGTAGTTTTGTCACTCTTAATTATGACTATAAAACAGGTCATAAGTTTTGAATACATATTTGAATTATTTTGCTGTTTGCTTCAGGTAAAAAGTAATGAACATTTTTAGCTGGTGTCCTGACCTGTGCTGGAGGTAGGGTAGCTCAGTACTTAACACTGTTGCCTTGCCCTTCCAGGGTTAAGGGTTTGAATTCTGCCTTTGTTGTGTGTGTGTGTGTGTGTGTGTGTGTGTGTGTGTGTGGACTCTGTATGGTCTTCCAGTGTGTTGCAGTGTTCCTCTGACTTCCATTTTGCAGTCCATAGACATGCCATGTAAGCTACTTGGTGTGTCTGAATTCCCCGTAGTGTGTGACTGAGCCCTCTGATCAGTTGATCCAAAGTCTTGTGTCCTAAGCTCCCTGGGATAGGCTCCAGGAGACTCCATAACCTTGCATAGGATAAGTGCTTTCCAAAATAGATGGAATGGACATGACCTATGAAAAATTAAATATCGAATTTTGCCAGAATAAGATTATATGAAAATGATATAAAGATTCCATCCAGTCCGGGGTGTATGCAGGTCTAGGACAGGTTCCAGACCCCCTATGAATGGATGGATGGATGGATGGATGAATGGATGGAGATCATATTTGCTGTATACTCATTGTCTAAATCATTTTTGAGCAGTATTTCTATAAATTGTGACTTTGTAAAATCTGACTGTATGCTCCAGTAGATTATCTGAGCTTCGCTACAGAGAGTTACTAGAACACATCTTTGTTTTGTCTCATGATAGTTGATGTTTACCCAGATCTCGGTCTTTAGCCAATGCTGAGACCCCGCCGCACTGCTCCCTTCTGGATATCTGCAAGAGCTGATAGCCCTGGGCATAGCACCTCGCCTTTGAAGCTCCTTTTCTTGTTGCCAAGGGGAGTTTGGCAACGGCGCTTAAATTCTGAAGGGAAAGTCCAAATTCCTGCGATTGGTGTTGGCCTGGAAATGGAGAGCTTTCTCTCCTTGAGATCTGTAAACCCCGCTTGAGACAGAAGTGTGTCGCACCTATTCATCAATCCAAAGAAGAATGGCCAAATATTCATTTCCGTCTCTGTGCATGTGGGGGAAGGACCAATTTTTCTGACCTTCTAAGCACAGATGGATTCAGATTATTGCGAAGATTTCAGTAAGTCTAGGAGTAAATAAGCAGAAAATCTCCAGCAGAAACACTCCTTAAATTTGACTCATACTCATACTTGGGCTCCCAGCCCTGAGGTGCTTCATCTCTCCCCTTATGGGTCCAGCTTTTCTCTTCCCATGGCCCCAAACCCACCCCCCCAACCCCTAACCCCCCAACCTTGCACCATGTTCTGGAGTTCCTCGCACACAGCCTGTTCTGAAAATTATTCCCCAATAAATCAGCCCTTGGCTCCCCTACCTGCAAATATCAAACCCCACACCAGCTCCGTGGCTAATTGGTGTCTGTAGACAAGCGTCGCCATCCCAGTGGGTCCCCCGCATCAATGCCAGGGCCCCCGACACTAGGAAGGGTCAGGCGGTGGTCATGACCCCATCATCCTGTGCCCCACCCCCTGCGGAACATTGATTTATCAGGCTGAGAAAGTGGATCGTTCTGTACTTACACAGCAAGACCTCATGTCTTCCCAAGGACACTCCCTCCCCCGTTAAAGCCCACTGTGGCCCCGCCTCCTGATATCCCCCCTCTCCTCTCCAGCCGGGCCCAATCTGGTCAGGTTACATTTCCTCTTCTCCTGGCTAATAGCGTGTGCTAATGCTGGGCGCCAATGACAGATCGGACTGCGACTTCCTCTGCTCAGTAGTTCTCGGTCACTTAAAGAGGATTGATAAACACTCTAGCTGGTGTCTGTGTGTTTATCCCTGCTGTGTTTATGTTGACATGTCTGACAGTGACTCTCTTAGAGATCTCTATCACCTCTGGGCTGAATGAGGCCTCCATACTTTCTCACTATTAACCCCGGGAGAATTTCATAAGCGAATTTCATTCACAGGAGACTGACAGGTGACCTCCAAGCAACATCCAACTTGCCAGTTTCTCTCTCTCAGTCATGTCTGTGCTTCAGCACCTGAGTGTCACTCAGTAACAGGAGGGGGGGTTTTGGGTTCTTGTTGCAGGGAAGTCCCTACTATGTGCAGGTGTCTGCATACAACATGAAGGGTTGGGGTCCAGCTCAGACATCGGTCCCTGCCTGCGCAGTGCCCTCCAGTAAGCCCCCGACCCTCACCAACCGTCGCAGTGGATTTGTGCCCTCCCCATGTTCTGTATTACATCACTGAAAACAATAATGTCGGTTAAATGCAAATTTTTTTTTTAACAACATGGGCACATGGGAGGGGGTTGACAGTGATTTCCAAGCTACTGGAGCTTACGTCCACATGTAGGACTGCTCGGGGTCTTAGCGGTCAGCTCCAAGAGCCCACCTCTGCCTGGGAAGGGGGGAGTCTTATTTTTAGAAAGTGTAGTGTTCCGGTCTGACTGTAGGAAATCTAGCTGGCTCCTCCGGTTAGCACAAGCGGCTCATCTCGCGACCCGGATGACGGTGCAGAGCTGGGATCCGGGGGAATCCAATGCAAGGAGGACAGGGCTGCCACGGTGTAAGACGAGCGTTCCGCTGGCACGGCCCCCGACTGGGGGGGTCTCACCTTCACTCCACCGAGGCAGACAGCTAGCCGCGCCAGCCCCCGGGGTGGTAAAAATACACCCAGGCATGCAGCCCTGGGCTTCCTGTGAATGCCTGCGAAACTGCTTCCTTTACATCAACAAACAGGGTGAGAGTATGGCCCCAGGGCGTGCGAAACCTTCACTGCACACGGTGATCTCGTGGGCCAGCTTGAAATCCCCAGCTTTCCGTCATTTTGGCATTCGCATGCGGCACCATATACAAAGATCTGGGCGAGGCAGAAGCCGTCGGGAGTTCTCCCTAGTTGGGGCCATCCCTTGCTAGCAATGGCACTCTCTGGAATGGTGACAGTTGGGCAAAGTGTCAGCACTGGTGGAGCGGGGAACAGACGTCACGAGCTGTAACCATAGCCGAAAGTTCAGCTGGAAGAGACCCGGATGAGGTCAGCAATCTGATGGGGCTAAGTCGTCCACCAGCAGTTGAGGTGTTGAGTTGACCAGATGGCTCCTTCCCCCAAGTGTAATTGTAATATTCTTGTTATTATGCAACAATGGGAATGGTGAACAATGAGCCTCATGTTTAAAATCCAATAGCTGTGTGCTTGACTTCAGCAGACTCGCGTGTGGCAAAAGCCCTTAACGTTCCTGCAGCTTGGAGGAAATCGTCTCTGCTAGAAAAGTCAAAAAACTGTGCGTTGTGAAGAGTTAAAGCAAACATCTGTCATCGTGTATAATGGTAATTATGAACCCTGAGATCACTGATGTCAAAAGCACGTCGAGTCTCACAGCGTGAAAGATCATTGACCCTGCGAGCACTGAATTCACAGTGAAGACAAATAACGTTTTGGGGGTATGTTGTAAAATTTTACCCTCTGGTGTGGTGCACTGTGGTATACATCTGTGTGCATGTGTCGGGGGGGGAGGCCACCGTTTTTTCCATGCACTAATTTCAATTTGTATGTTTGTGCTTTTCCTTCTCTGCTACCGCTGGAAATATTTCCATATTTGTGAGCTTGTAGTAAAGAAAAACAGTCAAGTCTTTCTAGCTGGGAGCAAACATAGTAAAGAGCCTAGTGTTGTGCTGTCAGTACAGAGGCCTTTGGAGGAACGGGGGGGGGGCACAGATTTCCTAAACACCCTCGGGGCTTGACAACCAAGATGGGTAATATCTGTGGGCCGTCTTCCCTGGTGCCTGGTGCTCAATTCTGGATCTGTCCCAGGAGTTTGCAGGGAAAGCGGTCAACCTCTCGTCTCCCATGCCACTTGTCAACCAGCTGACAAGGCCATTTAGTAAAATGAGGCATCATTGCTGATGGCTACGCTGTTGAATTTTTTATTTTTTTTATTCCCAAGCTGGTAACAGATATACCTCCTTGCAATTTAATGGCATTAGGTACAGTGGTTAAAGGGAAAATCCCGAGAGGGGGATCATTAACTTAAAGCACTTAACCCCAGTGACTCCCATCCTTTCAGCCAAAGTAACTATCCTCGGTGTTACTGGGTACATTACGAAAATTCGGTTTTGTCATAGACTGTGTCCGTGTGCCTGCAGGCTGGCGACAGATCGATGGACGTGCACCACGTCAGAGAGGCCAAAAGGAGGCGCTAGACCAGCTACTGGGTCAGATAAAGGAAGCCCATAGGCATTGTGTTTGCCACGGTAAGACATACACACAGTCACTCCATGTCTTCCAGATTCCTCGTTACGCGACAGAAAATATTGCATTGCAGTCACATGTGTCTCTAGCTCTTTCTGGAGGGAGTTCATAGCCGTCGCTCAGACAATCAACCCGTCGTCAGAGTCGTTGCTCAGTTAGCCTATCTTGGGCATTTCCAAATCTAACATTTTGGGTCATTTTAAAAACATATGAGTTGGGAGTTGAAAGTCCAGGACAGAATAGGGGGTTTCATGGCAGCGGTAGTATTTTCACCATGATGTAGAAAAAGAAGTTTGCCGCAGACGTTCTTACGCGTCAGAGATGATGCTGTGTTTGGGGGAGAGCCACAGTGCCATAGTGTTGCATGGGCAACCCGCAGATAATGGCGCCCTTTCAGCCCGACCTGAAGTCTGTGAGCACGCTCCGGTTCACAAACGGTAGCCGAGACCCTCTGCCCCGGGTCATGTTTGTTGTTCTTGTGGAAACGGAGTCCTTTAGTTTCAGGGGTATAAATTGACACTGACTGTTGGGTCAGTCCCTTAAACACTCATGCACTCCCGTCTGCTCTGACGTTGGCCCTGCACCCCCCCTCTCTCAAAACACTATTAATTAAACTGTGAAAGGGGCCTTCATCAACACCACAATCCCAGTGGTGGACCTGCTTGTCTGTCTTACTCAGTGTCACAACGGTGGAGAGGTGCCGATTGGGCATATAGTTCAGCCGGTTGAACGAGCTGAGTTTTCTCTTATTATTTTAGTGTCCTGTGAAAAGAAAATTAGTTCATTCCCCTAAATGTAGGATTTTTTGACATATGTGCCCTAGATTGGGGCGTCAGGGTGAGATCGCTTCCTGGCTTTTGGACCAGTGGTCTGTAATGAATTGCCTAACACATTATTCTCACCCTCCCAAAGAAAATAAATCCCCCTCTGAGGCAGCTGACCTCCGAGGGTCACTTCAGGGTGTGTTTTCAGTGTCGTTACGCCCTGACACCTACGGCCAGCGCGAGTCGAATGTGTGGCAGTTTGGCGGACGCTGAATGCCCACCCCCGACAACCGTCTCTGGGTCAAGAACTGAACGATGAGCGCAGACTAAGACAAGAACTTGAGGGTAGCAAATGGGCTTTATCAAACTCACTGTGGACTGAAGGAAGAGAGCAAACCGAGGGAGGGGAAGCAAAATCTGGGGACAGGGAGGTGAAGCTGGTCAGTTGCAAAATTCAGCAGTCGTCGGAGTTTCATTTAATGAATTACACGCATCTAAACACACTCAGTAATGAAACCTGCCCATCAGCCTCCAGTCTGGCTCAGTTTACGCTTGGCGTAACTCAGTGGCTCCACTTCACTTCTCAAGCTTCCCATAAAGCCGGGATTCCTCCCTCCTGGAGATTCCTCCCTCCCTCTGGGGTGTCAGATGTGAACACAGCCCGCTTCCATCTGTGAGCTCATCTGGGCTGTCCTACGGCTGCGGCCAGGCCAAAGTCACTAAGGGAGGGGGGCATTTCTCTCAGTCATGTTCATCACAAATCAGTTTAGCACTGATTCTGGTGTACAAATGGCCAGTGTGCGTGTGTGTGTTTTTCTCTGGGTCTGTATGAATGAAGCCATTTGTTTCTGGACCCATGTGTTAGGTTTGTCATACTGGTAGGCGTATCACTTATCTGTTTTTTTGGGAGGGAGACTGTTTTTTTATGAGTTAGTCTTCATTTGTATCATAACCCCTTTGGGTCTCCTCTGACCCCAGATCAGTGCAAAGCCACCCCGCATGTGAGGAAGCACTCTGTCTCCAAGAGCTTACGACACCTTTTCCAGCCGACAAGTAAATTTGTGAAAAGCCTGAAGAGGTAAAATGCATCCCTCTAGCCACTGCGTCTCGTACCTCGCCCTCTACATTGTTCTATGCCATACGGCTTTAAGATGATGTCACAGGCACTATGACATCATGGTCTCCTCACATCCACCATCCATCTCGAAAAGGGAGGGGCCTAGTTAGCACGGTCCAGCTGAGTAATGGCCTTGCTGATCAGCTATGGCCGATCCCCTCCTTCGCTAACTCAGCTGCACAGGCTGGCGGTTGTGGTTTTCCATATCACCTTTTATAGTCTGACCACAGAGCGTTTTACAGGGGCACTTTGAAACGTGATTAGGATCACTGAGTGCATGGCAAACAGGAGAGCAACTAAACTCAAACTAAGTCCACTTGTTCCTCCTCCAGATCTCCAAAGGCATTGTTGAAAACACAGAACTATGCAGTGTCTCTGTTCATGTCTTAAATCCTATTATGCACCTCCATCTCGTTCACATTTTAACAGAAAAAAACTACAGCAGCTTAATAGCTGAGCTGGAAACAAAACTTGCCTCTCAGTTTCCTCTCTGATGTGTGTATATTTCTAAATGTTTGAATATATATAACATATAATGAATACTAATCAAACTAGAGACCCATTCAATATTAAAACCCATCTCTTTTTCCTGACTCTTGTGTTAAAGGGGGATGTACTTGACCTCGGTGTTCTACAAAGACGACAGCATTGTGGTCAGCACAGAGGACCAGATCCCCATCGTGGAAATTGACGATTCCTTCTCCAGTTCACTGGTGCAGGACTTCCTGTGGTTCTCGAAGGTGAACCATTTGTAAACGCCTGTGTCCTAACAGCCTAAGCCTTCGGGCTTAAGCACAGCATTCAGTGACGTAACACGTGCATCCGCAATCGTTGCGTGATTTTTGTCCATATACAGCTAAATTTCTTACAGGGTTATGTGCTCCCTTACAGAGGAGCTGAGCTCAAAAAGCGGGTTAATTTAGAACTCCGAATCCAAGTTGCTACACAGGTTGATGGTCACTTTGCTAGATGTCCCAGCCATGTAATACTAATAACAGGGCATTGTATATTTTGTCCACACCTGCTTTTGCCCAGGTGTCTTACTTGTGGGAGGACATCTCTTGGTTGGAGCAGTGTCTGAGACCTTCCCAGTCCTCCTGCTCCTGCGCCCTTCAGACACGCCTTAAAATGCTGCAGGCCGTGTCCCAGCTCCAGGTGATGCCGCGAATCCATCACGCAGTGTAGCTCCCTCTGGAGCTCTATTACAGAGTGCCTGATTGCTTGCGTATTCTGCAGGGCATGCTGGGAACCCAGGACTTGGGGCAGGTATACTTTGAACCCATCAAGGACAAACATGGCAACGTTCTGCTGGTGACCCTGCGGGACCTGAGCTCCGGCCCCAATCTGGATGGCATGCGCTGGAGCCAGCTCTGCCGGCTCCAGCTACAACGCAAATCCATCTCATCCCCCGAGGAGCCTACAGCTCTGGATATGCTCCTTATCACCTTACATGTAGGTCTCGCCTCCCACTTCTCTGGTTTTCTTGACCTCTGTTATACAGTAGCTTGTGTACAACAGTACTGTAGATTGGTGGTCCCACTGTACCAAATACCTCAGCTCTGGTTAAAGAAACACACCCTCCCACCACACTTCTGCGTGCGGGCTCACGGTAAACTCTAACTATTGTCTACAGCTCTAGCTCCATGGAGCCATGGTCAAAGGGCTGCTATTTTCTGAGTGGTAATGTTTCTGAGTCCTTTGACACTGCCTTGGCTGTTGTCGCAGGCACGTGGCCTCTGTGGACACAAGCCAGTCCATTATACGGTATCTGTGGCCGCAGTGTGCAAAATCTCCCAGTCAGCTAAATGGGAATTTCATTGGGGAAATAATCTTTCATTAGCAGGGGAAGAAAACCCCGAGCATGTGAAATGACTTTGAGAATCCTGTCGCAACTGTACATTGTGTTCTTCTGCGGTTCTCCGCAACACAAACGAAATAAACCCAGAAATTTGCAGCCTTCTCGCATTAAATGAAGCTTCAGAAAGCACCCACGGGAGTCAAGCAGTATTTAGATTTCTGTTAAAAACCCAAATAAAAAAATAACATCAAGTTGCCTTCTATGGTAACGAAGCAACCACCTTCAAGGACGTTGTTAAAATATTTACAGACCGTGCCTTGCCTGAGAGTGATCCAGAAGCCACCATTCGAGTGTCTTGTTTCTCTCATTGCACAAGCATGAACACTAGAGTATTTTTTTAGTCTTTCAATACATTTTGTTTAATTTTGTACAATATCTTTATACAGAAAGCATGGAGGTGTATGTTGTCATATTTAACATGTTTTCATTCTTCGTACTGTTTTCAAAATTGTGCCAATTTCAGAATTCTCATACGCATTTGGTTATATATCCATCCACACTTATCCAGGGTCTGTTCAGCCAGGGGCCAGGAGCCCCTCCCAGGAGACACACGGCACCCTGGGTAAAATGCCAGTCCACGGCAGGGCACGCAGTCATACGCGAGTTCACCTGAACAAATATTTTTAAAGTGCGGCAGGAAACCCGAGGACCCACCGAAAACCCAGTCAAATGTGGGGAAAAGATACAAAATCCACACACACACACACACACACACACACACACACGTAGGCAGGATTCAAACCCCCACTGGGTGTGGACACAGTGCTACCTACTACACAATAGTCCAACTCTACTGGAGGATTGTGAAGATTCTGCAATGTATAATGTGAAATATATGGCAATATGTATTGATATATGTCTTGTATTTATTGTTCCTGGAACTCTGACCAGGATAAGCAGTTAGAAAATGGATGGATGGATGGATGGATGGATGTGAAACAGTTCATTGTGTTTCATTTCTGTTGGCTTTCCATCATAATTGATATTCCTTTCTGCTCTCAGTTTATTCATAATGTCCAGAATTTCCAGTGCATGTAAATAAAGAAGTCTTTTCTCAATACTTAGAGAATTGCATTAACTTATTTACATTGACATCCCCAACGACTTTCGTGACTCGCCAAAGTTTCTCGTTAAAGTTTTGGTTCTCATCTCTTGTAGACATTACTTTGAAACAGTACATTTACTCAATTAATGTTAAATTATATTGTAGACAGTCATCAAAAATGACACAGTCATCAGAATGACTAAACCTTTTCTATAAGTATTACATCTAAGGTTTAGGCTAGGCTCCTCTCTGTTTATGTTGCTGCCGAAAGGAACATGAAGTCTAGAAAAGCAATTTAAAGGGTCTACCCTTTAATTTTTTTGCCAGTACCTAGAAATAATTTTCCATATGTATTGTTTGAAATTTGTCGAGTTTAAGCTGAACATAAGTTGAAATATAAATGAACCAGACCAGAATAAGAGGTTAGAAGATGGGTGGATTGTTGGGTAGCTCGGAATATATGTTGACCAATTTGGCCAGCAGGAAGCACTCGGTGATTGGCTCTTTCTTGGGTTGTACTCAATGCCTTTTGGCTGTTTATTACCTCTGTCCCTTCATTCCTCCATCATCATTCCTCTGTCACACTCCCTGAGGAGAGGAAGTGCGTACACTGTCTGTGAGCAGAGGGTCTGACTCGCCCTGGGTCCTGCAGGAGAAGCTGGCCTACCACCGGCGAGGCCGGAAGCTACTGTCACCAGGACTCTACCTGGGCTACCTGAAACTCTGCAGCACGGTGGACCAGATCCGGGTACTGGTGCCGCAGAAGTTGCCCAACGTGCTATGTCACGTCAAGGTTCGAGACAACAGCAACGTGTCCAGGTGAACTACAGATGACACAGGGTTACCTGCTGTATCCTACAAATTATTACGTTGCCTTTTTAATTAATTCCTAATCAGTTAATTGGATAAATAATTACTTCATAGCCGTGGTATTCCTGCCTCTCCCAGTCGTAGGGTGTCTCGGATCAAAATGAGAAGTTGTGGGCCGTGTCACAGTGACTTACTGTATGTGATCTTATAATGAAAATGTTTCTTTCCATGTCTATGTAAAATTACCTTTTGACGGTCTGTATCACTTGTGAAAGGTTTTAGGCCACAGCCTTCAGTGAACATTTCCAGTTTATGTGTGCCATATTAAATACACGCGTGGCATGAATGAACCTATGAGCACGGGTCGCAATGCGTATATTCAGTATAGAAATTTATTACAAACAGAAGACTTCAAATAAAAAAAAATAAATTATGCCTGTATTAGAGTTCTACTCTTTTAGATCTAAATCTAAAAACTTTTTGATAAATTGCTCTAAAAACTGAAGCTTTACAACCACTGAAAGTTCACTTTATAACCAGCAGATCCTCATTTTAAGGTATATGCCTTCAATTAGCCTAATTAACAACTCCACTGTGATATGATAACAAAACAGTGCCCTTGTGCTTTTTGACAGCACAAATATTGCAAATTAGAATATCGTGGTGACTCCTGTGTGAAGCGACATTCTGATTTAAACACGCTGTTTTTATTACGGCCAACAGGAAACGTAAAAGCAACTAACAGACCTACTTCGAACAGTGCAAACACGGGAGAATGGGAAACTCTCATGACACACATGGTCTGGGTGGATATTCTCCGCATGCAGCAGGTTCCACAGTATAACACAGATTAATTAATTAATCAGTACAGCAAACAACTACATAGAACATAATTCAATTCAATTCACTTCAGTTTTATTTATATAGTGCTTTTAACACGAAGCGTGGTCACAAAGCGCTTTACATAGTCCCGGGCCCACAGTCCCCAGAGAGTAAGCCAAAGGTGACAGTGGCAAGGAAAAA
>JAACJT020000075.1:14926428-14956850 GCA_009936485.2 Gymnarchus niloticus | reverse complement strand
CAAGAGGAAGAAACCTTGGGAGGAACCAGACTCAAAGGGGAAGCCTGTCCTCCTCAGGCCAGCACCGGGCAGGACAATAATTATGTATAAGGCAACATAATACAACTATTTACAACCCGGTGCATGCTGGGAATGCAGCCTAGAAGCCCAGGGCGCAACAATATTCTTATTTTTAGTGAACCAAGTAACAATGTATCTTAACTTCTCCTTTCAGTCAGCCTCCCCATCAGACAGTAAGTGAAGATTTCACATTGTTTAGAGCCAGAATACTATTGATCTCTATTAAAAATCTTTACTTATACTTTCACTGAGATATAAAAACCGTTGTATGCAGTAAAGCATGTATTAATGCAATCAAAGAAATAATAACCCCTTATGACTTTAAAGTTGATGCTAATGCCTTAACTTTGATAGCTCTAACCTATGCACGTGTGGCATTAGATGCACGTGTGGCATGGATGTACCTATGCTCCCTGCATGTGTATCTATCAGGGAAGAGTGGCAGTGGCTCCAGGCACTGACCTGTCTGGAGGAGGCTCTGGAGATGGACCAGGACGTCCAGAGCGCCCCACATCGCTTTCTCCAGGACCTGCGTGGTGCCTGCAAGGAGCTCATGTCTCACATCAATATCCCAGCTAGCCAGGTCAGACCCTCAGACTGACAGCGAAGAGACAGGTGGCTATGATTGGACCTTCAGACGAAAGCTGACTGGAGGAGCCTAGCATCAAACTCCGTTCTTGGACTCGCGAATGCTTTAAATACATAGATACAAGTTCATTTTCTTTCTTTGCCTGGGCATTAATCCAAACCCCTGCAATAAAAATATCAAAACCACAGCACTAATTAGGTGATTAATGCACAGCTCGGTGCACAACGTTAACTAAATGGTCTCAATCCCATTGCGTTAAATGGGCCAGATGCTAATGCAGATCCCAGCTGATGTGTGTCATCGCCCTATGTTCCAGGCACAAGAGTTTCGCATCTACAGCCAGGAGGTGCTCGAGTTTGATGAAAAGGTGTCATTCCTTCTCCTGATGCCCCCTTCAGACGATGTGTGCACTCCCCCAGGGCAGAACAATCCCTTCTCTCCTCGCTCCGGCTTTCTCACATTGCCCCTTCAAATATTCGAGCTGGGTAGGTTAGCAGCTCGTCTCGATTCATCAAACAGCTTTCATTTTCCCAATATAGTTTCGGTCGTGTGTTGTATTCATAGCAAAAACTCACAGCTCACGAGATGCCATCTGAACAGAAAATATCACGCCTCTAATGCCGGAATCTAATATTACGGCTCGTAAACGGTGCTCTCGTTTCCTGTTCACCTCGGTTCTCCTTCAGCTGTACCTCATCTCGATGTTCCCCCTCGCAGTGCACTTTGACACCTACTGCCAGAACTTCATCGGCCAGTACTGCCGCGTGTCGGCTCTGCTGGAGCTCGAGTCCCTGATGTCCCAGCAGACGCTGAGGGAGGCCTTCTCTGAGTCAGAGCTGCTGGAGGCTAAACAGAAGCACCAGCAGGTCCAGGAGCACATCCAGGTGAAAGAGGGGGGTGATTCCTATACACTCAGACATTACAGCCACAAACGAGGTTTTGGACATTCCGCCAAATCTCTTGATCGTCATCCCATCCTATTTATCTGATGCCATTCGTAGTGCATGACGTGCAATAGTTACATCCATCCAGCTTCCGACCGCTTATCCTGTACTGGGTCTTTGTGGGACCTGGAGCCGATCCCAGGCACCACAGGACACCCTGGACAGGATGCCATTCCATCGCGGGGCACGCTCGCTCTGGGCAATTTAGAGGTGCCAAATCACCTAATAGTATGTCTCTAGACTCTGGGACAAAACCAGAGTTCCCAGAGGAAACTCATAAACCGTGGGGAGAACATGCAAACTCAACAAAGAGCAGAGGCTGCAATCCAAACCAGGAGTTGTGAGGCAACAAAGGACATATTGATCTCCAAAAAGTAAAGTAGAAGAATATGTACTGGTTATGAAGAGTGAAGAATCATCACCAAAAACGGATCATAACGAAACCACAACATTATATTCCATTTCAATCATTTTTCAATTTTTAATCGCATCACTGGAAGTGAAATCCACCCAAGACATGGCTCTCCGTTTAAGATGCGGCTTCCCAAACTAAGCTAAGGAAGCACTAAAAAAGCCCCAAAGGTGTGTTTAGGCTGACTGAGAATTTTGAACTCATCAGCGTCATGTTGAGAAACAAAATCACTTTCATTCACGAAATGCATTGAACTTCTCCTTCTGGTCATGCATGAACTTAGATAATTAAACATAAATATGGCGATTTGGGATGTGTTTGGGCAAATTGGATGGATGGATGGATGGATGGATGGATGGATGGATGGATGGAATATGAACTTTAATCTGTATGTGTATATGAATGTATATAGAGATGTAACATGTATGAACACTGCACCAGCAAATGGAAGAGCTGTGGAGAGAAGCACGTTGGATCATGGATGCCCTGCAGTATGCCCGTTACAAGCAGCCCTCAGGGGGCATATCTTTGGGCTGGATCATCGATTTCTCCAGGGACGTGGTTCCAGAAAAGCCCCGTTCCATATCATCCCAGCCAGACTACCTCCCCTCCCCCATGCCGTCACCGGAGACTGGCCGAAAGCACAATTCCGGTAAGACTCTCAGAGCGGTGTCCACAGGCTGGGCACTTCAATGGCTTTCCCGAAGCAGCAACCCATATCTTCTTCTGCAGAATTCCACGGGCTTTCGGATGAGGAGGGCTCTTCGGAGGTCTTCCTGACGACGGACAGCGACTACGATTCCAGCCGCGCCCAGAGTCCCCGCGAGCTAGACCTGATCTCCTCCTCAGGGGCGGAGACACGAGGGTATCACCAGGAAGGCTTCGGCGGGGGGGGTCTGAGGGGGTCCACACCGGACGTCCTGCAAGCTTCAGAGCCCCCGCCTCCAGAACACCCTGAGCGTCGGCGTGCGGCCGAGCTCTTCGACAGTGACTTCATCCTGCCAAGTCGGCAGATCGAGCTGCTGCGGATCACGGAGAAGAGGCAGGCCTTCTGCGTTCGCACCAGCAGCCTCGAGTTCCCATCAGCAATGCCCGGCGCCTCGCCCGCTACCTCCCCCCAGCGCCGGTGGCACCGACCCTCTTCGGTCGATCGCTGCTGTCCAACTGAGTGTCGCCCCCACCCACTCCCTGACCGCACCCTCTCTGAGGACAGCAGCTCCCAGAGGATCTCTGCGCTGTCACCGGGCCTTCACAGGAAGCCCTGTCACGTCACACTTCGCGTGTATCCACAATACCACACAGGTCTGCCCAAAGAAACCAGCGTCAAGGTCTGTGTCCTCAAGCCCTTCTCACGAGATCCATGCCGCAGCCAAGCATAAATATAAACACTTATAAATATGGCTTCTTTTTTTGCAGACCATTCAGATGAAAATTCCTTCAGTTACTTAATATACTAATGAGTGCGTGCGGTGCATTTTACAAATTCCAGTATTTAGTTGTTGTAGAGCCAGAGTGCCCGGTCACACCGGTGGAGGTCCACGTGGTTTGAGTTTTTTTATCCTGATTCAGTCCTCAGCTGATTAGTCTCAGCTGAGTAGTCAATATGCAGCTCCATTCCTCTTTTATACCTGCAATGCAGCTTCAGTTATCTTCTGTCTGAAGGATTCATCCTGAAACCTCTTGGGTAGGAGCCCAGCTCCGTACCGTTATACGACCTGCCAGATATTTATCTCAGCCGTCGCCAAGGGCTGTCACTTTCCGTCTATTACGTCAACAAGCCCGTAGGCTCTGAGCCGAAGCAGCTTAGTTTTCTTAAATACTGAGTTGTTAATTTTTTCCCTCCCGTCCTCAGTTACGAGTGACCCCACGCACCTCAGCCGGGGAGATGGTGCGGCTGGTGGTGCTGGAAATGAACGAGGTGTCGCGGAGATTGCTGGCCGCCCCGGAGCAGTGTGTCTACCGCGAGGAGCAGATGGAACACTTTGGCCTGGTGTTGGTGGTGGAGGACCAGGAGAAGTGGCTTCGGGAGGACTTCTGCCCACTGGAGCTGCAGAACCCCTGGCTGCACGGGAAACTGTGCGTCCGAGTCAAAGAGTACTCACCTCTGGCACTGCAGTGCAGCCGTGCCACCACCGTGTGAGTCCTGGCACACGTTAAAAGCAGACTCCTCCTTAAGAATACTACACCTGGGCCACAGGGGGGTCCTGGAGACCCCCTTGTTCGTGTGTTTTGTCATTTCAATGCACACAGGACAGACAGGCTGGCCATTTAGCCGTCCTTTTGTACACACTGCTGTGAAATTAATCTGTAGCCCCCCCCAACCCCCATGGTCATATACTCTTTGTGAAGACTCTTTTAATCCCGTCAGGACACCAAATGGAAAAGTCACTAAAAAGTCACACGGAAATGGGATTCGATTTTTAAACTGTTCTGTTCTGTCGTTGCTCGCACGTACCTGCTGTTAGACCATGATGCCGTGACAATGCCCACGTGACTGAAAAATGCTGATGCTTCCTTTCTGTGAAACGCATTTTTAAATCGCTGCAAGAAATACTGGTAAGTGGAAGTTGCCCAATTTGAGATCCTAAACCTTCCCAGAATTCAGCTGGGGCCACTGCTGCTGTACTGCTGCAGTAAACAGTTGCTTGGTCAGTTGCTTGCCCTCAGCGAGAGGTGAATGATTCAGCCATGCCTCTCTGCAACGGGAGAGCCAAGAAGATATCAGATTCATCCCACGCACACGTGTGAGGTGGCAGTAGGACCTGAGATAAAGAGCTAAGCTGCAAGGACAACGTAAAATGCAAGCAATATATTCTTCTTCTGAAAAGCATTTTTTCCCCTCTTGTCTCTTGAAACTAACCTAGAAGCTTGTGAACTTTGAGAAATATTCAGATATTGACGGTGTTGTATGGTGCTGTATTATCAGACATACAGCAGTGCAGTTTTTCATGTTTTACACTTCAGTGGTATTCCAATGGCACTAGTATTGACTTCCTGTTACTTTACTCCTATTCTCATTGACCCCCCACCCCCACAACAAACAGTCAGGACCTAAGATTCAGTTGTACTGCTGTATTTTTTTTTTTTTTTTTTTTTTACTTCCAGGAGTCTTGTGCTTACTTGTGTTGGTTTGGTATAAGTTAGCACACAAACTACTGATGTTTATTTGTAATAGGCAAGTCTTGGTTGCACTGACATATTCGTTTTGCTGTCATAGTAGCAAGGCACAAGAGTATTCTTTAATGTAGCTGGTATACACTTGAAAAGTCATTGGAGACATGCAACATGAAACGGACGGTTTCAGACAGAACCCAGATTTTTCACACTTGCATTAACAACCATGAAGTTCAGCCGTTTACTTACAAACTCCCTCATGTTGCGACGACGCATTTTATCTTTGCTAGATCTGACTGGTAGGGACACTGGGCGAATTCATGAAGGAGACGTCAAGTCATTTTTAAAAGATCTATTTTTATGGAACAATAAAGGCATATAACAAATGGATGCCGTCACTTTGATGATTTTTATGGATGGCTCTGCGTCTTACGGGAGGCCTTACGCCTTGCACTTTCTTATTTTTAACAGTGTCAGAAACTTCCAGAAGCCTAGCGTTTCTGTTTACACTTCCTGTGCCGGAGAAAGATCCCAGAGTCCTACTGTGACTCATTTGTAAGCCACGGTCCTCAGTCTCTTCGCTGTGCTTAGTGTCACTTCTTTGATATTGCTCTGTATCATGTCACAGGTTCGATTACGGAGTGATAAATGTGTGTCTGCACTCTGTGACCATTTGATAGCTGGATGAGAAGGAGGATGACTGGAAAAGACTGAAAAACAAGTCATATACTCCACGTACAGCCGACATCATTGGAGAGACCCATAGCTTAAATCGGCTCCCTTGAAACTGCTGAGGTGCAAACAATGATATTGTCGATATTTATTGTTGTCTATGTAGTGCCAGGAGGTTGCTAGTTTAAGTCCCATGAGACGATCAACAGTAATTCACTAAGGTGTGGTGATTAATGTAAACAAAGTGAAATATGAGGATGAAAATGTGCTATACTGAAAAAAATCACCCGCTGAGGAGAGAGTGAGGGGATGGATTTAAGCAAGAGGGTCAGCATGCCACATTGGTCAGCACTTCTGACGGGACGATCACCTACTTGCCCCTGGAGTATGGACAGCACACCTGAACCCATACTCTGCCCCCTAGTGGAGCACAGTGTGTAGAGGATGCATGATTAACATAATTGCATCTGTCAAACCAATCAGCAAATCAAATAAGGGGAAGTCAGTCTAACGGGACCTGTCATGTCTTTGATCTGTGGGCCATGTTGTCACAGGGAAAATATATGCGTAAACAAATCATACAAACTAGTTCCGAATTTTGATTTGCTTCCACGATGGGCGTTAGAGGGAAACACCGTCGACATTATGGAGAACTCGCTAGGGCTCCTGGGGTTTTCTGTTTACCCAGTGGGGCAGAAAATGCCGCGTGCCTCCTCGTCTGCCAAATATCGCAGCTTTAACCTCTCTAAACACGCAGGCATAACATGCAAATTCACGTGCAGACACTGCACCTTTAAGAAAACCCCTCAACCATTTATCGACAGTAACTTAAGAATCGCCCTGGAATTCTGACACCTCCTAATTTTAAACCGAAAGGCTCCGGGAAGAGCTGTGCTAAATTTAGGCCCTGGCACATCTCTAAATACTTAAGAAAACATTCTGAAAAGCCTGTGAATAGTCATGATTCACGTTGATTTAAGATGTGCTGAGGACTCATCTCACCTTAAAGCCACCGTTGTCTCATAGCAACAAGAGGAAAAAAAATCTGGTGAATCCAAAGGCAGGTGGGTGAAAAAAAAAACGTGAATTATGAGGGCTAAATGTCTGGTATCCAAATTCAGATCTGCCTGAAAGGAAGAGAAGCAATCCAGGAGCAGCAGATCATACAATCCACCTGCTCCCAGGGAAGTGGGTACAGCCGGAGCCCGTTACATGCCTGAGACCTGATCCCGGTTGAGGTCCAGTCAGCAGCTTGAGGTGAGGTCCTGGGAGACGCTTAGTCAGGTTGTAGCCGTTGTACAGCCCAGAGTACACCTGTACACAGGAGGCCTCCTTCAGGCTCATTATGCTATCAAAGCTGCAGTCATTTGAAGTTTTCGTCTATGCTTCCCTCCATATCCTGACGTCCAGATGTGTTCGCTGTTATGTGACTTACTCATGATGTCATGCAGGGTAGTTCTGCAGGCCGTTGTGGCACCTTCAACTTTGCCCCCATGTACAGAAGGTTGTGGATTCAAATCCTGTTCCCAGCTGAGTAATCATATTACTATTGGGCCATTGAGCAAGGCCCTTAACCCCAACTGCTCCAGGGCTGCCCCCGTGCCCTGCCCCCAGAACAGGCACATACCAAGACGGAATATGTGAAAACTACCCAGTTCTCCAACAGGGATGGATAAAGCATAACTGTTCTATTCGAATTGCATAGTATCAAGCCCCTGATGTTTGAGGGTGGTCTGCCAGCTGTATGAAACAAACAAGAACACGATAGGAACACGATTAGAACACACTAAGAGCACGTACATGCCGACACACGCACACTTCGCCCATGGTCGGACGTTTCCAAAAACCGAACTCCATCGTATCGATGGCAAGCTGCACGGCTCTGTGGGAGAAGCGGTTGGCCGTTTTGGGTCAGGACCTTCCAGTTGAGGAAATAAGCAATGGAGAGCTTAGTGACACCTTGCCTGAGATTACGGTGGGAGACTGTTCCCCCGTGATGCCAGGTTTCATGTTTCTACCCCCTTCGTGCTGAAGGCTTATGACAGCTCTTGGTTCAGGAAAGCATGATGACGCTCTTTTAGGCAAAGATCCACTGGATGGAAGGGGGCAAATGTCAGCCAATCCTGTGGTAGAGGAACCGAGGCGATCCTTTTCTCAAACAGCTCTAAAGACGTCCGAAGCCTTTGGGGAAGTGTGTGTGTGGTGTCTGTGGGGTCAAAGGGTGTGCACTGAGGTTACTGCTGTAAAGGCATTTGTACCATCTCACTGTAACAGTGTGTGGGTGGCATTTACGTTACTTGAATTTCCCAACAATAAATCAACCTCTAATTAACCAAAATCAGCACACTGAGAACTCTTCGATGAAGCTCACCGTAAAGGTGATTTTCGATAATTCTAGCCACCGTTATGCTTTTCTCTCATGGCCTGGAGGGTGAGCAAAATGTCCTACAGCAGAGAAACATTTAGGAGACCAGCCATCCACAAACAGGGGTTCCCTGGTGGTGCTGTCCATGTAAACTGGCTGCAATGCCGGCATCCACGATGCCCTTGTCACCCCCACGATCACCTGTTTCCCAAAATGTTGCCCCTCTGCCATCAATGAGAAGAAAAGGCGTTCAGACCTTAGATTACTGCGTCAGTCAGCTCTCTCCCAAAGGCCTATAAACCTTTAAAGCACCTATAAAACACTTGGAAAGGGCTTTTTGAAGTTTTTATGAAGATCAGTCTTTATTGTTCCTTAGAGATGAGCGCAGCTCCACTGGCGCCTCTGTGCTTTCTGTAAGTGCCAGTGAATTTGAAGGGGGGGGGGAGCTTGCAGAGGTCCCAAAAAGGAATGAGAAAAGGGTGTCTGCACAAGTGAATGTGCCTTTGTGTGCCTAGGCACAGGGATGCTCTCTGTCTTTCTTTCTCATCCTCTCTCTTTCTCGTTCTCTATTTTTGTCTTTCTTGTTCTCTTTCACTCTCTCTATTTCTCTCTTTCTCTTTCTCGTTCTCTCTATTTCTCTCTTTCTCATTCTCTTTCTTGTTCTCTCTTTCTCTTTCTCTCACTAGTTCTCTCTTGTTCTCTCTCACTCTCTCGTTCTTTCTCACTCTCTATCGTTCTCTATCTCTTTCTCATTCTCTTTCTCTCTATTTCGCTCTTTCTCATTCTCTTTCTCTCTATTTCTCTCGTTCTCGTTCTCTCTCTCTCTCTCCCTCTGCCCCCCACCCCCGCTGTCTCTGAGATGACACAGCACAGATTGCACCGTCTCTGCGTTCCTGAAACCGGACGATCTTCTCTTCCATCTCCTCCTGAAAAACGCGCACATCCATGGAAGCCAAGATCCTTCAATGGCACAGGGGAGATAGAGGCTGCCACCCCCCACCAAACAGTGCCTGTGCACTACACCAGAGCTGCCAAGCAAAGGGGCAAAGCTCTCTCGTACATAATTCATACACAGACACAAACACACATTTAGAAGTGATTCCGTTATGTCCTTTAACACATGTTCAGGATCTGGTGTTTAGTTAATAGGGTGAAAATTTAAACTACCCAACCCCCTCTCCCAAACTGCGACGGGCTCTCAGGAAGATTTGGCAACCAGATATGACTCCAGGTCTGCCATGCATTGTCAGAAAAAAAAGAAAAATTTGTTTTAATCCAGTCACTCAGAAAAAATCACCAACATTTGCAAAAACCAGGTGAGTGACTCTGTTGTCATTCCCTGTCCTAAAACCTGCCTTCACTAATATCCCTGGTATTCCATGTTCCAGTTTGACAGTCTGAATATCTCCCTGGATATAGTGGACAACACGGCACCAAACTTTGCAAAGACACTCTGAGCTTGAGGTACTCTGATACAGTTCCAGCACACCGCTTAATTGCCAGGTCATTATTTCGATGTCTTTTAACGTCATATTTTAGCAGGATCTGGATGGTCTGACGGACACATGGGCTGACCCCAGTTTTGGATTTGCATGTACAAACATATACATTTAGAAGCAATCGGCCCAGAAACTGAAAAATAAAATGAAATTGTGGGTTAGCCCACTCGTCCATGGGACCATCCAACTGTGCTGTCCTGATGTGCAGGAGCTTGAGTCAATCGTTCAGTTTCAGGATTCTGATGATCTGGCAGATCTTTTGTACTACGATTTTTAAAATAAAGCTGCAATTTTGATTTTTGAAGTATTGCATTTCTAAGCAGCCTTGCATCCCAGGAGTATGAGAACTGCTTCAAGTGCCATGTCTTGTGATTTCTTTTTGAATTGTCCTACAACAGGCATTCTAATGCTGCTGATTAACCCAATAAATGAAAAGGATATGATTCTAATATAGTAATAAGTCAGATTGATTTAGAATTAATGTAGAACTTAAATAGATTTTTCATACTGCATTAAAAGTGCATTAATTGATAACTGTTTACGCATCAAAATTTTGGCTTCAGATATATTTTCAACATTTTTCGATTCAGATCTCTGATTCTGAAGGTGGACATTAGGGTTGCTTTGACTGGTTAAACTTATGTTACTAACTTTATTACCTCTTTTACTAAAAAAACTAACAGAGATGTGCACAAAGTCTTCTTTTAAGACTCCCCTTAAACAAGCCTCACAGGAACCTTGACGCTGAACACTCGAACCCTCGCGAGGAGCGAGAGTGGAGGAAATATTGGATGCGTCTGCTGTCCTTAAAGAACTTTATGGAAACGCAACTTTCCCCAGTCCTCCCGCAATGCGTATCCATTAGAATGTCGGTAAGCTCGCTTTGAGCTGACCCTGAAATAAACTTCAGCAACAGTTATTATGGGGGTGGGGGTGGGGGTGAAGGCGGGGGAGGGAATTGGGACTGGAAACCACAGTCTTGCATGGACAAAGCCAAGGAAGGAAGAAATTTGAAGTTTTCTGGCCAGGCAACGATGGGATGGTGGGAGATCTGCGAGCGCACCATTTAACATCGGGAGATCTTGGCATGCATGCTGCCAGACAGGCCGGAGCGTCTGGGTAAAGTACGACGTGTGACAGATCCGGTTTACTGGTACCTTCCCTGGTATAATCTCCAACGCCCCCCCCCCAACCCAGTCCCCTTTGTTTTGGGGTGATGTCATGGCTTTTGAAAACAAGGTTCCTTTCAAGTTTTTTGGAGGGTTTTCACCAGGCGGTGGAGGGTGCTGCAATGAATGAAGGGTTCCCTGTGGCTTTACCCCCGTCGGGCACGCTCCGGTCTCGGCATCAAAGCCCGGCTGCCCTTCCCTGCCTTGTTGTTGTTTTTTAAAATATGATGGCTCTGATGGATGGAGTGATGATCTGGGAGTCTCCAGCGTGGAGCGGCAGGCTTCACCATTGTTGCCTGCTGGTGTGACGCTGTGTTCATATCTATAGAAACCAGCAGAGGTAGGGAAGGCATGCTTTTATCTCTGCAACCTGCACACATTGGCAATAAGAGGTCAAATCAGCCTCTCGACGCAGACACACACACAGAGCTCGCCCTCTCTTTCTCTCCAACACACACGCACACACTTCTGAGCAGCAAATTGCTCCCAGTATTTTGCGAATACCAATACAGCTTCTCCAGTCCGGTGATAATAACTAACGGAACATCCCGGATCCTTACCAAAGCGTTCGCAGTTCGGTCATTTCTCTTTTTCCAGCAGTTTTTAAGTGTTTAAGGGGATCCATTTGAATCTGCTTGCACGTTTTTTATTCTCATTATTGATTCGCCCTGAATTATATCATCCAGCCGACTCGTTGTTTGTTTGCGCCAGGCGTGGAACCCGATGGACTGTTTGAATGCTTCCCTCAGAGAATCAGGCAGTCTTCCATGCCTACAGTTCTCCCCCCCGCAGGTCTGCTTGTTTGTTCGCTGGCAGTGTTTGTTCGACACCCGGTGAGACATAGCGTCTGGGTCACAATCACATTACACAGAATTACAATGTAAAGTGCAAACATTCACAGAGTCTCTCCACATTCCTGTCCCTGTAACACTGTGCCTGATTTTTTTTTTTAAGAAAACTTAATCCTCAAAGAAACGCAATTGGCGCTTCTACTAGTGGCTGCATGCACCTTGTAACTATTTTTTCCCCGTGCAAAAAACACACACAGGAGTGTGTGTGCCTTTGTCCCCAAACCTGGGCTCCACCGGAACCGCGGCTGGCATTTCACCCCACGGCAACGAAGGAGCAAGTCTCCGACCCCGAGATCCCGGAAAACAAAGAAGGCCAGATCGTCAGACTGTTGTCTCAAGGCAAACGGGGCCTGGAGCCAGGGAAGAAGGTGCAGATCATTCCCACACGGAGATCCCAGCCAACTGTACTATTAGTAACCGCGCGTGAGTATGTGGGGAACCGGGAGATGGGGTGGGGAAGGGGGGTTACCTGCACCCGAAACCAATCTGAGGTGCGATTAAGACAACATAACTTCAGTTCCAGCAGAACCCCTACAAAACATCCTATTCCAGCTTCGCTTCCCAACCTATGGACAGTCGGTGCTGCTACAGTCAGTACTGGTGCAGTAAATGCTGCCTAAATTGTAGCAGGATCATCTCAGTTCAGGTCCGTTTACATACACATAACAGAAGTTATCGGCATGGTTCTTTGGCACAGGGACCTACGAGTCTGATGGATCAGTGATGTGCAGAAATTGAGTCTTAAACAAGGGCCGTTTGCATCATTAAGTAATCCTCACCGTTCTGGGCATCAAGTCGAATGCTGAGCTGGGCTTCTCATGTTCTGAAACCACGAAAACCAGAATGTCAGTGTCCGTCACCGCACTGTATTTTTGTAATCATCGCGGCTCCGAACACTCATCGAACTACAACACATTTCTTTCTTTTTCCTTTCCCGTTTATTTCTACCCCTGGAGAAAAGAGCCCTTTGAGTGATGGGGGGGGTAAGTGCGCAGAAACAGAAATGCTCCCTTCTTCAATGCCCCTTCTTGCCACCGCCGGCCCCCATGGTCGTCCCCGGCAGATCGTCTGGCATGCAGAGGTAGACGCTGTTATTGCTTGGCGGCTCCAGGGTCCCGCGGCTCACGATTAGCAAATTAGCGTGAGTCAACAGCTGGTGGAACCCCCCCCCCCAGACAGGCACCCCGGCCCACCCTGCCTGCTTGCGCCCTGGCGAGACATTTCCCAATCCCTTCCCATCGTAGCAGGGCACCTCCCGCGTGCCGCCGACCCCCCCCATGTGGCTCTTTCCCCAACACAGGGGGTGGGTGGGGGGGCTGGTTTATACCGGCCCATCATTGCAGGGACACACTCTCCCAAGCAGTAAAGGCCCCTGAGGGTACGTATGACGTCCGGAGGGACCACTAAACACAAGAGCTACATATACAGGCCTCCGCCTCGTAATTAAACGGTGAAACGATCTCCTGTACACACTCTGGAAGACTTCTGTTAAAATATACAGTATATTTAAATATGGAATTAAAAACCACTTCAAAAGCATCTGGCCTTTTCACGGCCCTCTGGGAAGGACAGCATGCCAGGTAAAGCCATTTTTCCTCCCTGGCTTATTCACTGAAGCTACTTCTGATTCAGTTTTGAAGCATCCCACAGGGGCTTCTCATGCAAACGTTGACGCTTTTTGTTTATCAGAATGGAGTGTTGGGTGGACTCTGAGCGACTAACAGCACCTTTTTGTGAGAGCTGGGGACAGGCTGATCTCCAAGGATGCCATCCTGCCATAGGAAAGACCCAGGGGGTGCAAGGGAAACGCCTCTGCAGCGGCAGGAATGCGGCGTGTTTTTCCGCCGTTCTGGAAGGTCAGATGAATTCGGCCCCCGTCGCTCAGCTTGAGAAAAAAAATCAAAACCGCCCCTTACAAAAGCAGCTGCATTCACCCGCTGACCCTCCCCAGCAGGCTTAAAACAGAATTTAAAAACCTGAGGCACAGAAATCCCAAGGGTCCTGGACCTTTTATTTCACAAATGTGAATTAGAGTAATTGGGGCAGCTTTTGACGAGGTCGAACCAAAGGTCCAGTCAGAAGTAACAGTAATGACAGGAAGAAACTGGAAGCGTCTGAGTGATTTTGGGCCATGATTCCAGCGGCATTGTGGGCCAGTGGGTCCTGGAGACTTGTGGTTTTGCACTTTAAGGGCGTCTAGAAAAATGCCTACTCTTTAAAGACAGATTACTCTGTGGTTGCACAGTAATCTACCAGTCAGAGACACATATATGAGATCTACGACAGTACAGTAAGTTATTTGTAAGATACCAATCAGTGTACACTACGATGGAGGTACTATTTCTACAAGTTAACTATCTGCACTCTGCAAGATAATCATAAGAAGTTAGAGGTTATCAGGACTGCTTAATTAACTGATCATTCTTATACCACTATCGGATAATGTGTATAGTATATTGAACTTTTAACACTTTACAGTGAGAAATCTGTAAATCTCTCTGGGTAGGGGTAACTTTAGGGGGCTATTGACTCAGCGTAAGCCAATAAGGGCCACCTCCGACGCTGTCTTGACACGCAGCCGTAATCCTCAATGAAGAGGGGATCATGCCACCGCAGCCACTGTGTCTGTGTGAACAAGCCCCCCCCATGCCCAGTTTCACACCCCGCCCAACTACTCCATCAACCACCAGCACATAACGAGGAGCAGTTGCAAATAACTTCCTCAATGGTGATGCGCAGCTGATACTGACGGAGGAATGAGAGAGAACGCCAGTCTTAAAGACCCCTGGCATCAAAAATAGATGATGGGAAAAAGAGAAACCTCAGGGTTGACCTCAGTAAACCCCAAGCCTGCTGGACTAATTACTCCACATTTCATTTATATACACCCTTCGCTATCATCTTTTTATATACTGGACTCTAGTCACAGGGTACATTTTTATCCCTAGGAAGGGAGGTGCATTTGATATGGAAAATGTCTGCCCACACTGCAGTCTGCATGTTCAGTCAGCTGTGGGCTTTGGGTCGGTTGAACTGAACAATCAACTATGTTCTGTTGTTTTGACCTGGCGGTCTGAAGACAGCTGGGCTTCCTGCCACCCTTGAAGTCAGTGGATCTGTCACCGGCGGGGGACGTACCGTCCATCACTTCCGTCTGCGTCGCATGTCTCCACTTCAGCGTAAAGTGCATGGGGAGCGCGTCTGTCCATGGGATTATTGTCGAGCTCCCCAGTGGTCAGCCACCGCAGGCTGACGTTAATGCGCTAGCCAGTTTGACGGGCCCAGACAATAATAATTTCAGACAGAGTACATGTCAAGCCATATGTTTTAGAAGCTGTGTTTATGTCTGATCAAGCAGGATTAGACACGGAGTGAAGATTAGCCTTGCATTTCACCTGTCCTCATGCAGTAGAGGAACATTTATTTACACTAGCGAGAATAATCGTTCTGTTATTATGCCAGTATGCTGATTATGCCATCAGAATGTAAGGCTATTGTATTATGACTCAGTTTTAGCGTAACCTCGTAGCAATCAGCTAACGCTACACGCACTTTTTGTCATGCCTGAACGATCTGCTATAATGAACCACAGATCGCTATAAAATAAACATGTTATCCAGTGAAACTCACGGTGCACTCTGAAGGCAGTTTGAACCTGGGGATGGGGGCCCCAGGGCTGAATGTTTGACTTTTTCACAGACGTGTGTGTGTTTCTATGCCCGTGTGAGATGCAGCCATGAAGAAGTTGAGTGTGACATGTTTGCATTGACGTGTGTGACTGAGAGCAAATCGGAAGGATAGGCTTCTGTTTTCAACGGCACACTGAGGTTGAAATAACGGTGTTTGAACGTATGTGTGATAAAAAATAAAAGAACAGAAGATAAGCAGAAACGTTTTTGTGCACTTGTATCTTCGTGGGGGCATATGCACAGTTTCCCTGGTATGCATCAGATGTGAACAGCCTGCATTTACCTGTATTGGTGGGGCATCCATTAGCGAATCACAATGCATGCACTGGGGCTGCAGTGAGCCCCCCCCCGCAGTGTTGCCCTCAATGGCATTCAGTGAGCTGGATGTCCGACGGGACCAGTTGATGTCACTAGGAGCCGGAGCGCCCGCCTGACGTTTGGCAAATGAGCCTCCTCACTTTTAGGTCGCTTTGGACAAAAGCAGCTGATCGCTAAATAAATGCAATGTGAATGTATTGCTGGACTAGAAATGTGCCGAATGGGCATGGCATTGCACCATGCTGCCATCAGCAAGGCCTGCTCGGTCTGTCTGAATGACCCTGCTGTGTATTAATACGTTGGAAGCACTTAAGAAATCCGGCAAGCAAATAGGCGGTCCTTACAGTAGGTTCCATGAAAATGCATCTTAAATTAAGACACTTGGAAATGATTTTAAGTAGCTGTTTTAAATGGGTGGCACAGTAACCTCAGAACCTCCCTTGGTGAAAGTTCAACTCCAGTTCTTTTATGAAATGTAGTTTTATTAATATTCGGGGAGTTAGCAGCAAACAATCCATCACTAGGGTAATACAGCAGTTCTACAGGAAGGACCTCACAGCTCCAGGGCTACAGGTTCAAATCCCACCCCTACTGTGTGTGAGAAAATGTGTGTCCTGCGATTTATGGTGTCTCCCGCTCTGTGCCCTGTGCTTCCTATGACAGACTCCAGGTACTTCATGAACCTGCACTGGGTGCATGATTGGAAGATGGATAAATATACCTACATCGAGTGCTGATATTTAATAACATAACATTACCATCACCGTGTACTTAATAATAGGAAAAATGAGGTCTCAATACCCGTGGTGGGTGGGAGTATCCTGAAGTACCAATCAACACAGTATCCTGAACTAACCAATAAATGCTGGTTCTTCTCTTGCCCACTAAGGGTTTTGAAGCTTCATTTGTCCTATCACTATGTGTAATGCACCTGAATCATTTTACACGTTCACGGCCAGTACTTTTGCTAATTTCAGGCTATGATGGTATGAAGTGCATCTTTTCCTCCCGTCACACTAGCACTATTGAAAAATATCTTAAGAAAGTGGCTAATAATTACATTATATATACAGTTACTGATTGTTTTTACTCTTTTGGATTTGTGGGTGTTACTGCATGGGATATTTTTCATTTGTTTTGCACACAGAGCTGTCAATCCAGTATGAAATGAAGAGAATGGCTAATCTCAGCCAGAATACGGTCCCCATAGCAAACAAAGTGTGACCTTATTTCAAGGCTGTATTTAAAAACACGGGCTGGTAGCGGGTTACAGCAGTAGGCGGGACTAAAAGCTTTGTGTTCTTCTTTCTTTCATAAAATGAGATGTTTTGTCACTTTCATGTTGTTTACTGGTTATTTGGAAAAAAAAAAACTTAAAAATGAAACAAAATCTTCAAAAGTGTCTGTTAACAGAAGACAGATTTTACCTTGCTTTCCAAGGCATCTGTTTCTAGTTTAGTGTCGGGGCTGGTGTGTAGGTACGGATGTGGAGAGCTGGAGAGCAGCATGTCTTCCAGTTTAATCTGCGATTCGCGAGTGGGAAGGATTCACCTCTTATGTGAGGGTCAGGTAAATTAATGGGGGGTTGGGGGGTCTGGGGCTGTACTCTAAGAAACACTCCGAATTTTCCCTTAAACAGAGATAGTGACCATCCTTAACCTCGAATGAAACATTTATACACTTATAAGCAAGAGTCTGTAAGTTAATGAATCACAAAATACTTTCAGTGAGTCAAACGATGAATGAAAGTAGAAACAACTGTAGGACAACCAGACCTGTGCTATGCTTTTCATTCACAGTGTATAAGTATTTTGCCACATTTTGAGGCAAAACCTTTCACTCCAGAACATTAAAAAGAAAGCTTTTATGAACTCTTCTGTTATGCTGTATTAAGCTTTATGCTTTCTGTGTAAGTGCTAAAACTTTACGGACTGGTTTCCGACTCCTCCAACATTTGTGCAGATCATTCAGAGCATATGAATAGCAGACAGGCACTTGGAAAAACCTTCATTTGGCTGGCATCCTACATGAGAGAGAATGAGCACAGGAATAGGAGTGATTTGGCTGTGCATTGTCCAAAATATCTGCTGCAAATGGTAAATAAAAATATATAATTTAAGTACTTAGTATTACACCGGCTTTGAAGTGGCAGCCAGAGGCTGAGGTTTTGGTCGGGCATCACAATATTTTATGTAATGCTCATTCGTGGAAAAAGAGAGCGGAAATAAAGGGGAAAAAGGTTTTTCTGATTGATCAAACACTGGGGGGGGGGGTGAAAGAAAATTTGGGAGGAGGGGGGTGCAATGGCCCCTTTATCCCCCCTGAGCCCGAAGTATGATTTAAATTAATCCTCCTTTATATAAAACCAGAACATTTCTGGGAGGAAGTACTGTCATCTGTTGAGATGGGAAACTGAAGTAAAACATAAAACATGAGCAGTCAGAATGCTCTCCAGAACCACTTCTCCCGGCCTGCTAACTTCATCTGTCAATTCTAGTCCTTCAACATGAATGGGTTTTACCCACAACCTGTCGCAATGGTGTGGCAAAACATCAAAGACCATAAACAGGATGCTTTCAAAGGCGGTAGCTCATCGAAGGCTGTTCAAAAGTGCATTCTGCAAATAATAACAAAGAACGGCTTTTCGGAAGTGCATTTGGGGGAAAAAAATGCAAATAAGGGCTTTTTGGGAGTGCATTCATGAAATAAAAACAAAGAAAAGCTGTTTGGAAGTGCGTTCTAGAAACAAAAAGAAAGAGGCTTTTCGGAAGTGCATTTGGGACACAGAGAAGCGTTGTTCGGAAGTGCGTTCTGGAACAATAACAAAGAAGGGCTTTTTGGATGTGCATTCAGAAAAAAATACAAAGAAGGGGTTTTCGGAAGTGCAATCTGGAAGCAAAAATAAAGAAAAGCTGTTTGGAAGTGCATTCTAGAAACAATAACAAAGAGAGGCTTTTCGGAAGTAGATTTGGGAAATAAAATAAAGAGAGGCTTTTTGGAAGTAGATTTGGGACACAAAAACAAATAAAGGCTTTTCAGAAGTGCATCTGGGACACGAAAACAAAGATAGGCTGTTCGGAAGGGCATTCTAGAAACCAAAAGAAAGAGAGGCTATTCGGAAGTGCATTTGGGACACGAAAACAAAGATAGGCTGTTCTGAAGTGCATTTGGAAAACAAAAACATAGAAGGGCTTTACGGAAATGCATTCGGGAATCAAAAACAAAGAAGGAGACGGAAATCCTCTCGCCCTGTTAGCCTAAATTAACCAGCGCAATTTTTCTCTAACAGAAAGACAAGACAAAAAAACAACTTAGTTAACCTTTTTGTCACCTCCTGGTGGAAGTTTTTGTTTTGGTGACGCAGGGGTGACGCCACCTACTCTCCTTCTGTTTCTTCCTCTGCATCCCCCTCCTGCCCCCTCCCATCGCTGCCCACGGCTCTATTGGTCTCCACAGACAGCCAGTCTGTCTCTGCCGGCCCCTGGATCCCAAGCCAGTAATCTTGCCGTACCTTCGGAAGCACTTTTGTGTGGAGCCGCTCTCTGCTCACAACGGCAGGGACTCGGGCCTATCTTGGCCCGGGCCTCCCCTTAATGATGTGTCACCGTGCGCCCTATTGAGGCCTAAGGAAGCGTGAAAGATTGCCGCAGAAACAAAGAGCTAAGTCTCCTTGTTGTACAAGGCCAATTTTTGCAACTACCCCACCTCTAACCGTGGCCCCCGACATCTCCAGCTTTATTAAACAGAGCTGGTTTTATTGCATTATTTAATTAGCCATTCCACAGTAAACTGTCACGCACCTCAACCCTGCCCCCCCCCCCCATCCACCCCACCGGCGTCGCCGCCAACACCCCTCTGCTTCGTGCACAGCACTGCCCCCCGCCCCCAGTCCCTTTATTGTGTATCTCACGCAATTAGCTGTGGGCCAGGAGGCGCACCGCGGTCACCCAGGGATGAGAAAGACCGATGGGAAAGAAAAAAAATTTGAAAAGGAAGCATCAGGTGGGACTGAGGTCGAGGCCAAGAGGGGCACGGAGCAGGGCGCCAGAGGAATCGCTCGCCGACACTCGACAGGTTGGGGTCTGAGTTGCCTGTGGGTTTAGGCTCCTCACTCTGGAACCCTGACAGCATCATGACACTCTCTTATCTGACATCAAAAAAGAACTTTAGCTTCTCGAAATATGGCTTTATTTTTACTTAGTTTCACCTGATTTTCTCTGGAATGCCCTTAAGCTTTATATTGGTCAGACTCCTTAAATCCTCAGTCCCATTACATTACACACGGCTAGGACAAAGAAACATTTGCATGCTTTTGGCAAGCATTTAAATATTCAGTGTACATGTGACACTTTTGCACTCAAAACAAAGAAATGCATGGGATACAGTCCCCCCCACCTCCACTTGCTATAAGTCCAGTTGTCCAGAAACATGATGTCATCCTCTTTAGCTGACCCCCCCCACCACCACCTCCAGGGTCCCTTTTAAAAGATGATTATTTTTACCCCCCTGGAGGAGCTGTGAGGGGAGGGGTTGTCTTAATTAGCTATTCTTGCTGTCTGGTTGGAAGGGAGGGTGGTTCTCTGTGTGGTGCTGGCCCCTCTCTTTAGGCCCCAAACAATGGCTGCTGGCGGGCAACTGCCTTCACCCAGTGGGAGGTTACAGGGCCGGGTCGGGCCCCCTCCAGCCTTCCCTGTCTCTCCCTCCAAGCCCTGCGTGGGACCCCTGCTTTGTCTGCCCTGCTCCATGCACCTCGAGTTTCCGGGGGATAGCCTGAATCAGAGGGAACCCTTTAAACTTTGGGGTGCGCTTGCCAATTGGATGCTAATTTTACCACTGTGGCCATAACGGATCAAAGCAGGTGAGAGCATTTCATGACAAAACAATTATTATAAGTTCTGAGAGAAAGGAAAAGGATTCAGATTCACTCAAAACTCACTATTTGACAAGAAAAAGACAAGAACATTTAAAAGGAAATAGAACCAGCTCACCAGAGATGATCTTCTGGTGTGACCAAGTCCCGAGGACCAGTCCAGCCAGTCGAGTCATTTCCCCACTGCACATTTTGGAGGAATTTTGGCATTATTGTGGCAGCAAACGGGTCATCATTGATTTGTGGCAGGGGAATACGGTTATGTAGCAACTGGAACCAAATTTACTGATAGCACATCCAAGACAAAATTAAAAAAACTTATTATGAGTTAAATTGTCTATTCAGGCATGCATCGCAGCTGTATGAAAGAGACGGGGGAAACGGATGCAAGCCTACAGCACAGTTACAGCAAACACAGTGTGGTATTCCTAAAAATAATCTGACAAGACAAAAGTGCGACGACCTGACGTTTACGACCGAATCATAAAACACGTGCGTCCGACGTGTTTTCTTTTCCCCCCTCCCAAAGCCAGGCACCGTGCCAGTTCTGAACTTTTGTTTCACAGCACCTGGTTTGGCGATAAATGAACCCCCCACCCAATTGGTGTTTATAATAAACAGCTGTTGTTTTGATGTGGTGGGGGGTGAAAGAGGCGGTGGCAGGGTAGATGGAGTGGGGGGGGCGGGGGGCAGCGGACTGAGAAAGGGTTAAGGGCACAGAGCGAGGGCACTTTCTGTGGCAACAAACCTGTCATATGAAAGTGGGAGAGGAAGGCTCTACAATTGTGGAGGATCGTGTCTGCTTCTCCTCCGGTGACAGGGTAGTCCTTGTTTTATTCTCATGCTAATCACACGGCTAATTACTGCTCTGGCTCTGATGATCTCGGCTGGCCATACAGCCCTTCTCGTCAATATTGCCTGGCTCATTCATTTCCCTCCCACTCGTTCCTCTTCCTTCATTCTTGTTCATCTTCTCTCACTCCCTCTCATACCACTCAGGCTTTCACGGACCTCCTAGGTTCTTCCGTCCTCCAACGAACTCTCTACCAGCACCATATACTTCTCAGTCGCCCATGGTACCGCCAATACATTTATCCTGAACCTCCCAATACGTGACAGAATGTTAGGATCGTTCCCATGTCCCATGACAACATAAAGACTCCCCTTGTAAGACCGAACGGTCAAAACGAGTGCTCAGTTGTTAATTGTTAATGTCATTATTAATGAGTACACCAGGAATATTGATTTACTTGTCTGTGCATTGAGTGTTACAAATTTTGCCACTCGTTACCTGTAATTTGCTCAGAAAACAAAAAACAGTGTGGATAAAATGAAAACACAAATGATAAGAAACAACATAAGAGAATGACTACTGGATTTCCCAGTCAACACAACACTCTGGCCAGCCAATAGCCAGTTTACACGCTGCAGGAGACACAATTAATTTGATGTCCATTGTAGGACTGGACTATGTCCATCTTATTGCAGACAACTGGCAGTCCACAACCACCCAACAAGGCCCTGGGGAGCTTTGATATGGCAGCAAGCCGAGAAACCCTAGCCAACTTAACACCTCCCCACAGCAGAAAGACGTGAGATTTGCTCTGCTGTTATGGAGCTCCGGGCCAAAATCAGCTGACCTAACTTCCTCATCCTCAATCTCGTCTTCCCTCACTTGCTCCATTTCTATCTCACCTGCCTAACCCCTCATCCCAGTCTGGCTCTTTAATTGAGCTTAGACTGAGTTCAAAGCTTTAGAGGACGGATAGCATTTTTACCATCCTGAGCTTCCGGAGCATTCTCCTCATAGTTCCCATTTCTTTACCTTGCATGTGTTTCCTGCTCCCCTTTAGAGGCGTAATGCGCCCTGGACGCCTCAACAAGCTTTCCTCTCATGCACAATCCTTGTCTTTCAAGCCAGACTCCGTACTCTGCCATTGCCTCTCCAGGTATGAGATCCCACGTCCATGCCGTGCTTTGCCGCTCCCCCTTTTTTTAAACTTTTCCTGGTTAACCAAAATGTTTATTCATAACTCCCAATTTGTTGACAACTGCGAAATTTAATCTGTGTACAAATGTTTTGACATCTGTCTTCTGCATGCTGTTGGGGCACCAGTTACATAGATGGGTGCTTAAAAACCAGTTTAAATGAGGAGCCATTCCCATAATGACTATCAGGATTTGACACCAAGCCTATGGAGAATTATGATTTTTATTAAATGTTCATACAGAAGACTAATGTCTACATATATTTTATTTGATTACCAAAGAGTTCAGAGAGATAGGTCACAGAGACACGGGGCTGGTTTCAAACCAACAGCCCCAGCACAACAACATCATCCAGATGCGTAGGTGGGGACACTGGGCTCCCAGAAAGAATATTGCTGTGGGGCCCCAAATACATCACTGTGTGAACTATCCTGTGCAGCTAGGCATCAACTAGAACCACCGCCATCTTTCACTCCCCTAGTTGTGGCCCTGTCCATGTCACTCCTGATTCTTGTCTACGTTTAAAAATGAATCATAGGCAGGCCTGGATCTTTGCAGTATTTAAATGGAAATTCTAAAAAGAATGCTCAACCATACTTTAACCGGGACAAGATCGTGGTCCATCTAACCATCCACCTTTCACACCATTTACCCAGTATGGGTTCATGGTTGTTACCAATAAATTAAATACATAAGGCCTTCTATACTCAACACTTCTCTTCACATAACTGATTTGACCATGTGAAGCATGTGAAAAAGCTTTCCCACGGTAAGATAACAAATATTAATTATTCACACACGGGTAGGCTTCATATGAACACCTGGGGCAACACTGCCGAATGAAACCCTACCTGTTTAATAACATAATACAACATGTGCCCAGTCCCCTCCTGTTACCTACATCTCTGCATGTATTCTACACATTTCTGAGAGGCTTTAATATAGCAGTATACATCAGTAACTTATTGCAGAAATTCCCCCGGGGAGGCCAGGAGCCAAAGCCACATCACCAGCAGGCAACAAGGCCCTTTCTCAGGCTTCCAGGATCCGTATGCCGCCCCCTCCTGCCCACACTTGCTACACATCCCTACAACAGTTTCATCGTGAGGCTTCAATGACTGCTACCATGAAGGTCTTTACGGGGAAGGGCACTACTGGTCTAAATTCACACCTAGAGGGCTGCCAAGCATAGTTTATTTTCCCACTCCTAACACCAACGTAGCAACTCCACTGGGGGCAGCCCCAGAGTGGCAGTGAAGCTCCAGCACCCCACACGGAAGGCAGTAACCGTGACACCATAACCTCCAGCACAAGGCCCTCGGTGTAGCTTCTGGGTTCACTACAACATGCTAGGTACCAGTTTCTGTGTATCGCAATAAATCAATAAATAAATAGTACTGAAAGGTTTTTTTAAACAATGAGAGAAGTGTTTTCCAATTTAAAAGAAAATCCCCAAAATTTGTTTATTATAGGCTATATTTTTATAGACTCATGAATAAGCACAAATTCGTGTTATTGTCAATAAATGAAAAAACATAAATGATTTGCTTTAATTTTTCTTATATTATGGCTCACACACACACACACACACACACATATATATATATATATATATATATATATAATAGCCCTGTAGTATGTACTTGATGCTTTTTAAACTAATAGGTTTATAAAAACAGTCTGGCTACCATCGAGTCTGCGGTAATTATTTAAGTTCTGCTAATAGCACAAATTCTAATTTCCCTGTTGGCCTGCATAATTATTGCACGCTTGATTGGTCCTTTGACGCCTTCAAGTTTATTCTATGAGTTGCCCATTAAGATAGTAACTGATTACGTGTAGACACTCAGATACCACTAAAGGAAACCCAATTGTTTTACGACTTACGGGTTAAATGAGCTTTTCGTTTTCTCCATCCTGGGACGGAGTGCAAATGTAGTTTTAAATGGATTCCCTGGCTTCTTACCCAGAGACCCACGCTAAATTCCGGCCGCTTGTAGTTATGCTTAAATACTTAATCCAAGGCTGTAAAATTCATTGTTGACGTGGTTCGGTATCTCTGTTAAATGTGATATTTTCACATTTTCTCTAGTCCTGCAATAGCAGCGACGTGTTTGTACTGTACTGCCTCGGTCACCCCATGCAATGACTTCTCGAAAAATAAAACCACGATTTTGAGATGATATTACACAAGGTAATGAATTAAAGTACTGAAATTGTTAGAAATTCCGCGCCAGCAGTGTCTGTTAATATAAAACCTCATCAATGAAACGAGAAACGTGAAAAATCTTAACGCATAAAATCACGGGGAACTGTAAAACGTAGAAATATTTTCATAAGAAAACTGCTAATGAACTGACACTGCAAAATATTATGTTCATATTAACCACTATAACATTGCTACATTGTCAGATTTCTGCAATGCAGTATACGGTCCAGGGCCGTAGATTTGGCATGAATGCAGCTTAAGAAATTAAAAAAAAAAAAAAAAAAAAGTTTTATTCCTGTGTAAAAGTTGGTAGGGATAGTTTCATGTTTCCCAGAAACTGGTCAGAATTTGTAAGCACCATCCCTGCCTATGCTGTCCAGTGCTGTCTGCAGTGACCCCTAAACATAACTGAAGCGCACCTTCTCTCTGTGTCCTTTGCGCTGGAACGATGCCCCCTAGCGGCCGATGAGCAAACCTCGTTCCCTGAACCCGTTTTATGTGTCATACAGAATTCTGTATCGCGTCGTTTTAGTTTTTGATGCCTCATCACATTTAAATCTAATCTGAAATACCCAACGACGCCCAAACAGTTCCGAGTGATTACCAGTCGATGAGGTGCATAATAACGGAGTCTGCAATGGCTGTTGTTAAAATCTGCAGAAAGTGATTGGCTGGTTTAAGTATTCTACCAAATGAAAGTGTAATATGCTGATATATTTAGATACTATACCCATAAAGGATATACAATATACAACCAAATACGACTATTATTAGGAAAACTTGTGATAAATACAACATATGATGAATGGTATTATTAAACTAATCAATTTAGAACAATGATTTGATAAGACATTAATTGTGACATAAGATGTAAAGCCTGGTGCATGTGGCTGACAGAATCGATGGGCAGGAACTGAGGGTCGATTGTAACTTTGACATTACGATAAAATGTCTTCAGATGGTATTGTTGGTTAATAAAATGTACTATACACCGGTTAAGCAAAGCGTTCTTAGCTCGTTTAAAATAATACATACTTTTTTGCTGTTTTGTGGCTTATTGTAAATGATTTATAGACTTTCCATACCTACAATCATCAGTTCATGTTGCCCGTGCATTCAAACGCTGCATGTAAATTTCACAGGCTTAGAGTAATCTGCACAGATTGTCCTTGTGTTCTCACAAAATCTGTCTGCATATATTTCATCAGCATACTATTACTCTGGTAAGGCTTCATCTATTGATAAACGTAAAGTGAAATAGAAAACGTTTGCGTTTAGCAAAGTATGTCCATTTATAGTATTAATTGTCTGTTTATTGTATGACCTCGAGGTTCAAACTGCGGTTTTCTTTCATTGGGAATGGCCCTTTAAAACAAAGGCTGGATGTTAATACTGCTTAATGTGGACCTCTGAAGACGATGTTTAATGTTTGCCCTTTATCTCATGGGAATGTTATAAATTAGGAAACACTTAAGTGGTTCAATTAAGAATAAAACGACTTCGTATTGAACCTATTATCTCTTAAGTGTGTCAGTGTGTAGCCAGATATTACTGAGTCCAGCCGTCTGTAAGCAAAAACGAAAAGGAGAAAGGAACGAATACGAGGGAAGAGCAAGATAAAACTTGAAAAATGCAACAAGGTCAAATATCTATTTTATATCTCACGCGACAAAAAGACGTTTAGAAGAAGTCTGCGAAGTCTGGATACATGTGTTTCTTTAGGACCCTGTGGAGTCACAGCGATAGTGGCCGGTCGTGGGGGGGAGAGGGGCTGTCAATCATAATGAAAGTGACATGAGTGGGCAGGACCCGCTGACACTTTGTTCCATCGGAGGGGATATTTAACTTGGGATTGAGCTCTGCTCGCAACAGACACACACGAACACACAGTGTGCCTAAGCAAAGAACTCTTCAGAGGCAAGTGTCTCAAACGGGGGCTCCTGTACCAGGGGATACTGTACTGGCTACCAAGGGGATAGGAGCTCTCCCGGGGATTGCGACAAAACCCTTCCGGCCAGAGACTCCTCAATTCGGATTGCCGTCTCGCCATGCCCCGGTGGCAGAACAAGTAGTTTCTTGGAAGCAGTTGAAGTCATTGGAAAAGGGAAGGGACAGAAAAGGTTATATCTGACAGAAGCAGCGTCAGATGACAGTCTGTATGTAAAATGGACTGTGGAGAAGTTCGCTTGTATTAAGAAATATTGGAAGACAGTGCAAGACCTGTGGGCTGGAAGACGTTCATTTCATCGCTCTGAAACAGACATCTGTCCTCTTTCTTCGCGGATTGTACGTTTTCTTTGGAAAGAAAAAAAAAAGTGAAGTTTTCCCTTTTGTTTGGACCGAATATTGTTGTGTAGATATCTAAAACATGGGATTGTGATTTTAGATTGTACTGAAGAGTCCAGGGGAACCAATGTAAGTACCAAGAGAGTGAATTGGCTAATGCAGTTTCTGAAGGAAACTGAACTTTGGGATATCTCTCTGGTGCTTCTAAAGCGTCCAGACTAGAAGCTGCTAAACGTTACTTTTCAGCAAATGGATTTTGCTTTCATTTTTGGAATCTCTCAGTCCTGAACTCTCTACATCACTACATGAAGATAATCTCGACTGAGACGCATTTACTCGAAGCTGAGTTATTTCTAACTCATTAGACTGTTTTCGTTTTCAGAACATTTTGGATCTATTTTTTTTTTTTTTTTTTACTTTTTTCCTTCTTCTTTCCGCGAGACACGGATCTATAGATCGTTTCATTCCAGGCGACACTCTCGCGCCAGCCTCTGTCATCCAGTCTAGACAATTTGTCGTGGCTTAGAGTCTCTAAGTAACCATGACGACCATCAGAAAGCCAATGTGAATTTTTGCAGAAAATAGTAAAGAGAGAGGCAGGGACAGGAGACGGTGAAGAAGGAGGGTTATTCGATGTTAATATCCCTGCAGGGAGGAAATTCCCTCTGTGAAGAACTTGCAATCCTGAGCAAAAAAAAAAAAAAAAAAAAAAGTCAGAAGAACATTGCAAGTCTAGAGATCCCTAAACAGAAACCCCTTTGCTACATGACATTCAAACCCGGCATGGTCTATTAAAAGTATCGTCTTGCCAGTGCTTTAACATCGACTATTTATGAAACCCATAGGCTTCACATTTCAAAGTGAATAGTATCTGTGAAAATAACTGTGTAAATAAGTACAATCCCAAGAAAAATATGGGCTTTTCCCAGGCGCTCCTCGTTTACGTCTTCGTGTCCATCCATCTTGGTGTATCCCAGCATTTCTTTCGCCTGCGTCCGTCGCCCAGCGAACACCTCCCGGTGCCAGACCTCAAGGAGGACCCCGACCCAGAGTACGACCCCCGTGAGCAGGACCTCGCCGAGAGAACTTTGAGGAAAAAGCTCGGCAGCAACTTTGATCCCAATTACATGTCCATCACGCATCCCGTGATGGTGAATCTGTCCACCCCGGAGCCGCCCAAAAGGCTGCCAGGACCCATGCCCAACGAAATTAAAAAGCTGGATCTCTCCGAGACTCCGTATGGAAGGCGGGTGAAAGTTGGCAAGAAGGCGCGCAGGAAATTTCTCCAGTGGCTGTGGACATACACGCACTGTCCGGTAGTATACACCTGGAAGGACCTGGGAGTGAGGTTCTGGCCCCGCTACATCAAGGAAGGCAACTGCTTCAATGAGCGCTCTTGTTCGTTCCCAGAAGGGATGTTTTGTAAGCCCGTCAAGTCAATCACCAAGACTTTCCTCAGGTGGTATTGCCAAGGATTTTTAAAACAGAAATATTGTACGTGGATACCGGTGCAATACCCAGTCATTTCGGAATGCAAGTGCTCTTGTTGAGTTTTTATGGAAAAGAGGTGTGGGGGGGAGGGGAAACAGACTGGAAATACGGTTTCTATTGCACTGTAAACTTTCAAAAAAGAGATGGGCTATCGTGTTATATCGGAGAGCATGGTAGCGAATCTATTTTTATATATAGCATTTTAATTAAGACACCAACATTGTACATATTTATGATTAAAAAGCAGCTATTTTTTTTTTTTTTTTTTTTTTTTTTTTTTTTAATGAACAGGACCATATTTTATTTCAGCCCTGAAACGTGTTTTTGGGGGAACGTAGGCACTTCAAAAAGAAGAGCTTTTATTTTTATGAAAAACTGAAGGTGGAAATGTGTAAACTTCTCCAAGAAGTTTTTTTTTTTTTTTTCAACAGGACTTTGATGCTGACTGATATTTCACTGCAAAATGCTGCCTAGTTTTTTTGTATGATATTAATATTAATAATAATAATTGAAAAGTTGAGGATAAAAATATATAAAGGCGTGAACTCAGCTTTTGGAATACGTATAGTATTGTAGAAAGTTTAAACAAATCTGTACAATGTATTTATTATTTTAACGATTGTGACTATAGAACATAAGGAAATAGAGTATACCAGTAATTATGGGAGATGTCTACTTGAATATTTCTAAAATAAAAAGGAAACATATCGGTGTAAATGTAATTACACGTTTTAGCAATAAAGTCTATCTTTTAAACATGTTACTTCTGTCAAACTAGTTGCTTAACTTGTCTGTGTTTGTGGGGAGCGACGGTCATGGTTGATGCTGGTACTGAACGGGCTATAGTGAAGTCAAGGTAAGTGTCTGGATAAAAACGACCGCAGACTCCAGCTTTCCAACTTGAGATGAACGTTGCTGCTTATCCTGGTAGCTCACAGAAACCTGCTGTGGTCCTGCTATGGTGAACCGGATGAGGACGCATGAAGTCGGTGTCCCCTACCGATGTAACGCACACCTCCACGGTCAAACGCGTCTCTCAGCGCAACATCACTCGCTATGTTCATGTTAGTGGCACGAATTGTTCTCGGATTTACGGGATATACGCGCTGTTTCGCCTTGTGCACACCGAACACAGAAGCCAGAGGAGCAAGGATTTATAAATACATAAAACAATAGCTTAAGAAGGACGTCTGGCGACGGCGTTGACGTGGAAACCGAATGAGGGGTCTAGTCTGTAAACTGAGAAATGGGCAATTAAAATGTAATCCTAAACAGGGCTGCAACTGCTCGCTTTGAAATGGAAACAGCGGATGACTTCATTGGAATGGCGATTCTACTGCAAGATGCAGTTGTTCCTTAAAACGACGGTAATTATGTTACGGGGTCGACGTCATTAAAGTCATAGGCGGCTATAAACGCCTGGCGACAGATAAGAATCGATTCGGTCGCGCTGAATGGCACGAGCGTCTTCTTAAGCGATCCTCTTTCTTCGGCCTGTGATCGTTATTAGTTTTGTCACTCGCGGTGTCGTTTTTTTTTTTTTTTTTTCTTTTTATGACAGAAAAAAACTGGAGGGATTTGTTTAAGGAAAAAGGAAGCGTGCCAATCGGGGAGGGGGGCGCTTGCCTCGCTGTCTGCCCGGCCTGCTGATGTCTCGGGGTTCTGGAAGCTGGGCGCTGACTCCCAGGCGCCGCTCAGCCGCCCCCTCTCGACTGGACAGAATGGAGCACTTGGGGAACACAGGCACCTTTTCAAGTTCAGCCTGGCGTGTAACTATCAGCGGCGTGTGAAAGGCCACATTCTGGAGGAGCGCTCCGACACCGAGCCCGGCGAGGGCTTTTCATTAGCGCGTCGTCTTTCATTTCGTGGGATGTTTCCATCTGATTTCAGTGTGC
>JAACJT020000075.1:14865106-14909709 GCA_009936485.2 Gymnarchus niloticus | reverse complement strand
CCTCTCTCCCCCCCCCCTTCTCTCTCTCTCTCTTTCCCCCTCTCCCCCCCACCCCCCCTCTTCTGTGCGGTTTCCACTATGAGCCATGGGGCTCTTGTGAGCAATGTTTTGGAAGTCTGGAATTGATTTGAATGGGGAGTATCCTTCGCCCGCTCTTCAACCTATGGATGTATCGGTGCTTTCTCGCTGGCTTTAAACGTAAGAGCTGAGCGCAGTTCCTCACCTCGCTGAAGGCAGCCGTCAGCGGAGCAGTGGAGGCAGTCGGGGCTCCGGACTCGGCTTTTACTGGCTAAACTGGCCGGCAGAGCTCAGCTAACTGTCAGATAGGCAAGTAAAACAGGGAGAAAAAGCCTTTTCATCCTTTGGGTATTTACATTTGATTTTTGCCACTCGTTAATTTTTCAGTTTTAGATTCTGCTTTCTGGATTGTCCCTTTTTTATTTAATTTTAATTTTTTTCCTCAAAGGGAGTTTTATTTTAGGAACTGACAGCTTTGGTAAGTTTCCACTCGCGTCCTTATTACCATGTCTGTTATTGTAAACTGGAAATAATTTCAGTGGTTAAGAAAAAACCTTTTATTCAGTCATTGCCTGTTAACTTAATTTTAACAAGCAAAATATTCGCTGACTTGATTTTCTCTGTTAGCTGGCGTAAGTCTTTATTAACCATCTAAATGCATTGTTTCAATGAATCGTTTTAAGTTAAAAGAAAATACTTCATTTGGCGTGAATGGCACAGGGTAAAATATGAGCCATTTATTTATGAAGACAGACGAGTGCGAATAGACAAACTTAAAAAATGTTTGAATAAAATAGCCTGTTATACATACAAAAAACTGAAGTCTTATTTTAATACGAAACATGATATACAGTAAACACTGAAAGTGCTGCTGATTGACGTGTTTATCCGGCAATATGGGTGAAAATGTTGCTTTTGCATGTTGTAACAACAGCATTATATTAAATCATCATAATTACAGGGGTGTAATTGTCTAAAATCTGCAGGACTCGTGTGGATGAGGGAGGCAGGTGTAGCCCGTATAATCCAGGCATTTAAACTTACCGACAGGCGTGTGAGTGTGGAGTGAAATGCTTCCCCTCAGCTGGATCAGTCGATGTACTGTATTATAATATAATATAATATAATATATATTATTCCCTGTACAGCCAACAAACTGCGCCAAACAAAGCAACGCCTTCTGATTTTTCTCTTATTAATTTGCCGAAGCTAAAAAGGCCGACTTTCTCGGTCTCCGTGTTTTTATTCTATTTAATTCAATTTTATTTTTTGTTGGTACATACAGCCTGTTCAGCTGACATGTTTACGGCCGGATTTGATGTATTCATGCAGCATATCACACAGTTGCTCGAATTTACAAACAAGCACATGGGCAAAGAAACGGAAAATAAAAAAAAAACGCACAAGTCGCACGGTGAAAATACGACACTTCTCATTTTAAAATAATTTCTTTGTTCTACTATGCAATAATCGTATTATATTTCGTAACTAAATTTCTAATGCGAATCAGGTTGTCGCGCGTGATTTAATAAAAAGCGAGTTTAGAATATAGTTTCGCCGGTTTATAAAAAAAGCAGTGTAATATAAGATGATTTGGTGTTTTATCTCTTTATTGACATTTAATGTCATGTATGTAAAATAGTCATACAGCAATACGAGGTCTGACAATCACTTTGCATAATTAATCTTTGTATAATTAATCGACTCATAGAGCAAATTATCCCCCCCTGACTGGTATTAACCTGTTAGCTAAGGGAATTATTAATGAGTCCCGCTGAACTAGTCGCTCTGTGAAAGACCAGGGAATTTTCTGGGTGACTTTCATGCTAGAAAGATTTGAATAATCTATCATTATACCTGTAATTTGTGCCGTGCTTGCTCCTTAATAGTGTTCACAATGTAAAGCAACAGCACCGTAAAGGATTTTCAAAGCACTGAAATAGGACTGTTTTTTTTTTATTTGACTATTTTGTGGTCATATACAGCGATCACATCAGAGATTCACTTTTTAAAAATGAACAATGGGAATCCTGAACTCAAAAAATGGCAGGTAGACTCATGTAGGCCTACATACGAGGGTGACAAGAAAGAAGAATATATTAGTAAACGGATTCCACAATTTATTGTTTAACTTCTCCTGTCTGGAAAGTTGCCTCCCAGCAAACAGGGAACGTTACAAGTGTGTTACAGGAACGTTAAGAACGTAATGAGAACGTTATTGGACGTTGTGGGAATGTTCCCTGTTTGGTGGGATGTCACTTACATTTCGCAGGTCTGGAAAACATAAAGAATTAAGACATTTTTATTTTTTTTTCTGGAACACACCCGACGACCGTCTTTTCACAAAGAAGCGGACGGTTTGCGTTCCGTTTGGCGTGTCTGTTCATTGGTTTGTCTGCTGAAACTGTATCCAGGCTGCCAGTGGAACCGAGTTCCAGCATGTGGTTGGCTGAAACAGGTGCGGTACCTCAGTCTCCGCACTTCCCCCGCCCCCCCTTTCACTCGCAATGAATGAGGTGTTTGGCAACACATGGGATCTTCTTTTGAGATGGCAATTGATTCGTAAAACAGATCCCGGCTGATTAATTCATATGCTCTTTTATTTCCGAAACCAAAATCCCTCATTAGCACCAGACATGTCAGATGCAGGCAACCCCCGCCTTCCCATGCGGTTCGAAATAATCGGCTGCGGCATGCCCACGTGTCCTCGCTTTGTGGTGGAAACCCCTGGGGAGACTTAGCCTGGCGTGGCCTCCACTCCTTGCCGTCTGTCGGCGGGACGCTCTAACCGGCTTTGTACCCTTAGAAGGACGCAGGAGTGTATCTCTTGTTGCCAAGGCGAGTAGTAATGACGCCCTTGTTCCACAAGGAAGCGATTTGCAGTCCCAAACAGGTGATGGGGTCAAGGAAAATCCCCCCCACCACCACCACCTTCTCTGGTGGAACAGGTCATTTTCCCACTTTGAAACAAAAGGTTCCTTCAGATTTTTGGCATGCTCACACACAACATGAAAAATCACCTCACGTAAATTCTTTCTTTTTTACACTCTCCAAATCCTCTGTCAATACTCCCCCCACTATTCTGGTGACTCAAGTGGTCTTTCAAGATGGGGGCCATTTGAAAAGCATAAATTATGTTATGTTGTACTAAATCGTACAAGTAATCATAAAATGATAGTGTTAGATGAAATTAATTGAATTAGGTAATAACTGTCTGGAAAGCTCAGGTAATTGAGTTAACTTGGAATTTTCTTACAGTTTAGATGCCCTTTCTGCATGATAAGGGCCATTAGTTATGCCATGTGTAAATTACTTAGGTTGTTTGAGTGACAAACTGCTACTTGTCTGAGATCAGCGTATGTACAACATGACGCTTCCTATCTGTGTCCCCAGTCTGAGTTATTCACCTTTAGTCGCCACAGAATCTCATGACAGGCCCCTTGTGAAACCTGTGCCGAGATGTCCCCATGAAAGGTTTGGGGCCTCACCAAGTGCATGTGTTATCTTCTCAGATTTCCTCCAGATGCCATGGATAAAGCGGGCCGCTTGGGTCCTTTGCTCCCTGGGTAGAGACCCGCTTGTTCCCTCTTCACTCTACCCTTTCACCCTCTCTAAAAGGGGGTTGTCCCACCCCAGTGTCATAGACCCATAATGCCAGAGTGTTCCTCTTTACTTATATCTAAGGCGATTTCTTTGTGTTCTCACTGGGCGTCAGTGTCTCCCTTCCTTCATCATCGGTATTCTGGGTTGTCGCTTTGTTGGATGTGCTTCAGACTCACAGCTGACTGCAACCGACCACAGACCGTGATCTTGTTTTTCATTTCCTGGCTCCGCTAAACTTGGGACATGCATCTTTACCATGTTGACAAAAGAAATACACTGGAGATGGAGAAAAATGCTACTAACAGGTTGTGAACATAATCCAGTAACGGGCTTCCAGCGGGTGTGACCACAATTCCAGGCCAGTTTATGTGCAAGATTACCAATTCGGATAAAGAGGAAGCATATTTGCCTCATTGCCGCGGTTTCTTGAAAAAATTAAGACTGTGAACATGCCGTCGCTCTCAAATGGAGAAAGTACCACTTCCGCTTGGCTCGGTTAACAGACTTGATTGATCACAGCAGAAAAATGGTGGCGGGGGGACGTGTGTGGAGTGGCAGGGGATGAGAGAAGGGGCGCTTTTAATGAGTCCAGCTTCTTTTGAAAAGTCCTGGCACACTTGATAATGTGCGTCGGTATTTGAGCGCTTAATAAAATGATTTGCGGTTTCCCCTAGAGTTCAAAGCAGGCCCTGCGCTCTCGCTACTCAGGACGCACTTGTGCAATGGAAAATGCAGCCTTCCTGTTGGAGTGCTTCGGAAACCGCGGCCTGCCTACCGCAGCACTGAGCCAGGGGCCTTCAAGGGGAAAAAAAAGATGCAGCAAAACGACTGCCTGGTTAACCACTTTCATTGATTTACATCTGACATACCTGGACGTGTGACCCACTGGGCTTAGGTCCTAACTTGTTTTGCAAGAGGGAAGCTTGTTTTGCAGAGAGAATTTATTTTACCAGTGGGAATGGGTTAAACGGTGCACTAGGATAAGAAGGATAGGTATACTACTTTAGTGAATATATGACATCTGTGCTCTTTTGAGGTTTGTTTACATGGTGTGAAACAACTGGAAATCTTGAAGATGGGACGACATGAATCATGTTACGTTCCCAGCAATGGAGTTACTTCTCCGAGCTACTCCTGATGAAATGTTGATCTTATGAAAGCTAAGTGACTGGATGTGGGTGTTCTTCATAAATAAGCAGTGTGGTTACTGATGTGCTGCATAAAACACATTCCCTTTGTGTAGGTGTTTGGTAGCCATAGAGGTTGTGCTCCATCACTCCATATCACGAAAAGCTGAACACCCGCGGCTCGTCTTGGTGTCACAGAAACATGCGGTAATTTGTGATTCTGCTTGGACTTCTGCTGTGAGGGATGAATATGAATGTGGGATTCTCTGGAAGCTTTCGGGATGTTTTCAGAAACCATCCGCCCAACAGAACTGACCAACATGTTCCTTTCAGGATCTATCCATGGTGCTGAATTCCTTCTATGGTCACAATCAGTCATTTGTTCCATTCAACACTTGGCATGTTTGCGTCATTGCAAAAATTCCTATTTATTTAGATTAGGCAGTCTAATTTGGAGTTTCATTGATACGCCTCTCGTTTTTACGTGCCCCAACATTGCTTGAAGGTTGAAGTCATATTTTCTAATCTAAATGCATCATCGCTCATCTGCAGTGTCACCACTTCGAAAATACGGGCAATGGAGGACTGTTCTGGTTATATTCCCAGAAATTCCTTTTAACAAATCAAGATTTTCCTCAAAGCCTAGACTGAATTGCTACAAAAATAATTGTGTAGTTACCGAGTATTCCACTATTGACTAGAATTACTGTCCACTGTTTTACTTATTTTGTGCCTAGAATCCTATAGAGTTGTATTACCACAGTACTGGGTTACCAAAAGTCACTCGGCAGTTTGTTGACATCTGTACCTCTTTATAGAAACCTGCGATAATTGTTTCCACTTAACTCTTACTGGGTATCATCAGTTGACCGCTCTTTGTAGTGTTTCCATTAATAGAAAGCCCTTAACATTTTTGTCAGTCACTTTACCGGAAACTTCCAAAGTCCATAAAAACCTGTGATAAGCCAGTGTTTTGTCATATGACGCTTTACCAACAATGACTTTAAGAGTTTTGTGTAGCAAAAAGCCAGAGCCCATGTTTCATGTTTCAAATTTAACTTGTATTGTGATTAGTACAAATGTACTATATTAATGCTTTTTCCTGCTTCTGTTTTTTTAACAAACCATTTGTGCATAACACAGACTTTAGTCAGTTCGCTACCTCCCGTCTGGGTATGTTCCTGTAATACCTTTTCAGAATAATGGTACCAAATAGTTCAGGTTTCTCCACTGGGCTTATCTCCTGTTTCTTTGCTCATTCATATAGTAGACTTGAGTCCCCCTTCTGGAACTGTTACAGAACATGTCTAAGTACAGTTCCCGTTGATCTTGCGTTGTTTCCCAGAGAACAGGAACCGGGAGGCGGCGAAACGGCTCGATGGAGCCGCCGCATTTTTTTCATGGGTGTTCTTCCCGCCAGAGCAGGGTTACTGCAGCACAGAAAGTACTTTAATGAGTGCCACCTGACACTGCACAGTGGCATATGTGAGAGTACGGGATCACAGAACAGTGCTGGAGAAAACATGATATAGATGGCACATCTGGCAGGTTTCTTTCGCACTGCCCCTTTGAAGTTTACACCACGCTCGGTGACACTGAAAGTTCTTGGAGCACGCATCGGGGAAGTAAAATCTCAGCTCCAGGTTTTCAGATTTTGAGGGTGTCAGTCTATCCATCATCCACCTGCTTACGAGCCTTTAGACTGAGATTAGGGTGTCCCTGACTTCCTCCTGGCATTGATCAAAGTGTCCCTCCTGCTGTCTTCGGGCTGGGTTTCAGCCAGTGGCCCCTGGTCTTGATTACCTGAGGAGTTCTCCATTGATGGGGGCTTTCTTTATCCATTTGGAGGGGTTAGAAAGTCAATGGCAAGGGCTGTGATTAAGGAGGTGGTTGGCAGTTGGCATGGAGGATGTTTGGTATGGGCTGGAACCAATATGCTCAGTGGACTCAGCCCACTTACTTAAGTTACAGTGTTTTACGTGTGTGTGGAAGGAATAGTGTGATGGATACAGAATTCTGTCACATTAAAACATATATACTGTACATGCAGTACGTTCCAGGAATTTGAATAAAAAGAGGGCTTTGTCAGTGGATGTTTCTACCCATTTTTAAGTTGAAAAGAGGCACTGTTGTCGATAAACAAACAAGCTTCTTAGTAAGCACTCTTAGAGATATTTAAATGTATTGATGAGCTTCTCCAGTAACAAAATGCCAGTTTTGGTGTAAAGCACTTTTCAGAGGTAACAGTGAAAGCGGTAAATTAATTTAATCTGATTGTTGATTGATGGTCTGTGGTCAAACTCTCTAGTGACTGGTAAAGCTGATTATACCTCAACCTGGGATTACATGGGGCCTTAGAAGAGAAGGGAACTGTGGCTGTCCTTCACACAGGTTCAGCTGGTCAAATCAACAAAGAGAGGATCCAATCATGGGGGAGGGGGGCAACCTGCTGCCATCCTCCGAAATCTTCGAATGGGGTGTGGGGGTCCTCATCTGTCCATCTTCTCTCTTTCTCGTTCTCTCTCTCTCCCCCCCTCAGTCCTCTTCGTCCTCCTCCTTCCCAGCCCATGGAATGCATCTCAGCACCCCTTGTTATTTTAATCTCTTAACTATGAAAGGCGAAGAAAAGCACTGAAAGGAAAGAAGCACGATGTGGGATGATCTCCTGGTGACAGGCAAAGCTGAAAAAACGTTCTCCGGAATTTGTCAGTCAAGACCACCCTTTCTCTGTCCACGTTACCCCCCAACTTAGTCTCAAGTGGCGCGCACTCAACACCCAGAAGAACTCAGATAACTTTAATAATGTTTGGAGATCCTTTTGGTATATGCTGATCTATATAGAGCCTAATAGTTCTAATGTCCTTACATCCCCTCAAAATATTTAACTTTTTAAGTATAGACATGAAGGTTTCCTAAGCACGGATCTGATAAAACACCCATACTGTCAATCTGAAAAATTCACTAGAGCTTTTCAGTTATTATGATTATTCCATTAATTTAAATAATTGCAGAATTACCATCTAGCAGAAGGAGTTTTTGTCACATTTAATGATGCTGCATCATATTTGTGTGTTGTTCACGTGCTGGAGGAATCACAGCTCTTGTGAGTAAAGCTACTTCAGTGTTTCCTCAAAAAATAGTGTTTATGAGAGTGATAAAACCCATATTAAGCAAAGCAAATAATTGGCAATTCTAATACTTTTCTATAACCTTTATTCAGAGTTCTGAAAAATGTGCTTATGTTGTGATTTAAATACAAGTGAAAAGAATGTTAATTTAATGATCATTTATCTATAATATAATTCATCTGATGTATTCATATTAAGATGTAATAATATATTGTGTTTATGATAACCATACCATAAGGCCTGATGAACAGATGAAACTATGTTTAATTGTTGAAATATTTTATACTCATAAGGCTGATTTTTAAAGTGCCTTGGTCAAAGTCAGCATGTAAAAAAGTAAAGTAAATGAGCCCCCCCCACCCCCCATTTTCAGCTGAAGGGCATCCTGGAGGTCAGGGGACCCTGTGACATGGTTGACAAAGAGCAGGAATGGGTGTTCTTGGTGGCTGCCCGCATTGAAAGGCTCTGCCTTTCCCTTTTTGTGTCTTTTTCACCCCTCTATATCATTTCTGGGATCTCTGCACCAAAGATGGGTGCATCACCTCCCCCTGCCCCCCCCCCCTTCCCTGCAGAATACCCAACAACGCAGGTCCTGCTCTGGAGCACCAAGGCCCATGCCGACCAAATAGAGAACATTCAACCTGCATTTCCAGCTTTTGGCATAGAGAACAGCCCAGAAAGCTAGAATCTGCAGGGTTGCCTCGCACCCCACTGTCGGACGCTTCTGTGGATGCCGTCTTACACGGCCTACTGGCTACAGTTCCCTCACACAGCAGCGGAAATGTTGAGATTCCAGAAATAGTAAAATCGGGATCGTAAACCTGATTTATGTATGAAAATCTGGACACGCTGAACAGTTAAAATATTAGCACTCGCCTCCCAGATCGTGGTGGGATTTGTTACTTAGCATTCCTTCTGTGAATTTCGTAGTGGGTATCAGTACAGTTTTACAGCAGTAGTGACTAACTCAAGAATTTTTTTGATTGTTTATGTATAATTTTCTGCTATTTATTTTACACACTCCCTCGGTCTTTGACACTATTAACATTTTTTGGGGGGATGGCTGTAAAAGTTGTATTAAACAGTGGCGTTGGGATTTTCCTTTCTGTTTACACGTTGATGACAAGAGCAGACCGTCACAGTGGCAGAAAAGAACAGCCCAGAAAAGACTGTGTAGCAGTCCATATTTGGTAATAGATGGACAGTTGAGGGCTACTCCTGTTGTCTTTCAACTCCGTCTGTCAGCTTTTTTTCCTTCTCAGCTTCTTCCCCCCACCAACCCCCAACACGCGCGCACACACCCACACGCACGCGCGATTTCTCCTCTTTCTGTCCCCCCCCCACTTTTCTCCTCTCCCTTTCTCCTTTGCCACTCATTAACGCAGTGCTGACGGAAGCTTGGGGAATGCTAATTAGTTGCTAATTATATCAGCAGGGTCCTCAGCCAGTCAGTAACTCTAACTCCTGTGTTCTGGCCGGGCTCTAACGGAGTAGCTCTTCAGACAGGACCCTGGAAGCACGCTGGCCTTATTATATTCGCAAGACACCCCCGAGCAACTTGCTGAACGACTCGACTCGTCGAGGCTGCCTCTCCCTTTCCGTCAATGCGCACACACACACATTGTGGCAGAGAATGGCTTCAGAGGCTGTGTTGTGTGCTATCGGGCTGGGGGGTGTTGCCAGTGGCCAGCCAAATGGGGCCATTCTCCATTGCTGTGACAATAGCTATGTTTGGGCCCAATAAAGAAGGAGGAAAGAGAGCTTACTTTTGCTTTTGAAGTGCCCTGGAACCCCTTGATGGTCGGCTTTTGTTCTGATTGAGCAGGGCAAGCTGAAGAGGGGGAAAAAAAACAGTAAGAGTGGGAGGATGGCGAGGTGGTCTGTAAAAGGGGGGGCTCATTGTGGCTTTAATGAATAAGCGGGGCATGTTCCCGAAATGGGGCGCTCAACCTGGGAAGTGAGCAAAAAGTGATGATGGGTAGCGGGTGGGACTTGTCCTTAACGTTATCCTCTCCAGCACGAGACAGGGACACGAGGGGGGGGGGGGGGCATTACCCAGGCACTGCCTTTCCCCAATTAGCATCCGCTCCTGTGTGTAATCAGCACTAGGTACTCTGAGGTGTATTTATAGGGCTTATTCCAGCCAGGCTGGTTATCATTAAACCTTTCATGTGAAACCAGCCCCCACTGCGGAATGGGGCGTGGTGCACCCTGACGTGTCACATGACTTTTAATCTTTTCCTTTCAAACACCAGCTTCAGCTGACTCGATTTCCGAAGGCAGGCGTTCAGTCACCAGCCATCGTCGCCCTGGGGAAACTCTACGTTCGGTTGTGAACGTTTGCTTGATGTTGTGAGGTCAAGACCGTGGACGTGTCGGTGTGAGTCAGACCACGAGTTGCGACTCAGTGCGCCACTGACGAGTGTGAATTTGGTACGGATAATTTCGGCTCCTATTTTGCTAATTATATTCTCAGCAGTGCCGATGTGAAAGGAGATGGGCCCAATTTGCCCAGTCAGACTCCTGACTGAACTAACATGTTCTGCAGATATCATCAGCTTTCAGTCTTCTCACTTTCCCTGGTTTTTATTTATCGTTTTGTAAAACACGCCAACGGGCTGACGCCCGGATGTAGTGCGGACCTGGATTATCGTGTGACTTCTCCCCAGCTCTGAAGAGAGGCCACGCCTGACTGGAACCCCACACAGAGATCTGAATGGGGGGGCTATGAATGGGCCGCATCATTGAAATTCACCAGGCAGTTGTCCGGCAGGCCCTAATGTCTCTCTTTGCGGGCAGAGAGGGCTAGCTAAGTGTTAGTGGCACACACCCCGTCACGGCTCAGATCTGAAAAGCCCCCCACATGGGAAGAAATGGGGGGGGCTTTCCAATGTGGAAAGAAAATTAACATGACTGGGTATCAGATGTGAAGAAAATGTGGACGAGCGTGACGGATGCATTGACCTGATTCTTACTCCATTTTGCTGATGCTAAATACGTTTTTATAAAAGTTCAGCCGAATATTTTAAATGGACTACTTTAAATGCACTTGCTCCAGGCGATGATCAACCCACCGACAGTGCGAGTGGAGAATGACTTTAAATCTGGATACTATACAGGTCTGCTGACTTCGGTGTCTGGGTCCGTTTCTTCTTCCTACAAATGTCATCTGCCCATGCAAACCTGTTCCCCAGCCTCCGTGTCACCTAAAGATTCGGGTAGTAATTTTTTGCCCTCGGCATTTTGATTATTACATTTTAATGTGTATTATTGTCATATTCTTGATCATGGGGTCCTCTCTGCACTCCCCTAATCACCAAACCTGTTTACCCAGTCTGACCCTGACTTTGGACGTTTGCCTGCTGCTGTGTCACCGATCATAAGCTCTGTGACGCGAAGATGTCAGGACACACATACGGTCTGTCCATCGTCAGCATGTGGGAACATTTCCAGTGGTAACTACTGAAGAAACCTGTAACGAGAGTCGCGTTTTTGCTGGAACTGACATAAAAACCATTTTCAAATTATCTTTGCCTTCACTGATCACTGCAATCCAAAAACACTCAAGAAGCGTGTGCTTGTTTCCAATTAGGGGTTCATTCCTTGGGAACAGTGTCTATATTAATTTATATTTACAGAAAGTTCCCAACCATCTTGACTTTTCATTATATGTTCTCAACAGGATGTAGCTCGCAGAGCTTCCTCTAGACTACATGAGTTTTATTTATTTTATTTTAACGAATACAAATTAGAACAATGGTTCCTCCCAAGGTTTCTTCCTCCTGAGGGAGTTTTTCCTTGCCACTGTCGCCTTTGGCTTACTCTCTGGGGACTGTGAGCCGGGACTATGTAAAGCGCTTTGTGACCGTGCTTCGTATTAAAAGCGCTATATAAATAAAATTGAATAGAATTTATTTATTTATTTTTGCATTTTTTAAGCTGCTTGTTTTTGCCCGTTTCACAGCAGGCACAGAGGAGGGCAACCCCGAGACACATCAGGACCCCGCTGTCACCCTGAGGCCCGAACAGCATGATGAAAGAAGCCTGGAGGTGTCTGTTGAGCGCATGGCTCCTCACTCTGGCGGCGGCGGGGGCATCTAACAGCAACCCTTTCGCGAGCCAACAGAGCCCCTCGGACCCTTGTTACGACGAGAATGGCTCCGCCCGCCGCTGCATTCCCGAGTTCATCAACGCCGCATTCGGGAAGGAGGTGCAGGTATCCAGCACGTGTGGCCGGCCGCCGTCGCGCTCTTGCAGCGTGGTAGAGCGTGAAGAGAAGCCCACCGTGCGTACCTGCCAGATCTGTGACGCCTCGGACCCACGCCGGGCCCACCCCGCCTCCTACCTCACTGACCTCAACTCCGCTCACAACCTCACCTGCTGGCAATCAGAGAACCTGCACAGCTCCCCGCACAACGTCACGCTCACGCTCTCCCTGGGCAAGAAGTTCGAGATCACGTATGTCAGCCTCCAGTTCTGCTCACCGCGGCCCGAGTCCCTGGCCATCTACAAGAGCATGGACTACGGTAAGACCTGGACTCCGTACCAGTTCTACTCCTCCCAGTGTCGGCGCATGTACAACCGGCCCAACAAGGCGGCCATCACCAAGCAGAACGAGCAGGAGGCTTTGTGCACAGATGGACACACCGACCTCCATCCCCTCTCAGGAGGCCTTATTGCCTTCAGCACGCTGGATGGCCGTCCGTCTGGCAAGGACTTTGACAACAGCCCCGTCCTCCAGGACTGGGTGACCCTGACTGACATCCGCGTGGTCTTCAGCCGGCCGCAGCCACCCCGTGAGCTGCCCGGGGCCGGGCCCGGCCGAGAGGAGGATCTGGCGGCTCCATCCTTGCCCACGCCCACATACTTCTACGCGGTGGGAGACTTCCAGGTGGGCGGGCGCTGTAAGTGCAATGGCCACGCCTCCCGCTGCCTGAAGGATAAGGAAGGCAAGCTGGTCTGTGACTGCAAACACAACACAGAGGGCCCCGAGTGCGACCGATGCAAGCCCTTCCACTACGACCGGCCTTGGCAGAGAGCCACGGCACGCGAGGCCAACGAGTGTCTGCGTGAGTCCAGCTTTCTCTCCTTCACCGCCGGGATCCTGCTTCTCCTTCCACGGCTTGTCTTCTGGGTTTGGGTGCTTTAATCAGTGATAACTAAAGTGGTCTTTGCCAAGGGTCTGCGTGAACGGTTAGGGTTAAAAAGAGTCAAATTTAAGCTGAAGTAGAGCAGAGGGCCATCAAAAGTCCTCTGGCCTGATAAAACAATGCAAAAAGAAAAAAAGTATCATTTCATTATCACTTGAGGAGCTAAAAATAAGACTTTTAACAATAAATTAAAAACGTGACCAGCAAAGGGCTGTAATTTCAAGTTACCTCATTTCATTTTAATAGTTTTTAGGGACCTGCTCCTGATTTTGTTGTAGGCTTTGCTTTGTCTTTTGTCATAATGCCCCCCCCGCCGATGCCAGCTTTCTTTCGTGCTCTGCCGGTGGGCCCCTGTGTGTTTATATCCAATCACGTGCCTGATTAAACCCAAGGCTAGTAATCTGCACCAAGGCAGAGCTTTACCGGGTTTTAGGGGTTCCGAACAGGGACATGACTCCACTACGGTCTTTAAAAGCGACTCGGGGTGCGAGGCGCAGTGTTTGCTTTTGCGGGGAGTACAGTACAGGAGCCCCTCCCACAATCAACCAGGAATGCACGACGTCCTGCTCGCTCGCCCGGCCGCACTGGGTGACGTGAGAGAGGTTCCCGCAAAACCTCTGCGGTGGGAAAAAAAGGCTGTCGTAAATGTTGGAGAAACGAGAAGGTGGCTCGGACCTCTGGGAGCATAATAGGTTGTAAATACAAACAGCTGTCTCGGACTCTCCCCCATCACCTCTGTGCCACAACCTATTCTGCTGCTAGTTGACTGAAGGAATTATTATCTATCCCTGACAAGCGGCTGAATGTGGTTCAGAATTGATAATGAGGGATCAGGGTCAAGTTCAGTTGAGGTTCCGACATGTGGCAGCGGCCGCGGAGGCCACGTGATTGTCCACGCAGCGGCCTTCGCTCGAGTGTTGTCTCTGAACCTGTCAGCCGCGCTTAGGTGGCAGATCTTTCTCTCATCCGCATGAAAGGCTGCTGAATAGTAAGAAAGGGGCTCTGGGCCCTGATTGGCAGAGCTTTTATGACATCACCATGGACGAGCCAATCTATTGAATTCATGAAACGCCAAAATGGAATTTTGAAGATGTACTATTGTGCATTTCTGTTTTTTTCCTTCTGTATTGTGCAAGACCCAAGCTTGTTTATGGAACTTTCATGCTTTTTTTTTCCCTTTTTTAAACTGGAGAACAAGATTCATATGATGGAGACGATTTATTGTAGGATAAATAACCCATATCTGTTCCATATTATGGCCGTTAAACCAGTTTTGTGGCCAGTTCATTCTTTTCGTTTGGATGGACTCTTTGACAGAGAGCTTTTGAAGAAAACTTCAGCTTTTGTTTCTCGCTTATTGATCCCTCCTCATTTTTAACACTGCTGGAACTCAGGAGAGGACGTGCATTTTTAACAAATCGGGCCAAGAGCGATCCAGAGCGTGGAGGACAAATAGTTCTTTTTTTTTACGGTGAATGTCCATAAACAGGTTAACAGTTCAGAACCTTCCTCGGGAGGCTGTGTGTGGAGACAAGGACATGGGGGTGGGGGGCTGAAAGAGAGCAATGCAGAGTCTTATTTGAACCCCTGTCTCAGTTTGTTAAGGGTTAAGGGAGAGAATCAAATCAAATTTGCATAACAACAAAAGTGGTATAAAAACGAGAAAAATTTGTTTTCTTTAGTGGGAGGGGCATAGCAGGGCTGCTGAGGTTGTGTGTACCCGGGCACCATGTCCCCAGTTCTTTCTACTCCGATGACTTTCTCAATGTCAAGGAAAATAGTGCCATTTTCTGGGGTTCTCCTATTACACGCTTCCTCTGGGGACAGTCCACAAAAGAGCTAAGAAGAAAGAGCGATTAATTACTGCACAGACGTTTATGGATGTCAATGGCAAGCGTGTTGCTGTGGCACCCTGTACATGCGTTTTAACATTCAGCTTCAATGAACCAGTCTCACCAGCGGCCGACATGACCTCTTGTCACTGGCAAAGCGCTGCTGTTGGAGTGTGAAGAATGTCATTTGGGCTACGACCGCCTCTGACCTTCAGATAAGAAATCATATTTCAGATGTTTTCTGAGAGCTGTCAGATTACAAAGGTTTTCCTAAGGTCTTGTAAAAAAGTCGTACAGGATCACAATGCTACATGATAAAGTGTACTCCAACAAAACTACCTTTCATCTTTGCCTGTGTAAGATGCAATGTGAATTTTCATGAATTCTATTCCTGCAGATCCTTACATTATTTTTTTCACTCTGAGCCTTTTTGGTTTGGCCCTAAATGTGCAGAGCCGGATGCCAAGTCAATTAAAACTCACTCATTTTTTAATTTGTTTCTGGTGGACGAAATACAGCTTTTAAAAGTGAGCGTCTCTTTAATGAAAGAAAACTACTTTGCTATAGAAATGAGGAACGATGTGTATTTTTGTAAATTTTGTATATGCTGGATGCTGTGCTAGAGCTGTCTTTAGAATTGAGCTGCAGCAGATCTGGATGGGGGGGGGGGGTTACAGAGCCAGGGGACGGGGGTAAGGGTAGACAAGCTCTGGCTGGGGAGTGTGTCTGTTCTGTTAGCCCCCACACCCACTTTCCTCTCAAGACTGGGGTCGTTACTGAGAAAATATCCTGCACGCTCTGCATTGGGCTCTCCCTCTGCCAAGTGTGTGCCGTGGGGTAACATGGAGTGCATCAGGCTGGGCCATGATGTCATTCTAATGGCGGGGGGACACAAAGACACGGTGGTGGTCCATAAGGCTTTGAAAGTGTCCTCAGACTGGCAAGCTAGGCCAGGGAAAACAGGTCCGTGTTGTTGGAGGTTATGATATAGCGGCTGGTATGCTGACTTTTAAAGTCTGTAATTCCTAGGAATGGGTGTGCCCACGCATTGTAGCTGGGCATTATGGGTAGGCAAAGTAGAGTTGGGAAGGGTACCATCATCCAATGTGGGAGTGCTGACAGGAATAAGCTGTCTCAAAGAATCCTGAGAGTGACTGGGTTTCAGGGGGGCAGCTGGGGTGGGAGGTCCCCAGTCATCACCTCTGCACCCCCCACCCCAGTCCGCTCCTTTCTGAAGACTCCCTGACACAGGGCCTGCTCTGTGCACCGGGTCGGGATTCAACTATACACGGCTATTAATATCCCATTAGCCTTTTTTGTTCTGTTATTTGTCATCAGGAGTGGATAACAGCAGAGAGTAGCAATGAATGTTTCTCATCAGCGCTGGATAGTGACAGATGCACGACGGGTGTATTCTCCAGTAATGTATACTTTAATCATTTAAAGATCTGCCCGTCCTAAAAACAACACACAAACGAATTCCAAACGGTGTTGGCTGGCCTTTGGAATTCAAGCAGTTCGTAGGGCGGCGCGGCGGGCAAACGACAATTCGAACTGCAAGATTTTAATTAAAAACTTTGACAGCTTAAAACCAGGACCGAGACTCAAACGTGCTCCCTCGGAATCTGTTTATGGACTGCGTGGGCTAAGAGAGCAGATGGTAATTTAAGGGAGAAAGATGACGAAAACTGGGTTACAAAAAACATGCTGGAAGAGTGAACATGTGTTTTCTGTGTTTTGTATCTCTGAAATACGTGAGTGAGTAGGAAAGGGTCGTGCGTGTCTGATAACTGTCCAGTCTTCTGTTCTGATGTCTCCAGATACCAGTTACACAACTGGCTGAGGTTTCGCCGTCTCTGTTCATTAGCTTACCTCCTCAAACCACCGTTAGCATAAAACTGCGGTGTGAAGATTAACGAAAGATTTTAAATCCCGGCACGGCTCTTTTTAAATGAGCTGGGGTGAGCTTGTTAGCTCTGAATGTGTTGTAATTATGTGGCAAGTTTCAGTCATTTTGACCAGGTCATTTCTTGTCTGAGATTGGGTTTACAGACACACTGCATGTGTGGAGAGGCATGAATGTCGTGCTTATTAAACATTGTGGGTTTTTATTTTTTAAATAAGATGTGACTTCATCCTCATCAGGAAGGTCTTTTTCTCTGAGACACTCCTGGCAATTGAGGAATACGTCAAGGTGCCAGGTACACTTTGGGGCTTTTATTCTGCAGTCTGTTTTTGGTGCTTCTACTTGTCAGTTTGGACTGTCTCTTTTTTTCTGGCCGGGATAAAACAAAGAGGGCTGACCGTGAGCTTTTGGGGCGGCAGCTCGTGGAGTCCGTGTGGAGAAGGGTCACTGTGAAGCCTCTGTTTGGGAAACAATCGGTTGGAATTAAAAGAGGGATGACAGATGGACGGCTGGGGAGGGAAAGCGGGTTTCGGGGCATGAAGGAGGTGTGCCGCCAGCAGTGGGTCCACCGGGATCCGGCCGCCCGAACTTCCAAGGGATGGGGGTGGTCAAGGGACACCAACATGGGTACCGCCCCGTGCACCCGGGCCCCTCCCTCGGAGCACCCTCCTTTTGGGTGCGAGGCTCGGGGAGTGGTCTCAGACAGATGCCCGGGTGACAATTATACTTTCAAATGAGACCCTCACTTTCAAAAAGCGGTTCCATTCCACGGCTCTCAGAAAAAGGAGGGGGCACAAAGAGGTCTGCGTTCTCCCTCCCCTAACAATTTCATCCCCGCTCCAAAAATCGTTGAGATGTCACGTCCTTTGTGCCACCCAGGCGTAAAACGATTGGCTGAATTGGCCAGCTAGCCACCGGCCCGATGATGTCATGCTTTATTTCTCATGTCCTGCCCCGTCTCTTGCCCAGTTTGAGCAGGAGAACTTTTCCAGGTTGAACTGTAGATGGCGCTGTAATGGATTCGACACTGCTTTTCACAAAGTGGGTGTTGCTGGATTTCATTTGAGTTTAATATTGAAAAAACACATCATCGGGGTCTTCGGGTAAAGCACAGCATAGCTCATTTGACGTGTGCATCAACGAGAAAGAGGGAAGGATTAAAAAGAAAAATCCGTACTTTTGAATAATTTAATAGCTGAGCAAGAGCAACGGAGACCTGAAGTGGTGTCTCTGGGGCAGAAGCTCCAAAGAGAAAGAGAGCAGTAGTGTTGGGTCAGGATCAGACAAGGCGGTGTGAAAATGGAACCCCCCCCGGCCGACGTGTTGAGATGGATGAGGCGGAAGGGTTGTGGGGAGGTCAGAGCAGATAAATCGAGCAAGTTTTTCTGTTTTTTGTATTGTTTGCTTTGGATTCTGCTCTCATGAGTTCACACATCTCAAGTTCAACCCATCGCCCCCCCACCCACTAGACCATTGCTTAACCTGGCCAATGGGCAACATGCAATTGCCGCTTGGCGCACTCTTCTGCACGCATCCAAAATTCTTTGCACCAAAAGAAAAAAACGTGCCTCTTTCGGTCTTTATACTGGGAAACCAGAGCAGAGTTGGTAGACACGATGTTCCGTGGGAAAGCCCGATCCCAAACGTAGATGGATGGTGTGAGAGGGGCTCGCAGTTATGGCCCTGGATCAGAGATGCCTGTTTGATCGCTGTGCCAGCACTCACTGCCCGCTTAGTGTGCCCGCGGCCACGCTGCTGCCGTCTCTGTCCGGCACATGTTTGCAATCACCGTCGCGGCAGGGACGATATTGTTGAGCTTTTGCGTAATTTAATCTCAGCCGTAGATGAAAATGACTCCACGCTGCCATCGTTCATGGGAAAACCCTTTGGTTGTTTTTTTTTTTTGAATATGACAATTTTTCGAAATATGATCAAATCTACCATACCCAGACATTCATTCAACCTCCAGGTTTGCTTATGCAGAGAATGCTCCAAAAAAAAAGGAAATTTAAATGACATTCTCTCTGCTGAAGTCTGGTCTGTGTTTTTTGAGAATATCCCTTTGCAGTCCAGAGGAAGAGTATAGCCTTCAAAATAAAAGCGTCATTGTCAATATCCAGGGTCATCATGTACAGGTGACAGATCAAACAGAAGCAAACGGACAGCACTGGATGAGATGACGTGTAGATGGAAAAGATATCGGACAGAGGAAACTCATTCTGGGTGCTGGAGGTTTTTTTGGCAAATGGTAACTTATATACAGGACAGACCCATAGGGAGCCATCAACCCAGTTCCACATTTTCATTTTTTTTCCTGCTTTATTCCATGAGAACTTTCTCCACCAGCCTTGATATGAGCAGCCAGATGGTTGCCATGGGTTGATGAGCTGAGAATCCGAAATTGGTCACGTCATCATTTTATCTGCATTATGACAGTGGGATGTGTTGTTAAGGGATGCTTTTAGCTACCACTGTGGTGGGGATCCTGGGATACGGTTTGAATAAACCCGAGTTAAAACCTTCAGTCCTCCTTGGTGGTTTTTGTGGCGAAGTCAAACATGTGGTTTTTCAAACCCACTAAATTTCCATCCATATACAAGGACTAATGTGTTTCTCAGTGTCCCTTGGGATTTTGGTGAGTAGGATGGAGAACATACTGTTTAATATTACCAGCTGATTGTTGGGGTGGGGGATCTGTAGTTATTGTCTCGTTACATCATTTGTATGTTTTCATTCAACATCGAGGGGAGGCCTTCATGAACCTCAAATACCCACTGGCACATTTTCTACAAGGACCACCATGTTTCATTGACTGTTATCTTTGACATTTGAATATAACGTGCTTTCATTTTAACATCGTCTAGGTTTTCTTATGCAGAGCTGGTAGCAATCAGTTGACGTATCGCCATTCGATCCCCAGCCACCCCACCCCCCATACTCGTTTTGGTTCTGAAGCAGAGTGCTCAGATGCCACCCAGACTGCGGAGAGATGAGAAGGGGAAGTCTGAGAGATCTATGCTCTCGGGGGAGGCTGGGTGCTGGGGTGGGGTGGGGGTGGGGGGAGGGCATTTCTCAGTAAGGAGGGAGTAAAGGACTTGAGCAAAGGGAGACCAATAAGGTGACACCTGAGAGCAACTGCCAACCCTTCGACCTTTTACAGAGTGGAACTGTTTACCTTTTTTCAGTATGATTTATTCACTGCATCAAGCAATACATTAAAGGTGGTTTTCACACTCCCAGAATGAATTCTGCCATGAACATCCAAACATTTCCTGTTAATATTTTTTTGATCCGTGTTTTCAACCATCTTTTCGGTGTTTATACATATTCTCTTATCATTTTAATGCAGACCCTCCAAAGCAAGAGCTGGATCATTTTTATTTTATTACATTCATTGCTGACTTGTAGCTATTGTTTTCATCTCATTAAAATTCAAATTCAATATGATGAATTTTAGGGAGGATATCTTGTATTTTCATCTTGAAATTATTTGTAGTCATATTGATGGTCATAGAAGTGAGTAACAGATCTCTAAAACTGATGATGTTTTCATTTCTGTCTATCGTATCAACATTTGTATGAATTGTACTAAATTCTGAGTGTACTTTTTTTAAAAATCAGACATTTTTCCAAACGCCATCTCAAGACGGCCATTTCAGTCTGGGTCAGCTTGATTCTAAAGATCTACTCAAGAAGCCCCATAAAATATGAGGTCTTGTGGTACAGTTTTTCATATAGGATCTTCTCACAGCCCCTGGCTCTCTCAGGTTCCTGCCATCTGGCACATTGCTATGTGTGGCGTCTGGTAGCCACAGTGATAGCGTGGACCCAGAGCACCACCCATAACACTTACGGCATTATCACTGCTTGCAGCAGTAGTTTGTTTCCTAATCACCACCTTAACTGGCTTGATTTGTGTCTCTGTGAAATCCTCCCCGATTGACTTCAAGGCCAGGAGCACCCCCCCAACTTGCCTGATGAGTGAAGCCTACGTGTCCCACACGCCTATTATGGTGAATTGTGTAACCAAGAAGGATAAGAATGTGGCGATGATGATCACGATGATGATGATGATGGCAGCCTTAGGGGGGATGGTGATGAGGAAGTGGACCATGAAATGGGCTCACGCTGACATGAGGGCCCACCCAGGCTAAGTGCCAGCGTAATCTTGTCAAAACCAGCCTCCTCTTGACACCCCACCTCCAGTTGGAGACACAGACGTGCCGTGGGTGAGGTAGAGGAGAGTGTTGTAGATTATCGAGCTGCTGGGAGGGGCATGTCCCAGCTGCACTAACATAAGGTAAAGGTGAGAGAAATAAGTGTTTCCTGCATGTAAATCCTTCTCTGCAGACATGACTCAGCAAGCTGCGTGAAGGTGAACAGAGGGCTGTCCCCCAGTGGTCAGCACTGACTTGGCGGGGACCATGGGACAATTATAGGCTGGGTCCCGAGCAGGTGGCTCCTGAGGTTGGCAGAGCACCTTCCTAAGCTCCTGTGGCCAGTGAGGTTGGCCAGGAGCACCAGACACCGACAGACCGGAAAATGGCCGGCGCTGAAGGCACAGACCTCTTTCTCACTCTATCTTTGGTGGCTTGTGGATCTCTGTTTTAGGGGCACAGACATGGGATTTTGGTCAAAAAAGTCCCTTGCCATGAGCAGATCTTTACTCATTATGAATGTAAGACACAACATTACACGCCACAAGAAAAAGAAATTGGAAACAGACGCTGCCACGCCATATCTGCAACACAGAGAAGATAGTTATTAAGGAAATGTTATGGGCAGCAGATGAAAACAGGCCATTTTTTAAAGATCATTAGACAAGAGTTAAAGCTGTTCTGAGGGTGCCTATTTGCATGTGAAAAAAATAAATGAACTGTTCACCCCTTCCGTTATCAACTCTAAATTTTACTTGTCTGTAGTGCAAGATACATTTGAGTGACTAGCTACCTTGCCACTGTAAACACACCCAACATAATGGTACGAAAAATTGGATTGAAGAATATATAATAATAAGGATTTGATATGTGTAGCGGAGACCACTCGTAGATTCGGCTCAAAGGACCCAATGTAGCGGAGACCACTCGGCATTCCCATTCTTCGTGTATTTCATCCGTATGTACCTCGGGTGGGTCGTCCAGAACACCACTAGAACTAGGATAGGATCCTGGTAGATCTTTATTCAGGTTCAAGCTAAGCAATTTACACAACGTTCCACACAAACACTGAAAACTAAAGTAGGGCCCTCCAAAAACTACATCAAAAGCTATCGAAGTGTCTCTTAAAGGCTATCTAAAAGGGCTAAGATTAACTGACTCCTATGGTTCCACCTATCCTAGGAGACCAGTGTTAGTAACATTAAGATTTATAGTACTTAAGGAGGGCAAGAGAACACAACATTCTACCTAAATTCTAGAAGACTGACGGCCTTTTCTACAATATGGTAATGAATTAATACAGAATACTGAAAGGTTCAGATTGGTACCAATTACAGTCTACTGAGTAGGAAGTGGGGCATCTCTAGAGAGTTGTAGAAATTTAACTCCTCATCTTCCTTGACATCCCTTGCAAAGGGAAAACATGACACCTAGACGTCAGTCATTATAACAATACACGTACATTTTCTCTTATCATTCTTTAAAGTTTAAAACACCTCATACATAACTGTTCTCCTTGCAAAATACAGGATTGTAACAGGGACGTATTATTTCATAACGAGTGCCAGGATCCAGTACTGATCCAGAATGAACTGGTTTTGAGTCTATGTGTGATAGGACAACATCAAATGTTTTGGTTTGTGTGAGTTCAGCTCATTATTATGGAGACAATCAGCACAATTGAAAAAACTGGTTTTTGATATAATTTCGTCCATCTTCCTGTTGGTTCTTTCTTTTTCGGATTTCTAACCCCTCCACTCCCTCGTTATTTCAATCAGCGGTTAATTTGTTGCGTCCCTGTCCTTTGTTTGTTTGCCGAGTGCGAATGGCAGTGCCACTGACCTATAAAATGTGCTGGCCAGGCGTTTTAATCACATGACCCCCACCCCCACGCTCCTCCTTCGAACCCCCAACTCTCTCCAACAGATAACAATTACCGAGCGTTTTCAGAAATCTCCCATTTGTCTTTGATGTGTTAATGAATTTAAAAATGGCCTTGCTGGGACACAGTTATACCCGCTGAGATGAATTAAGGGGAATCGTGCGCAGCACTTCAAAACAAACTCATAAACATGCCATGTGCTGCAGAAGATCCTCTGGCAGCACAGAGCTGCAGTTAATGGCCCCCATGTTATTTCCCTTTTTTTCACCCCCTGCCCCCCCTTCCTCCTCCAAGCCCTGAAAAAAGGTGGAAAAAGTATAATAGGCTGTGATGCAGATTAAGGCCTAGCTTGGGGTCATTGACAGATCACTGAAGCTCCGATTGGCTGAAGCCACTGGCTAAAGTTCAGACAGGGGAATAAATCACAGGCCTTCAAGCAGCAAGTTCAACCCACTGGGTCCCTTGCCACATTCATTGTTCATTTATCCTGGTTTTAATGGCAAGTCGAGGTCAGGGAAGAAGTACAACCATGCCGGTGCCTCCCTCGCGGAATTATGGGTCAAACAGAGACCATCTTGAGGGTCTGAGCAGCTAAGGAAATGTGGTAATTCAGTGTGGGCGCTAATTGAGTGTCCACTATTAGTGCGTTAACAGACAGAAGTGCTCACAGCTGTGCTTTGGTCTGAGGCATTTAATCAGGTTTCACCCCCCTGCTAGCTCTCCCCAAGTCACTGGTACCTTGTTAAAATTGGTAACAGGGCTGTTAGAGGTGGAGGAACCTAAAGGAGACGTTTCAAAGGTATGGAATATAGCTCATGGATGATTTGTATATTAGGGGATTCCAGTGAAGGTGAAACAGGAGGAAACACACCACAGAGATCACCCTAGAGCTTGTCCATGTTGTTTTATCCTGTCATTGATTTGCTCACCATGTCCCACTGAAGCAGTGAGCGAGACGTCTGCAGTACGAACACACATTAGGATTTCCCGATTTCCCGCCATAAACAGTCCTCCAGACATGGAGCGCCTGGCCTTAATTCAAACGAAGTCGACTAGAGCTCAAGCTAGCATGGATGACGCCTGAGAAGCCATGGGAACAGAACGTGTGGTTCATTGTAGGAAAATGGCTGCTCTCTGGGGGAGATTAGAAAAAAAAAGTTTTGCATTAAGAGGAGAATTTCAGACAAATTGGCTGCGTAATAATAATCAGATGGAATTGTTACTTGTCAGTCGGATTGGGAGCCATGAATGCTTTTCTCAGAAAATAATACCATTTAACACATTTTTCTTTGCTATTGTTATAAATGTGGTTTCTAACAGAGGATTAGAATTGCTATGAATCACTAATTGCACATATCTTGCTATCTGGAGATGCCAAAGCCTTAAGGGATATGGCCACCATTCTTGTTGGGGGCTTTTAATTTGTCTCTCACAGCAGGAGTGTGGATTTTTTTCGCTCTAATCGTTGGAGATTCCGACTTCACCATTCTATGTTGGGGGGGGGGATATAAAGGCTTGCTTGATACCACAATGCATGGGTATAGCAGACTGTTCCTGCTGAACCGTCAGAATATCGTGGTCACGAGCCGAACCTGAAGGTGATTGCCATGTGGCGGGCACATGGCCAGGGTGTGAAGGGAAGGCAGATGGAAAACCGGACAGAAACGCAGTCCATCTGCGGCATGGCGTGCCATAGACCGATCTTTGCTGGATCAAAAAAAAAAAAACACTTCATTATTCAGATAAGGCTTATTGTAACAGAAAATTAGCCACGGGTAATTCCATTGTCCGCAGGCTTAGCACAGACAGCCACGTAAGACGCAGTACAGATGTTTCATATTGTTGTTCTCCCACCTTGACGATGCCAGGAATTCTTTGGCTATAGGAAGGGAACCAGGGTATGAATTCAGTCAGTCTTGCATCCTTCAGCAGTGATACAAGCAACAAGGAGGTGTTGCCAACTACATATGCTAACATCTTGCAGTATTTGTTGTGTATTACTTAATTAATTACTCTTCATGTGTAACTTTGTAAGTATTTGCTTAAACGCGACATTTTGTTAACCTGACCAGCATTCAGATGTCGTCGTAAACGAAGGTAGCACAAAACTTTAAAAAGTGATGAAACCTTGGAGTTGGCAACTGGCACAGGCTCTGCCACAATCAGAAGATGTCGGAACGTATACTTCTGAGAAAATTATTATAAAGTCTCTATCGGTTATTCAGGCACAAACAGCAAACAGCTCTCGACTGTTGAGTTTACAACATAATTTGAACAATTAGATCAGACTTAAAGGGAAAAATCAGTGATGCTTCTACTGAATCTATTGAATAAATTACAAATTTATTTATGGGTTTTTGTTGTATAGATGAGTAATTTTAGATGAGAAGCATTTATTCCAGACTGAGCTTCTCTGTATATGATAAGCAGAAGTGGGTCAGAGTGGTCCCCTAGGGAGCAGTCTTCGTATAAAAGTAGTTGTGAGCCCAGTTAATTTTTTTTAATAAATAAGAGTTCAAAAAATGTTCTTTTGATATGGAAGGAGAAGAAGGTGGATTGGTAGTTGAGGGTTTGTTTCGAACTGCACGCAGATCAGAACTGCCTGAGACTTGATTGTGGGTTTGGAGGCCAGGATTTAAGATAGACACACATCCAGACGGACAGTCCCAAAAGCCTCGTGGGGGTTCATTTATTTTTTCATTTGAACATGACTGCAGACATACTGACACTTTTTTCCCCTGCTTTCCTCTCCTGGTCCCCAGTGGCAAAAGAAGGATTTCCTTTCTGTGTGGTGGGATTTGAATAAATTGCAGCCACTGCCACACTTCGTACCTGACATTTAGATTTCACCTAACTGTGATCTGTCCAGCTCAAAACCCAGGTCTCACCTGACCAGTCCTCCTCCCCAGTCACTGAGAAGGCATCCACAGGACTGTGTCCGCTAACTACATACCAGGTTGGCTCTCTTCAGGACTCCAGCCGTGCCACAAATGTATCCCTTGACAGAGTCCGGCTAGTCATAGACTGGCTTACTTCAAACACACGTAGGAATACAGCTGTGATCCATTTAAAAATATCAGCCTGGCAGATAAAATAAGCGTTTTCAGCAATGCTCTCCTTGCATGAACTGCAGATCTGTTAAGAAAGGTGATTTGCTGTAATCTTCCATTAATTTTTAAAATTTTTCCTCTCCCGTATTAACTTCATATACCTATAGTAATACATATAGTATTAATGTGGCTATAGATCCAGTAAAGAGAACTGGTTTTCATGGAGGTTTCCATCTTCAGCTCTGGCCTTAAATAAATATGTTAAGCTGTTGATAAACGTTTAAAAATTCATCACGCAAGATTTAAAAATGAAGGTTTGTTCTGAGCATGTAGCCTTTATTCCATAGGGCTGGAGACTCTTCTGAAAAAGTTGGAAGGCAGTCCTTGCTTACATCTCCCCGCCCCCCTTTTTGCCTTCCCAGCATGCAACTGCAACCTGCACGCCCGGCGCTGCCGCTTCAACATGGAGCTGTACAAGTTGTCCGGGAGGAAGAGCGGGGGCGTGTGCATGAACTGTCGCCACAACACCGCCGGCCGCCACTGTCACTACTGCAAGGAGGGTTTCTACAGGGACCTCTCACGGCCCATCAATCACCGCAAGGCCTGCAAAGGTATGGCATCCTCCCCTGAGCTGTAGATAGTGGGGTGACCATTCTAGGGGCCCATACTGGAGATGGAGATATGCCACATAGTATATTGCACACAGCTGTATATATTTAGGTCCTGAGCGATATTCTTTCAGGGGCCCAGAATTCCTCTGTCAGTGTGTTGAACTTTTTTGAATCAGTGTTGCAGTGATGTTTAAATTACAAGGCACAGTCCACCTACAGATGCCCTGTTTGTAGTTTCCATTAACTAGGCAGGCACTGCCTTTTGAAACTGAAAATGTTGGCTGTGAACAACCACTTTTGTGAGAAAAAGAACTATTTAGACTAGATCAGGACTATAGTCGACAATAAATAGTATTTAAAAATTTATCTGGATATTTCTTTGGAATTCCACTTTTGCCATTTTCTGCACTTATCTTTCATGAAAGATTCCACAGAATGTTTCCACTGAAGGCTGTTTACCATATGGCAAATTAAATTACTAGTTGATTAAGTTCTGTTTGTCATGAGAGAATTGCATTTTGCAGATTGCATAAGGCTTCATATTCGTGGCAAGTATGTAGCAACGTGTCCCAGTTAAGATTTTTTTTTCCCCCTTTCCCCCCATTTCAACTCATGCAAAAAGCAACGCAAGTTTCCTGTCAGTTTACTGTTGCCTCTGGGAAATATCCAGTTGTTGCCTTTTCAAATCAACAGCAGAAGGGGCCTTATGTGACTTGGTACACTAGGGTCTGTGGATGACCATAAGAAATGAGGATGACAGAAACAGAAGTCTCACTGTAATGGTCATGAGTATGAGTGAAAGCTAAGGGCCTCCATCAGAATAAACATTTCTCCAAAGTGGTCCTGCTTTCTTATTGCTCCTCTATAAGTCAATGCTCCCGCCGACCCATTCGTTCACACCTCCATATGGACAGTCGGATCTGCTGTTACATTGGCATTGTCCATGTAATCAGGGTATTAAATCTATCCCTTCTTATCTTAATGGACAGAAGGTTTCGAAGGTGGTTTTGTTGGTCTTCGTCCGTTCTTTTAGTTTTAGGTTTTTGAATCGTAGATAAAGCAATTTGCAAGAACATTATTCAGTGGGTCCAGGACACGTGGTGGAAAAATACTGTTCTAGCGCTTCATCGCTCGTTTGCCTTAGACTGCATCTGCAGCATTGTGATGTTTTTAGATAGAGCGGTGACCGACCCGACACTCCAATTAGACATGCCTGCCACCATGGCACATAACGGATTCCAGATACCCACGGCCTCCCAACACTTGCTGGACAGACCAGGACGAGGTTATTTGTTTTTATCAAAGCCGACAAATGCAGCGGTCAGTCTTGCCTCGGCGGTAATAAAACTTTATCGCCTTGCCTTCAAAAGTCCGGATGTGTAGGAAATGAAAATCCTATGGCAATAGAAGTCAGCCACAGCAGCCGGCACGTTGATTGATCTGGGCTCTTGTTATGTTCAGCACATCTCTTTTAAGTCTCATTCAGCCCCAAGTTTTCTGAAACCCAGTCCACCGCTCCCTCTCCCCATGTCGTGACATTTCGCAGCCCGCTTGCGACAGAGGTCTGCAAAAGCGTCCGGCTTAACGTCTGAAATGAAATAATGGCAATAAAATACAGGTGTTTCCTGGGGAGTGTGGTGGTGGGTAAACCTGCTTCGAATCAGACCTCCGCAGTCGATCGGCCGTGAAGGCGCTCTCCTCACACTCTGAGTGCTGCCATTTAAAGGACGAGCGAGACATTGATCGATGGCCTGAGCGTTCGGCTGCTCATCTGGTCTCCATCACACCTCCCTATTTCCTGCAGGTATATCAAAGCCGCGATCACAGGCCCTGTCATTCTTATACTTTGGAGATTCTGGATCACACAGCAGGAGCAATAACCCAAGCTGGACAGCTGGACAGTAACCCTATCCATCCATCCATCTTCTAATCATTTATCCCAGTCAGGGTCTTGGGGCAGGCGGGGCTATCGCTTGGGCTCAATCTGGATGGGATGCCAGCCTATCGCAGGCCACATACACTGACACACAAGCACATGACACAGGTAACATAGAGATGAAAACTGACCTAACTGCATGTCTTTGGGCTGCTGGAGGAAGACGGAGTAACTGGTCGTAACTGATGTCAGAACATACAAATGTCACGCACGCAGATCAGTGGTGGGATCTGAACCCTGATGGTGAGGGGCAACAGTGAAACGCCATTGACCTACTGTGCCAAAAAAATGAAAAAAAAAAAGATTAAAAATATTTGGGCAGGAGGCTACCTCAGTATTGGATCTGTGTCTCCGTTATACCACAAGGAAGCTTATTCAGCCACCCCAAACTAAAGAATTTATTTTCTTCTGATGTAAACTGGGTTCCAACGAGTATGGCTGCCCATATGATCCTGGAGCAGTACTAGCAGCAAAATGGTAACTACGGGTGAAACTGTTCTACCTGTCAAGATTTTGCTCATTCAGGCCCAGGAGGAGAGATTTAGAGGTTCTAACCTGCTGCTTCTAGTTCGACGTGAGGCACGACGTGATGCTTGCGATCCTAGGAGGCGCAGGGCCAGCTTTCAGCGTGGAGTTTGGCACGTACATGAGTTTCTGAAGAAACTGCCAGAGTGCAAATCAAACAGACGTCTGCCGTCCTGGACCACGTAGGAACCTCCGTGTGTTTAAAGCAAGTCCAACTCAGGACAGCTTCTTCTAAAGTGAAACACATGTAAAGTATATTGGGGGGGAATAGGAGGTGATCCCAGAGAATAAACACAGAGATGAAATATCAGGCTGGAGCCAGCGCTGTCCATCGAGAGACACACGAAGCCAGCCCAGTCTGAGCCCATGTTATAAAAGGTTGAGACGAGAACATGTTTAACGGAAGCACGCCCACAGTAAAATTATCTTCTTACAAACATTGCCCCAAATTCTCCTGTACTCAACTAAAACCATATCCCAAGTCCCATCCCTATGCCCAAAAACACTACCTCTGTTTTTTCTGTTTTGCCAAGCTTTGATAAAACTTGGTAAGCAGCAAGAGGCCCCCACAGTTATTAAAATAGCAAAACGTTGACTATGCCTTACAGGTTAGCTTATGAACACGATTCAAGTTAAAAGTGCTGTATACCGAAAGCTGTCTTGTTTTTTTTTAACATTTAATTGCATGTCTCTCATTTTGTGATGCAGTGATTTGCTCTCAAATGATGCCAAGAGCACATAGTTCTGTAGATAGTGTTTTCTTCCCAGAATTACCCCGGTCCTGTTTTTCCCACCACTGACAAAATATAGTGGTGGAGCGCTGTTAAAGGAAGGGCTCGTCTTGAGTGATTTGAGTCCGAGCTGTGTCATTGTCCAGCTCTGATTGCGGAGGTGGGAAGTAATTGCCATCATCATGTCCTGGGGCAGATAGGTTGGCCAAGACAATATCTGACGTGACCGTTGTGATACTTGTTGAGTACCTCATCCAGAATGTTCCCTTTCCTTTTGCTCTGGGCTTCTAAAGACTGGCTCCATACTCGCCTCCACCCTGTACTGGATACAAGGTGTAGAAGAGATAAGTGTGGCTGGATGAATACTTGCCAAAGTCATTCACATTGGCTAACCCTGCTCAGGGTTACTCCCCAGGATGTCATGCTGACAAAGAATTCATTTTAAGATTTCTTGAGCTCTTTAACCATTAATTTGCATGACCTTCAGTGATCTCTCAAAGCCACAGTGAGTGTGCTGTCCAAATTTCCAAATGCTTTAACTCATAACTTCTCATCAGGATGGAAGCTTTAAGCTATTGAATGCCAAAACTATAGGGGTTAAGACCATTGATAACATTTTGGTTCTCATGGGGTTAAATCAGTTGAATGGTGAGTGTTTGGTTAATGCTCTTTGAACCCTAGCTTCTCCCTTCAGTAGGTTTCCACTTGGCTAATTGGCACTGGTTCTCCTGCAAGGCAGCATGTGAGTAGCCTGTAAAAAAAAAAAAAAAAAAGTAATTGGCTTGGCAGGGGGTAAGAGAATGAAGCTTTTTTTGGTAGGTATGGGGGAAGAGCAGACAAACTGAACTACAACTTCATTTTTCCTGTCCATAAACCTCAGTGAGAAGATGTGGAAAGTGAGGGACATTGGGAGCTTTATGTAGATGTTGGCAAATGATCTCGTGATAAGATGCGTCCCACTCACCACAAGAACGTTTGTGCCAGACTTTTTACGTTTCTCATAAACACGGGGAAACGGCCTCTTTGTTGATGTTTCTCTCTTCTTCAAGACTTCTGTTTCAACATTCCCCTTCTGGCTTTATATTTTCAACTTCAGGTTCCCTGTCCTCGTCTACACAGAGAGATTTAATAGCCCCTAAAATAAACCTCAAGCACCCACGTACTCCCTTCTGCTTTTCCCTTGTTCGGCGATGCTTGGCACTTGTTTCTACTCCTCGCTTCTGTAGTCCTGCCCTTATTTTTCCACCAACAGAGCAGAGGTTTCCCCCAGCTGCCCACCGCAACACCGGCTGTACAGTCTTGAAAAGTCATCAACATCCACAGCATTTTTTTTCTTAACTGCTGTAAGGCTCCTCCACATAAAACTTCAAACATCGTGCTTTTGTGCAATAGGAGGGATAACATAAAAACAAAGTCATGTTACTCGCCTGTCGTTCTCAGGGCAAAATAAATCCGCTGCATTGGCGGGGTGACAGGGTTCTCATTCTGAGCCAACAAATGTTCTATGCTGACTCTTTGGGACCAGAATTTCGTATGCTAATGCGGGGCACAACCATACAGACATCTTCACAACCTGCATCTTGTGACCTTGCCTGTCCATTTGGCTCTCATCGTGGGGTTCTGGAACCCAAATCAACATGTGATGTGGATTTGTTCAGGTGAATAAATTTGTCTCACTACAGACAGTTACATTGACATAATGATTCTAGTATCCTTGGATGTTCAGTTTTTATGGTAACCTGAGCATGGGTACTATATGGAGTGTTATACTTTGAAGTATATATCATGTCATAATTGTCTTATGAGAAATACTTTTTGAATACCGTACACTTCATTTGATAGTACAGTAGTGCATGCATGGATTCCCCATGTTTTTTTTTCCATGATATTCCACCCCAGGACGGAGGCCTGCAATGTGGCTTACATCTGCTTTGGTGGAGTACCGATGTTGCAACTGCTTTCCCTTGCAACTGTCCACACCTATCATTTTAAATTATGAAGATTGTGGAATATCAAAATAAAGACTTGTTCATTTTGCACATTTCGGCTGACATTAGCATCTTGGCTGGTCTGACATACCGCGAGAAACAGTAGTGTTTCAGGGAGTCTCGGGGTGAGAAAGGATGTTGTTTCCAGAGATAAGATAGAGCTGCATCTCTGGTTTCAGTCTGTGCTGGGGAAAGCATTAACCGTGTCGTCAAGCACCATTGCAACATCTGGGAATGCAGTTAGTAACACGGGGTGGGGGGAGCGTGTTTGTGATTCCAGGGTAATGAATACAGTGCTCACGGCAGATTATGATTTCAATCAAATGTCAAAACCGTGAATGAATTAGGTATCACGCTTCTTTTTTCGGATTAACGCGCACTGTTTATACACAGAAGGGCAAATGGATATGTAACCATTTGCCTGTTTGTTTGGTAGGGTTGTGCAAGAACAACTAATCGGGGTCACTCGAATACTGCAAAGCAGGCCTACACAGGTCTCAGGAAGCAGCAGAGCAGTTTTTATGGCAACACTCAAATGACGAAGTTTACAATGCAATACTTCCATATTTGGATTTGACAGTCCATCAAGAAATAGACCATGTCTGTGTCCACGGCTAACAGATCCTCAGCAAGCAGTTAAAATCTCCTTATCTCACACTACACCACAAACTGCAAAGCTGGGTGATCATTAGCATTGACCGAGCAGACAGCCAGCTATGCTCCACATTTTGCTCCTTCCACAGGAGTTGGTAAGCACGTTCAGATGGATTCACATCCTCTACTTCTCTTCCCTTCCCCGCGCAACGACCTCAGTGACTTCAAAGAAGCCGTTTTAGGAGCCCTGATCAGCTGCAGCTCGTTAGCACATCTGTGAGCGTGTAAGAATGTGTGAAAAAGGAATTTCAGACATTCCCAAACGGGTACACCACTCCCCCCAGCACCTGGCCACAGGGGCTGGCCAGACCGAGGCCTGAGGGCAGCATGGTGGTTCTCTCAGCGTTGTGCTGTATGGGAACCCAGGACTGCTGCTTAGTGCAGGGACCTCTGACCTTTGACTTTCTGCACCTACCTCCACCTCCGAGCACAGAAGTTCGGCAGACATACCAAAATCCCATAACAGAAGGGAGGGCAATAACCACAAAGCTCAAAGCTTCTGGTCAGGTGGTGGGAATCTGGCCAAGCATGCGGTTTTTGTAGACAGCTTCTACAAACAAGTTATTCTTATTGACACTCTAGAAAGAACACAAAATTGTGGCTAAGGATGTGGACTCCATACTCAGAGGTTTCTGGTTCATGTGGCAGGATAATTGTTTGAAAATACCCAAGTGTATAAAGTAATAGAAGCAAAGTCGTTCGGATAAAAGCGCTGCAACTAAGCAAGGAAATACGTAAGCGTACAGCGTCCTGCTTCCTTCATCAACAGGTTGTTAAGGCCGCAGGGAAAAATTAGAAATAGTATTAAAACGCAATTAAGTCAGACAAAATTGTGGCAAAGAATTGAAGGCTGACTTGCTTTATTAATGTACTGTACCTGGGGTTCTAGAATTTTCCCAAAGGATAGTTTCGACCCTTTAGGATGCTGAATAATTACGTCTATCTCATTACCGTAAAATACCGTTGTTTACCTTTGTAATTTCTGCATAAAAGGGGGTTGTTTTCTACTAAATTAGTCTCAAACAAGGGGAATAACCTGCTTCTGAGTTATGTCCATTTGTTGTGCATTAACGAACCCTCATAGTGCCAGATCTGATAGACATTTTTAAAACATGATCCTATCTCTTTTCTGTTTGTTTTTCAAATATATTGTTTTTATTCACTCCATACTGCGTGACCCGATTAGAATCCACCTCGGCTCTAGTTTAGTTGACCGCTCATCACTAGAAAATATCGATATTTCAATCATACGAATGTTTTTCTTCTCTTTTCTTCCCCCCCGGCTATCAAGACGAGATCAAATTGTTTAAAAATTGAAACCTTGCAGCCGTTGAAACCAGTGGCGCTCGATGGCATTGATAAATTTTACAGTGAACGGAGTTTTACAACTTGCTGATATGCAATCGTATGCAACGTGATGTTTTTCTACCCGTAATATAATTACTGCATATCGGCTCGCTGTACTGGACACTGTTTTCATTGTTCAGAACTGTGCATGTGATTCCAATTGACTGAAAAATAGAAATTCTATGCTAAAAAAAAAAAACTACGCTGCAAACAATCAGCTCTGGGTTTTGGCGGTTCACCGCTAACGGTGGACACGGTGCTCCAAAGACGCCTGTGAGCGCACCCAGAGCCCTAGCTGTATTTACTCCCCGGGCAGAGCCAGAGGCAGCCGAGGATGAGGAGATTTACTGGTGTTTACAAAGAGGGGACAGGGAGCCTCTCGACTTGGACTCGGTTAGCGTCTCCCCGGGGGAGCCGCGTCCGCCCGCCCGCCCGCCACCTTGTAAAAGGAACCGTCGACGCTGACAACTGGCTTTGTCCGCGCATTTTATCTATTTCTTTATTTGGCGGGCGTCTGCACACTTTTAAACCTTCCAGTCTTATTTCCCAACACTGCTTGACAAAACCTTACCGTAACGCCGTGTTTAAAGAATCCAGAAAGGGACTTACGTGTGTTATTGCTGGCAAGATGAGCCGGCAGTTAGATGTGTAGGGAGACTGGGGCAAAGCAGGGCCTGACGGAGCGCTTAGGTAGCGTTTTCACTCTTGCTGCCAGCTTGCTGCAGCCAAAAAGCCTCTGACATACTCAAGGCATACGCTGAGAATGGTACAGTTTTGGCTGCACTGGAAGCCAATAACGAATACCAATGACAAGGAACAAGAAATCCATTACAGTGAGCGTCTCTTTTTTTTTTTTTTTGATCAATGCAGGTATTACCTTAGGATCTTTTTTTCATTAAATTGTAAATCAAATCATGAAAGAACTGAAATGCATGAAGAGTTCAGATAATGTAATTAATCAAGTATATGTTAAGCCCATATTTATTTTCTCTCCTTCCAGCTTGTGACTGCCATCCAGTGGGCGCTGCTGGTAAGACGTGTAACCAGACAACAGGTCAGTGCCCTTGCAAGGACGGCGTGACGGGCATCACCTGCAACCGCTGTGCCAAGGGCTACCAGCAAAGTCGCTCTCCAGTGGCGCCCTGCATCAGTGAGTCTCAGACCTGCAGCCCCCCACCTTTTCATTAAGTAGACCCCAGTATCTTGATGAGCTGACTCTTGATCTGGGTGTTGGTCGATTTGGAAGCACCACTATGTCTGTGGTATATACCCAGAAACCAATGACATGTTTGGTTTGGAAATGTAAACCAAAGGCTGCTTGGCATCTGGCTTGCTGTTCTGTCATTGTGCGGTGACATGTGGGAGGGATGCCCTCAACAGCCAGCGCTTTCGCTGTCTAGGTTGCTGCTGCTTTCTACTTGGTCTGTTGGACTGCAGTGCTTGGACCCTAAGAAGGTGGTGGGGTACAGCTTGGGATGCAGCTGGGGTCCAGTACCAAATGACCCAACCTGTCTTGTTTCCCTCCGTGTGCCATGTGAGGTGACGGAGCACGAACGCGCGGAGCCAGCAACAGCTCCATCAGATTTTGTTTCCTAGTCTTTGTCCATCCTACTGTTCTCAGATCACTTTTGGGTTCTTGCTGGGGATAACAGGTGACCGCCGTAAGTTAAACTGGCCTGCACCTAGCAGCAATTTATGTCAACAATATGCTGGTGTTCCAGGTGGTGCTTGCTGTCCTAGAAGTGAATGAGCATCTCCGAGTTGTCATTTGAGTAACACTAGGAAAAAGGTGTAATTCTGCAGTAGCAAATCGCGGTCTCAAATCACCCTCCCTCCCCAATGCTGGTTTGTCTCCATTGCCCCACAGCAAGGGGTGAGGTGGTAACTGAGGGGCCATGGAGGGGTTGGGTTGGGCACTGCCCCCCGGGCCAGACGGACCGGAGGAGGGAGAGCAGCTTGCCTGCCTGCGACTCCATGGGACAGGTGCTGTGCCCACCATCTCCACCACGGTTGAAGCAGATGGCAGAGGCTGGGGGTGGGGCAGCTTCACCATGGTCAAATGGCACCACAAATTCCAGTAGCGCCGAAGGACCCACGGCTGGAGCATGCTGGGGGGTGGGGGTTGCAGGTGGCATTGCCAGCGGGGCTCTGGATGCCACACTGTGGAAGCTAGTCTGGGTTTAACTCCCCTGCCCTCTGGACAGAGACATCCAGAAGGGTCGGAAGCCCACAATCTGTTGAGAAACATTCAAATTTGATAGAGACCGATGGGGTCGCTACAGCCTTAGTGCATTTCAGCAATCAGCGTGCAGCCCTAATGCCGCTCAGTTAGCCAAGAGGGAGGGGGCTGGCTTTTGGCAGATGTCTGTATTTTGAAAGGGTTATGCTGCCATTGTAGGGAATTGGTGGGGGGGGGTGGTGGTGTAGGAGTTCATCATTTTCCAGGAAATCAGCTCTCACTTGCACTCAGAGCCAGTTTCCAATGGTCCCATTGTCCCCCAAATTAAACGGCAATTCTGCTGCAAGTGTCCCGGCTGGCGTCCTGATTGACTGTAACACCGTAATGGTTGTGGGTTCTGTTGGTGGCACCTTCTGCATTTTAGCCACAGGCTTTTTCTTTTTTCTTTTTTTTAAACACACGGTATTGTCAGGCATCGAGATGTTGCCACGGCTGCAGTGGTTGCTTTGAAAGCTGTCTGGTGGAAGTGTAACATGCAGATGCCAATGATTCTGCTTGCTGGTTAAGAACCAGTCATGTAGGCATGTGTCCTGGTCACCTGGACCGCATTAGCTTTGTGGACTCTGTGTTGATTTAGCCTCTGTCTCCTAAGTAATAATGTTATTGGATGTGACCTCCTTACCAGCCACGCTGTGTACGTCGTTTTTTGCCACAAGGACCTTAACACCTCCACCCCACCCCCTCAGATAAAGTAGGCCCGTTTCAGATCTGAGGAGAGACAGCAGTTATTGCATGGGGAATCGCAGCAGGCATCAACATTTGTAAATACACCCTATGCATGCTGAGCAGGGGGTCACCCTTTGGCATAGCCGCACGTCGTCATCACGGTAATGTGACCAACATTGCCATAAGTTATCCATGTTGAGGACGTGTGTGTCAGTGTGTCCACTTTGCTGTCAGTCTGTTGTGTACTGTGCACGCTGTCTCCCTTTTCATATGTGTGATTAGACGGATGCTTACTTTTTCCAGTTCATTGGGGTTAGGTACTGTATGTGGTTAACATTTGATGCGAAGGGTGTAGTGCCACTGGGCTGGACTTACAGATATTTAATTTGAAATGGGAACATAATTGACCAATGATCATTTATATTATACGTTTTATTGTATTGTAATTCATGGTTATGAATTTTTACTTTTGGTTTACAATTTTTACTAAATTGTCTTCAACTTTCTCCCCTCCGCCCCAGAGATCCCGGTGGTGAACCCAACTGCAGTGGTCAGCAGCACAGAGGAGCCAGCAGGTCAGAGTCTCCCCCAGAGTCTACTCAACCCACCATCCTGCAGAATAAGCCCCTCCCCACCTCGCAGCCTCACTCTCTTACTTGCCGTCCGAGTGCTCGGGCTCAACCGCATTTCCACAAGAGTGTGAGACCATGAGCTGCCGAATCCAGCAGCAATGGCTACCGTCATCAGGCTCAAGTGGTATTTAAGTGCTTTCTTACATAACAGATGCTTTAAGTGGAGTGAACAGGCATTTCCAAGGTCACTAGTAGGTTGTCGAGTGTTCACCCTGACAGAAGAGAACTATTTCATTGCTATTCGAGACGACGGATTGGGTACATAAAAGAGAAGTGGCCAGGTGATGATGTCACTGATATGGCATCACAGCAGACATTTGCATATGGTACCTTTTGAAAATCGAGTGTGAAGTCTCTGTGCTGGTATCGGAGATGGAGGGTGGTGCTGGTTAATCATTCAAGTTTAATTTCTCACTTTTTACTCCTTCTGTTTAGTTTCAGTTTACCACCATAAATTCCTTGTCTGTACCGAGTGTCATATTCTAGAAAATGGTAATTGGCTTTGTCTTTCTGATGCAATTTCACACATTACTATAGCTGTTCCTTGTAATATGTGAGGTAGGACTCCCTCTTTACCTGTCAAACAGGTGTGCCCCCAATTGATTTTGAAACGTACCACAGAACATCTGGTGAATTTGCAACCCTCACCTTTGCATTGGGTTGTGGCCACCCTACTGAGATGCAGAAAGCAAGCAGGATTTTCGGTAACTCATGCTCGGGTGGTGGAGCTTGTGGTTTCTCCCCGGCAGAGAAGAAGCAGCAGTAAATAAAGATCCCTGAGTGGCCGTGTCCAGTTTTCAGTGGCTGCTCTTTTCGGGTCAGTGGCTGATTCATTCAACTTTCCAGGTGATTGGCTGTCAGTAAGCGGCTCTTCATGGGAAAATACGAGATGGCTGGCAGCCAGCGGTTTGCCGGCATTGCCGGGCAACCTCTGTGGCGGTGCTGAGCTCACTAATTGCCCTTTCCGGCAGATATTTTACATTTAAAGCGTTTCACGCGGAGAGGCACGCTGCCACGGCCTTCCTTTCAGCGCAGGAAATGATGCTTTCGGACATTCAGAAGTCAACATCCAGCGTACTGAGGAGATGAAAAAAAACTAAATGAAAAATGTCCGTCTCTGAACTGCATCATTGCCTCCAAAGTTCTGTTCACACCGGCACATTTGTTGAAGGCTGCAGCCTTCAAAGCGGCAGCATTTCTGTCTCAGCTCTTCAGCTCCATCTATCTGAGTAACGAATCAATGTAAATCAGCTCTTTAATAGTCCCGAATATCGCCGTAACTCCACCTATCCTCACTGACGTTTAGCGGCTTTTAACGTCGGAAACGGAAACCAGTTGGGCTGACAGCCGCAGCCATGTAAAACTTTCATCTGGCTCCCTTTTTCCATCATCTCCTGAAAAAAATTTTTATCCACCTTCCTCCATGACAGGGAAGGTCACTTGAGGGCCATGTTTTTCAGTGCAGCGGTTCACCCCATGGGCTCAATGACAAGGACAGGGAGACGGCACTGGGACTATGTGGAGCTCCTCCCCACAGACGTTCTTAACGCAGGGTAGCGCTGTGAGAAGCTGGCTTAAGCGCTCTCTGGTAACCGCCAATAAAACGCCATTGCTCTGATAGACAGCCAAGTCCCCTTGACATTTTTATAGGCGTTTTTCTTTTTTTCACAACGTTCCTCCACCCCACGGTCTCTTTTAGAGATTGACGTTGAAACCGGCAAAGCTGTTCTGCGGCTCAGGACGAGAAAACATTTTGTTTCTTACTAGAGGAAAAAGGGACTTTCTGTGTGAGTGATCCCTTTTATTTGGTTGGGTTTGGAACTTGAAACTGCCCCTTTGACCAGACTTCTGAATGATTTCATTTTGAAAGCCGTATAAGTGACTCGAGGACTGGTCAGTACACAACAACAAGCCTTTTCAAGTACGTGTCAAGATGATTGACTGAAGCCTTGCATTGGACTGGCGTTCCATCCAGGGAGTACGTCACCTCAGCTCAGCGTGAACCCTGGGATGAGATCCGAAGCCACCATGATCTTAACCAGGCGTCCGGATGTTGGGAACAGACAGATGGACGGCTGGGCAGATAACTTGCGATCTTTTTGGGTGCTCGAAAGCTGAGATTTAATTTGCTACTGACACTCCCCCTTTCATTGTGGCAGCCCCTCTGGTGTCCGAGAGAAAGCAGGGTACGCAAAAACATCAAAGCTGTCTGGTGTCGTAATTCGTTCTCCCTGTTTCTGTGGTGCGTTCGATGTATGTGTCACGAGGAGATTATCTGAGAGCTGGATTGCGAGAAAGCATCGTCATACGACACGGGACATTCCATTTCAGGTACACTAATATTTCAGTGGGTAGAATAATTACATTTTGAAAGCCGGAGAAATACTTCAAGTTTCAGCCAAAACAACATCCAGATATCTTCAGCTTCACATGAATCTAATTCTCTAAGATCCATTTAGCATGTCTTAGAACTGAACTTTATTTCAATATAAAATATTTTCCCTGTGAAAAATACTGACAATAGATTTTTTTTGGCACAGAAACTCATGAGGGGTTAGAGACTGAAGTGCCAGGAGGGGCCTGTTGTTGTTTAGTGCTGAGCTGAATCACTAAGCAATTAAGTAAATTACTCTTATTAAGCGATTGGCCGATGCATCTTCAACACCCACGATGGGCGGGATTTTCGTGTGTTGTCAGTCACCAGCTTGTTTAACCTTTGGATAACTTCACAGGATTCCATTGGATTAACTCAGGCAGTGATTGATAGGAAACGGTAATCCCACCCATTATGGTTTTCAAAGCCTCATTTCTCCCATTACTAGTGAAAATCATGCTTAAGAGGGACCCATTTTTTCATTCAGTTTGCATGGAAAAAAATTATTAGGAAATGAATAGCTCTCATGTTCCTTTAATGTGCTTTTGCTCAAAACATCGTGCTAGCTATGAATTCTTAACTGTTAGTTATGTTTGAATATGCCATGTTACAGAAAAATAGGTCACATTACTGAATTGCAGCATAGTACATGCATTAAAACCATTTAATGAGCATCCTTTACCTCTGATATCGTGACAGCCACTGTAATGACGGCATTACAGCAGACCTGTCTGGCAAACTGAGCTGGCTCGTGATTTGATGGCTATTACTGTAGATACAGATGTGGAATTTCCATAAAAACTCATTCAGACGCCTGCACTACCCCCGTGCTGTAGGCCTCGTTTTTCTGTAAAAGGCACTGGATTTGCAAGGAATCAGATATGAGCTTATAGTGTGGGGTGATGGGTACGTGCTCCCACCTTCTAGAGCCGCACTTTTAGTGAAAACTCCTGTTCTTGTGAAGATGATGACTTCCACCTTTTTCCCTTTTTTTGCTTGTCTTTCCATTCCTTCAACTGCTATCAAGCAAAGGAGCGAAAGAGCTGGAAATGAAATGCATTTTCCTGCCATCCGTTTCCCTCCGATTTTGTTCTAGCCTGGTAGACGCAGTTAATGTCATTAGCTGTCAGCTTTCTTTCTGCATGGTGTCTGTGTCCAAACTGATGGTCTTCTTTCTCGCCTCCTCTACCCCCCAGCAAACGACAGGAGCTGTTCTAGCTACCAAAAGCCAGTATGAACACATTGCTTAGAATGGGGGCACATCTATTTGCCTGCTGTACACAGGCTCTATTATACAGTGACTCAACACAAAGCATAGATGTGATGTCATTGAGCCCAGTGTACGAATGAGGTCTTGGATGGCAGGTGCGATTCTTTTAAGATTCCTATAATGACCCTGTGACCTTGTGACTGGGAAAGTTGCTCGGCAAGGCCAGTACAGCGGTGTGTCTTCGAGATGCTGTCAAAGAAGTACCATGAGCCCTAGCACGGCGAGGAATAAATTTGGAGCCAGAAAATGAACCTCGACCTACGTATCCTTGAGCTGCCAAGTCTGTCCCCCAATGCCTGATGGGAAGTAGAGTTTAGGGATGAATACATTCTTTTGAAAGTCTCAGAGATGCTGACATATGTAGGCCTTTACTGACTGGGTTTTTGTTTCTGATCCCGGCACCCTAACAGTCCATCATAGAATTGTAGGATCTGACACGCTTTCAAATTTACGCGTTAAATGTCCTGGGTGCTTATAGATTCACACTCCTTTACAAATAGCCGTTTTGTGTGGCACCCACCATGGTGTCTCATTCATGCAATGTAATGTTAGGGCTTGCATAAACACGTGCCCGAGCTGTTTGTAAGCAAAGTTGTCAGAAATCAGCTGCTGATATTTAAAAGGGAGTAATGGCTCTGTGTCTTTTTAGTGCTCCTGACAGATTGAGGTCAAGTGGACTTGGTGAACTCCCTTAATGCTAAAACCGTCGATCTGTGTGTGTGTTTATTTGTAGACTGTGAGTCGTACTGCAAGCCGGTGAAAGGCAACCTGAAGATAAACATGAAGAAGTACTGCAAGAAAGATTACGGTGAGTCAGAGGAAGCACCGGTGAACTGATGTCATGATAGCAGAAATCGTGTGCTACAGAGCATATAAAAGATATGTCTTGAAATAACCAGCATATTTATCTTTTACTGTCAGAAACTGATATTGTTTCAGATCTGGGCTCTGAAAAGAACCAATTAAGGAGACAAAGCATCAGTCCTGGTGACGTCTAACGTATCATTTCTGTCTTCCCCAAAGCCGTTCAAGTGAACGTCCTGGACATGGAGACCGTTGGTGACTGGGCCAAGTTCTCCATTAACGTGGCGTCGGTCTACAAGAGCCGCGGGGAGCCGCTGAAGCGGGGTGACAACTTCCTCTGGATCCACATGAAGGACCTGGGCTGCAAGTGTCCTAAAATCCAGATGAGCCAACGCTTCCTGGTGATGGGCACAAACAACAGCGGGTCGGAGCGGACCGGTCTGCTTGCCGACAAGAACAGCCTGGTCATCCAGTGGAGGGACGCTTGGACGCGGCGGCTGCGGAAGTTCCAGCGCAAGGAGAAGAAGGGAAAGTGCAACAAGGCGTGATGTGAGAGCGCCCCCTCCTGGCTCCTGAAAGCTCACAGGATGGAGCATGCCCAGGAATGTCGCACATTCAAAGACTGCATGCGTTTTGCCCCCTTTAAGGACCACTTTGTGTATATTGTACTATTTTTTTTCTTTTTTGTGTTGTTTTTCATTTGCGTGTGACTTACGTTTTTTATTGGTCTGCCTTGAAAAGGGACCGTTAAAAAGGGTACAACGTGTAGATTTCAGCTGATGCCTTTTCCCTTCCTTGACGAAGACAGCAGAAATTGTCAACTTGTGTCCCTCCCCCTTCCCAATCAGTTACCTCTTGAGTGCAGTTTCCTTTTTGTTTCCTTAGAATGTACAGACTTTCGGTTTTATTTTCAGGCACACAATCTCTCTGCCATTAACTAAAAATCACGGAGTCGATTCTGCCATCTCCTCTTTCCGCCTAATTTCGTCACCGCTGCTGCTGTAACGCATCGCGGCTGCAACAAAATTGGACAGCAAAGACGCTGAAGGCTTCCATGGAAGACCATGGCCTCCAAGGCTCCTTGCTGGACCGTGGACCCAAAGGCCTTTGGTGGTTTTGCTCCTGGGAAGAAATTCATGGAGTTGTGGGATATGCTGGTCACCGGGCATTTGTAGAATTAACCACTGTCCTGTCACATAATCCCGGTTACAAAGGGCTTTACTGACATATTTTCTTTCCTTGAATTTCAGCTGCTACATTCACCACCAGATCACCATACTCTTGTTGTGTCCATATTTCTCCCTGACTGCTCCCCTACCCATAATCCCTTGCACCAGAAGGGTACGGCTCATAAAATCACTCCCTGACACAAACTGTCCACCTTTGGCGCAGAAATTTCTGAAATGTCTCTGCCGTGTGACCAGTGAAAACATGTGCTGTCTGACTACTTGTATTTTTCCAATTTTATCCTCTTGGATAATGTTAAAAAACTGGCAAGTCTGCCCGACTGTTTCCATGAGAGAGATCAAAAACATCCAAAAAGGAGTGTTTGCAACTTTGAATATTGGTCTCACTTGTCGGTCACTTTAACAGATGCCTGTGTTTAGTGAGAGAATGTGTGAGGGTTTTAGCATCGCAGGGTTCTGTTTACATAGGTTCAGCGGAGTATCAGGAAACAAAAGGAAGAAAAAGGCTTTCCAAACGAACACGGCTGAATAGAAGCTTCCCAGGCAGCCTTTGTGTTTGATATGGACAGTAATGACACTCCTCTTTTTTGGAATGTTTTCGTTAAGTCCATCATCTGTTATGTACTGAATTGATAAAAAAAGGAGAACAAAGACAGACAACAACAAAAACGATTGTTTCGTTTTGAAGGTTTCATTTTTGTTTTGACTTTATTTTTTTTTTCCTCGAACAGGGAATGTAGCAGAATGTATGCATGTTCCAAAATAACCAGCTACTAGCCGGTCTAAAGCCGTGGTTTATACTATTCATTTACTATTTTGCCACGAGTGTGCAGCTTGATTCATTATTTTTCCAGATCCTTCCTTGAGGATACATCTTCGTCGCTACACATGCTCCCTGCTCCCAATCCCAGACACTTTGCGATGCAGGAGCGGGAGCAGACGGAACTGTTCAGCATTTGTTTTCATTCCGAAACGAATGCATGAAGAAAGGAAAAAAAAATGTGGAATTGCACAGCCGCACAATCTGATTCGTATGGCTTTCCATGAGATTATCATGTTATGCTTGGCATTCGGACCGGCTTGCTTGTAATATATCCGTATGATAGTCAAAGCATTACTGCAAAACAAAAATTGAAATGTACAGCTGGTAATTCATGATACACAGTGACCTGCTGAGGACTCCCTGGAAGCCTTGGTGAAGTCTGAGATCCATTTTTAGGCTCCTGATGGAGAGGCCAGCAAACATTTGAGAAAACATCTGCAGGTCCATTCAGCAACACTAAAGTGTGCATTTCCGTAGAGTCATTAACGCAGAATCCAACTGCTCATTGCTCGCACGTCCTCCCTCTATGTCACGCTCTCATGCATAATAGCTGTGGTTTAATATCGGTGGCCTTTGAGTAAAGACCCAACGAGTGCGGTCATTAAAGCAATGTGTCTTACTCGCCGGTCCAAATGAAGCTTTTGGTTTAAACGAAAAATACATGACATAGGTGTATTTAGTGTCTATTCATTCAGGTGTGAAAGTCAGACGCTTTTCATTTGTTTCCATTTTTAATTATTGCAATAACGTTGTGCCACCCTAAATTTTGGATCTGCTCTACTTCCAAAGGCGTAAATCTGTTTCGAAATGCGAACACAGAAACGTCTCGGCTCCCGGTTTATTTTTCCTTGAAAAGCCGAATGGTGACACCTGTTGTTTGGACTAAAATGAAGCCAAAAAAAATGCTCGGTGGTTTAATTGAGGCCTTAACGAGGTTTTTAAAAACACATTCCCCTGTAATAC
>JAACJT020000075.1:14848862-14865006 GCA_009936485.2 Gymnarchus niloticus | reverse complement strand
AACTTAGAGAGCTTATTCAGATCTGAATACTGTTTGCACAATATGTCAAAGCAAGGGAAGCCATTAAATCAGTTGTCAGGCTTTGCAATTCTCAAATATAATTTACATTATGGGGACGTCGGGATTATTTTATGGTACGTGTGATTCATTCCCTCTGCAGCCCCTGTTCTTTGGAGTACAATGTTAACAAGGATGTTGGGGTTCTCCAAGTTGAAGTCTATTGTGATGAAGGAAATGCTGTAAAGTGAAGGAGACTAAATAAAAGCATTGAACGGGTGATGGGATGATGAATACCATAACAGCAAAGCACAATAAATAGCTAACATTTGGGTTGTATTGAAACTGGCCTTAATAAGGAAAGTCTTGCAGAGGTTGTTTACAGGACATGGATGAAAGGTTCACTAAGCAGGCCTCAGTCCTGGCTGATGTTTTGTCTATTGTAGGAAGTCTTTGTTTATGACTCACCTTACTCTCGACAAGCCAAAAAAATCCATCTGTCTTCTCTCGTGTCAGACAGACAGTGTTTGATTTTCTTCTCGGTGCTTGTGTCATTAAGCGAGACACTTGCGATTCGTGCGACCTGTCGAGGCCATCTGAGTCCTGCTCGAAGCGCTGACGTGTGACTCTGTCCCCATGACCCCCATGTGGTATAGGGCCATAGCTGAAATGAGCCCGGGCATTCGTCTGTCCGTCTGTCAATAACGTATGGCTCCCCGCCCCAGCCTGTCAGGTACATCAGGGCACAGACCCTCATTGCACCCTCTGGTGAAATTCATACGCTATCTTTGGCTCTTTATCTGAGGTTAAAGAATGAAATCACCTGTTTAGCTTGTGCTGGACCTCGTCATACCTTAAGGCATCAAAAAATCTACCAGTTGAAAGATTATATCTAGAATATATCTACCTACCCGTATGCATATGAGAAATGATGCAGACTGAAACAGTACATCAAAAAAAAAAAAACACAAAACAAGCTTTCTTAAGGTCAGTGAATTGCAATGTACCCTGATAACTAATATGCAGAACAAAGGTCCTATCGTTGTAGGTGCTTCAGGGTGGTCTGTGGTTGGCAGATTGGTTACGACTTCTCGGTTGTTTCCCTTCCCTCTGATTTGCATCGAAACGTTGCCCATTCTGTCTATAATGTTGTAAATACACATCAATGTTAACTTTTATTTCTTTTTGTAAAGCAACTTTTTTTTTTAAACCGAGGAGGAGATGGGATGTCAAAGCTCCTCTGAATGTGGGGGGAGGGCAAACTGGAGGAAGAGGATGAGGAGATGAAGACCAGGGGGTGTTTTGGCACCGCTTCTCAAAACGTCCTGAACTTTTCTTCACAGATGCTGAATGTGCTGTTCGGTAGCTGGCAGCCCTGGACTTCCCAGCACCGTTTTGAAGGCACTGCATACACCTGGGAGGGGGGATGGAGGCAGTCCGTCCTTCTCTGACCCCCAATGTCTGAAGCGGGTCTGCCTCACTCCCCGTTCATCATTCCTGTTTTAATTTTAATTTCCTCTGTGTACATTACCCTCCGATGCAATGACTGCCGACTTTTTAATCTTAAGCAACAAAAAAATAAATTATTAGTTAATAATCTGTGTCCATCCTGATTGTCTACATTCCACTGCGCTTACACCCATGTCATGCCGGGGGAAGACAGGTTCATCTGTATGTTATCTATACTTTGTAGTTCTAATACTTATTATACTTTAGTTGTTTAGTGGTTTAAAGATTTAATACATTTAAAGGTCCAACAGAAAATACCATCCTGGATATGGAACATGCCATTTCCTCAAATCCTTGATGCCTTGTGCTGTAGAATCATTGAGCAACTTCACGGGATCCTGCAAGACTGATCATGAGGCTAATTGGGCCAGACCCAGGGTGTCAGTAACAGGGTTTTTGTTTTTGGTTTTTGAGTGGGAAAGGCCTTTTCCAGCCACGATCTCCTTGACAGCCATGGCCTCTCAGGCAGGAGCAGGGTTCCTGACATAAATGAAATACCGGAGAGAAGGAGGGCTCAAGGGTAAGGGGAGTCCCCACCCAAGGTGGGGCAAGGGCTCTGAAAATAAACAGAGGGCTATGGCGCCCGCCGTGTGCGAAACCCAATGCCGCAAGACAGAGCTGCGGCAGGAAGTGGGGCTCCCTCCACAGGCTCCCTCTCCCCACCCTTTAACCAAACAGCTCACCGGTCTGCCTCCGATGGCAAATTGCAGGAAAGCAGTGATTTATCACTCCCCCCTGACGGAGGCGCTCTGGCTCGACCATGGCTTAGGATGGAAGACAGGACCCCCAGGATGAACGCTTTCCGGCAGCACTGCACTAAAAACCGTTACCAAGGCAACATGATCTGCCCACTGCTTGTAGGAATTCTTCCTCGAAGAGGAGGAGACATCGAGAGAGGCTCTCACGCCTTGTCTTCCATCTCTAGCCAAGGTGTCAGCTGTAATGCTACTAGTAGTTAATGCCTGGCTAGCATCTCCACTGTATGCTAGCAGCTATCCCCCAGCGACTTGGGCCTGTGGGACATGAGGCACCTCTGGTGCAACGCAGCAGGCCAGCAGAGACAGTTTTAAAAGCAATCTCCTCATGACAAGTACCTTCGGGCAATTGGATCCAGTAGGGGGGCATTAGGGCGTAACTGACATCACAGAGGGACACTTGAGGGTCAGAGGAAAGTGTGTCTGATGACTGGGCCCTGCCTCTAAGGGCAAGCCAGACTCTACCTCCTGTGCTCTACGTGGCTGCTGTGGCTCTCGATTCACCAATCCACAGTCATAATGTTTCAGCTCAGTCTTTGTACTTTTGTACTCATCTGGAGCCCTCAGTAGGGGGAGTGTGGTGGGGGGGGGGGTTGTGTAGCTTCCTTCTTGATCTTAACGCCCCAGGACGGCAATCTGCCCCAGGGTGAGGGCAGACACGTGGGTCTTAACGCTCGAAACCCTCCCCCCCAGTTTTCCGAGTGTGTACAAGAGCCCCCCCTCGTGCTGTTTCGTCTGCCGACAGCTGTGTTTATTATTTATTTATTTTCAGGGTTTTTTTTTTTTTTTGCAAGACCACTGTCACCTATTTTCTTGTTCTTAAGTGGAAAAAAAAAAAACGAAAATTATTTGCGCATGTTCAAACCAATCCAGTGTTGGCCTATTTAAAGCTGGGTTTATTAAGAATGGATGCTGATGAAAGGCCGTGCTGTAAAGACCCCATGTAGCGCCGGCTCTGCTAAAAGGACGCAGATGTGGACAGGAACCAATCTGGCACCTTGGCATAAATAACCATATCACATAGAAACCCACGATGTGGAAAAGCCGAACAGGGACGTCTCCTATATGGCCCTGATTTAAGGGAAAGTCATCTATAAATACAATCAACAGAGACACTGCTACGGCAATGGCAGTGCGTCCATTAGCGAGTTAACGTGTTGGCCAACGGAGGCTGGGAGGGCGTCTATCGGGCCCAGAAATCGGAGACCTGGGTCTGCGGCAGCAGTCGAGGATGATGAAGTACAGGAGAGCAGGGTGAGACGGTACTGGACAGATAGCTGACCTCAGGGCTGGACGTGTCCTCGAGCCACATGTCAGCCAGAAGAGCTCAGTGTAAGGCTGCTCAGAGTACACCACTCTTTGGGGGGCTAGGGAGAGAACGGGGTGCTGGGGCAAGGTGAGAAGGAGAGACGTTGTGGGGCCGCTTTAATAATCTGCCAAACGAACGCAAATTCTGCTAAATGGGAGCTCATTACCACATCGCTTCAAAGGCAAACAATGCCATTCTTCAGCATGGGAGTCTGTTGCTCTGCTTGCTCCTCTTTCCAACATCGTGGTAAGCAGCTCCACAATCACAAGGGGATCACATTGTTTTCATTTGCGTCTGTGGCGTGTTCTTGGAATCGGCTTAGTTGAAACCCTGCGCCCTGTAAAATGCCATAAACATCCCCAATGGTTCTAACAGGTAAGATCGTCACTCTTCAAACCCAGCTCTCTTCGCCTGTTGGTTTTCACGTTGTCACTGCACCAACCCTCACCCCTATTTCTCGAATGGCTGGTTGTGTGGGTTCCCCGCACGGAGCCAGCTTCCACTGAGGGACTACTGTTGCGCCTTTCCCCCCCCCCACCCCCACCCAGGTCCAGCGTTGCACCAGTGACTGTGCGGGCAGTCCTTGAAGAAGAGGGATGAGTGAGCATAGGTACCCTGAAAAGGAACTCGTCTGTGTTGTGTATTGCCATGTTGTCGGGTTCGAGTCCGTCGTTTTGGCACAACCGTGGATCTTGACTCACGGAAAAACACACATATGGCAAATAACTGATGGGAAAGCTTTTAATCACCAGGAAGTCATCAGTCACTTTAGCCTCTGCTACAATATCGTTTGCATGCTGTACATATATCTGATCCATTCTATCTCTGAAATGAATCATCGGCTAACCACTAAATCTTCAGTAACAGAGGGGGTCAGATCGTTGCTTTTCCACCTGGGATTCAGTATGTCCGTCACATTTTAATGTTTCTTCCCTTTCATCTGCTCTCGTTGTCTTTTAACTACATTCCTCTCCGCAGCCCATGCACTCAGTTTTCTTACACGCAGAGCCTTCACATGCTCAGCGATCAACCCATGCAACGCCAGTTTAACATATTCATGAGCAATCCAGCCAAATTAAATTTCTCCCATGTCCTCTGCTGCTGATTACCGAATAAGGCTTTACATACAAAAGCCTTTATTTTTTTGCCCCAGTGCCTGTGCTTTTCTTGAATATCTGTAATAACAAGTCCACATAGTCATAAAAAACTAAACAACTGGGGCAGACCTGACTGGTACTCTCTCTAGACCGGGACTGGAAAACACAAATACCAGTTAATGAAATAATTAGGCCCTGTTACACTGCTGAAATAACAAAGGCAAGAGCCTGAGTTCCAAGATGTGTCTAGAGTCAATATTTATTTTCATCATTTCATACCCCCGATTCCTAGAACCAGGCACACTGAAAAGAAATGACTTTCTGGGCTACACTGAATGAAAAGGGGCAAAAGGTTAACCCAGCATACAGGGAACGTTCCCACAACGTCCAATAACGTTCTCATTACGTTCTTAACATCCCTGTGACATCCCTGTGACATACCTGTAACATTTCCTGTTTGCTGGGAAGGTGGTGGTGCTGAGTGGGTGGAAGTGGCTTGGCTTCATAGTGCCTCCGTAGACCTGCTTCTTGTATCGTGGTTGGTGGCTTATGAACCAAACCCCCATGAGATACCAGCGATTCAGCCATCAGGTATACCTAATACCAGCTAAAACCGATCACTTTATATCAGCTTGTAACGAAAGGCAAGTAAAAACAGTAAGTGTACACAGTCATGACTACACAATATAATACAGAATATTCTATATATTTGTAAGTACTATATACATTGTCAGTACATGCCTTTTTATATTTATCTGTATTTATCTTATTTAGTTTAAACTCTGAGTCAATGGAAATGCTCACTAAAGAAAAAAATCTGAATGCGTGTGTGTGTGAGTGTGTAAGGGGGGTGAGGAGTTGTACACAGTGGGGGCTTCATTGCTGGGTGAAGGGGGCCGAAGGTGCCTGGCAAACACTCTGAGGAATGAGTCGGTCCTTGTTATAGTATTAAAAAGGCAAACAACAAAGGCCGAGTGAAATGGGAGACAGATGTGCAGAGGGCTTTTCACGCATGCCGTCAGGCGCTGCCTCCCATTGTCTTTCCCGCACAGCTGGTTTTGTTCGGGCCGACGCCAGTGGCGGAGAGGAAGGCGCTTACGACGCGGATGCTCACCTCCGGGTTCTCCCAGCTGCCCCACCCACCAAGGCCGCTCCGAGGAGGTGCGTCGGGCTCGGCGGAGCTGTAGAACCGCCTTGCGGACCGATGTGTGAAGAGGTGTGCGTGATATCATTTAGGGGATTCATCTAAATAAAACCAGACGTTGGGTCCAAGTCAACAAGCAGAATGATGGATATTATAGCAATTCTCATCATCGCCTTCCTTCCGCTTCTCTTGGTGTGGGTCATGAATAATATTATAATAATAATTAACAGAATAAAAGATCTGAAGCCTATGAGATTGATGTTCAACCTTCATTTACACAATGACTGTAACACCATCGTCTTTTCTCATTCCAGCCGTGGATTATTTATGTCACTTTAAGCGGGGAAAAAGTCATGTTCAGGTAAAACACATTGTGAGATTACTGGAGTTTTATATGTTTTTTATGTGACAGATGACTCAGAGTAAACTCTGCACGAGATGAAAGACGAAGACGCCCCAATAAACTGACGTCCAGCAACTGGGGAGACCAGTTTGGCGTGGTCTTCCGTTTCACGAGGTGCCGATGATGATCGCAAACAGGCCTCCTCTTCGGGGACCGTAACCTTAGAATGAGACGGAGTGGTTGGTGGGACTGTGGGGGGGATTCATCTGTTACCGAGAGCACTGATGACTCCACAAATGATGTGTTTTCTCCCAGCAGACCTAACATCGGAATGTTTTTTTCGCTACAGGTTTGGCCTGTCAGCTGAATAGAATAGAATAGAATAGAATAGAAACTATAAGGTAAAATTAAAGGTAGAAACACTCAATCTTGTCACTTTCTTTTTTATTTGCTGCTTCTGTACAGTCTGAAGTATCTCGGTGGCTTAGTGGTTAGCCGTGTATCCTCACCACTCCTGGGTTGTGGGTTTGATTCCTAGCTCAGGGTGTGTGGACTTCCTTCTCCCCTTGTGCTTACGTGACCTGGTGACTCTCTCACCTCTGCTGTCTGCCTATGGGGTGGCGTACGGCTCTGCGGATTTGGTGCGTCTTCTGGTGACGGAAGTTTGATGTTTCAAATCCCACAGCCAGCAAACGTGCTCATATCACTGTTGAGCCCTTGAGCAGGGCCCTTTGTCCCTAATATGCTTCATGATGTATTCTATGATGTTTCTGTCTCATCGTACATTGCTTTGGACAATAGCATTTGCTAAAAAAAATAAATGTGCAGAGTTTGCATGTTTTTCCTGTGTTGTCTGGGTTTCCTCTACGTACTCTGGTTTCTTCCTGAAGTCCAAAGACAGGCAGGTAGGGTAATTAATGTTCCTGAGTTGTCCACTGAGTAAATGTGTGTTTATGTGCCCTGCAATGGACTGGTAGCCTGTCCGTGTTTACCCCAGCCTTGTGCCCTGTGCTGTCTGGGATAGGCTCCAGGCCCCCTGTGACCCTGACCAGGATAAACAGTTAGAAGATGGATGGCTGGTAACACATATGAAATGATCATTTCACGCTCTCCACTCTTAATTTCTGTAATTTGTTCTCTTCATCGGTCCTTTCAGACTGAGTATTTCCCGCTGGGCCATCATTCGGCTGGTTCTGGATGTAGCTGGCAGCAGATCCGTACCATTACAGCCGTCCTTTCTGTGTACGGCGGGAGCCAAACATCGCTCGGCTAATCAGAAGGAACAACTCTAACGCCTATCCGATCTACGGACGTCACCCACGGCGGGGCATTGGCACAGAGTCTGGATCATGAGTGTGAGCTCTCGACTGGGCCTACTTTGCAGGGAGCCTGGCAACTAAACTGAAACGATGTCCCTGCCAGGGGCAGAAGAAGGGGGAGAGCGCATCAGGCGAGTCCCCCGTCCTCTGAACTGGCCTAAGCCGGCTCACCTGCTTCCTTGAATAAAACGTGTGGAGGTTAAGAGCGGAAGAGTATAAATCCATTCTTTCTTTTCCACACCAGTGCTGCCCAAGGATCTCAGTGCCAGGGGTTATTAGTCACCATCCTTTCAGAGGAAAGAAAAGCGGATGGAAAACAGTGTAGGGTCCAGAACCACACTGCAAAACCCAGCTGCATTGTGTCCTGTGGACACTCAGAGCATCAAATCCCGGTTACACAATCTCCTGTATTTTACCTTTGGGTCCCAGTCAAAAGAAAGGAACGTTTCCGCAGTTTTTCTAAGAGTATTCTGCAAAGAATAGACAGAGAGAAATTGACTTCACTGTCTAGTTAACATATGCACATGTCTGGCTAGTGCCTGCATTATGGCCTTCCAGACTAACTGGCCTGGACAGATGTAGTCCGCCAGATAAACTTCAAGGACATTCGAATTTTTAAATCCGCTTCAATTTTCTCCAGGGATGGAACCTCTGGCCTGACACAGTCAAAGTAACAAAAACAAGGGGGAGGGGGCATTAATTTAAGACAGATTTACCAAGCAACACTCACGGGGAAAGGCTTTTATTTCAATCAATCAGAGTGTGATTTACAAAGTCGGACATGGGATACCCTTATCTAAGCATCATGTCAGCGTCGGCGAGAATTCAATATGGAGGATGTCAAGAGCTCGGTTGTTCATCACTGTTGTTTATCTATTCAGATAGGTGATCTGTAAAAGGATGACTACCTCATTCAGGGTTTCTCTCTCAAAGCTATCCCCTGCCCTCGCTGTCCATCCATCTCTTTCGAGCTTTCTCTCTCTCCGCCTATTTAGCACCTTTCCCCAAGGTGAGAGGTAGCCACAGCAGGATGATGAGAGCCCCACGCTGCATTAACTTTGATCACCCTAGAGTGGGTTTAGGGCAAGCCAAAGGAAACGGAACGAAGTACTCTCTGGAAGTTTCTAGAAACTTGTCTGCAAAAAAAAAAAAAAAAAAGAAAAACCTGGCCCGAGCTCAGCTCAATAAGGAAACACACATGACAGGAACAGAAAAATCGGGCCTGCAGCAGCACGGACAGAAAAGAAACAAAAACAGGTGCCAATCTTTTAATCAAACCTCGGGGATCATGTTTTATTCAACATGACGAGACGAAACGTGAAAAAGTAAATAACTCAAGCGTGTCGCTGTGTAGCTACAAGTGGGTGTCTGGCCCTGGTGCAACTTCACGTTAGCATCCTGAACATCTTAGCTGTGAATAACACAGTCTATGAATACTAGCCTGAAGTATCATTTTCCCTCTTCTAAGGGTGTTGGACTACAATAACTGGATGCAAAACTTCAACGAGAAGTTCAGTGGTTCCAGCTGTTTTCTTCTCTCCCTCTCTCTTCTCTCTCTCCTCTCTCCTCACTCTCTCTCTCTCTCTCACTTGTGCCATTATGTGGAGCAAAGTGAAAGGGGTTCTTTTCCTCTGGGCTGTCCCACCTGGAGAGTTGACTGTGTGTCCGGCCCATCTGTTGTCGTTTAGCACCAGCGGGCCCAGGGCCTGCCATCGTACTGATCCCCAGCCCACATTAACTCGCCTAATTTGTCTGCCAAAGCTCTGGCTGATTGCTACCATGTGATGGCATGTAAAAGGTGAGGGATACTTACTCATCTGCAGTGGGAACAGGGCGTAGAAGAAAAAGGGAAAGGGGAGAAGAAGGAGAGAGAGAGAGACAGACAGAGCTGGATAAGAACTAATGGAATACAGTGAATTTTTAGGAAGGAGTGCCTTGTCAGGGATTTGTTTTTTTGTGACTGGTTAAGACTCTTAAGACACTTAATGCTATAATACCTGATAAGATAGGCCGTGGAAAAGTTATCAATGGCAGCTGGAGTTGCAAGTTGGAAGTCACGGGGCAGCCCCATGCAGATTTCATTTACTCAGAGTTTCTAAGGAGAACGCTTTGACCAGACTGGGATTCCACTTAGACTGTTTTACAAGGCCCAAAGCTAGAAGACATCTTGAACTTTAGCTGCTAGGGCAACACATCAACAAGATGACCTCCACTGTAGCACACAAATTGGCTGCCTTCTTGAGCCACTTATTCTGGAGGGAATATCAAAAAGAGCTTCTTCTGGGGCATCCGCCGATATTAATCCTACACAGCAATATTTATGTCAGTTTGGGCAGGTCCTAGCATGGGAAACTTACTGAAAGAGCTTGCTGTGACTGTCAGGCCTCCGGATCGACTGTGTGTTTAGAGACACTGAGCCAGCCGGCTGTGATCAATTTGTGAGTGTCATTTAACATACCCTGAAGGCTGGCTCTCAGGATTGACCCTTTCTATGAACACAGGCGATTTCTCAGGCTGGGTCTGCAGTTCCACATCTACCATACATTAGTTAGGCTCTTAGGTTAGTAAGGATGCTGTTTGCTGATACGAATTTGTAAGAAGGTGATTTAAGGCTCCGTTGTCCAAAGGGAAACATTTAAGATGACAGCCTGAAACAAATTAGCTGTTTATTTATAACAATTTATCTGTCAAAAAAATGAATTACAGCTTAATATGTCTAATACTCATACTAGGGCCATAGTCTTAAATATATAATTTAATCATAGAATTCAGTGGCTCCACATCTGGAGCAACACCCCAATTTATCCTTGCAGGTCAACTGACCTTCCAATTATAAAGGTCTGCACTAACTTAGGGAAACACAACAATGAACATGTCAGCAAAGGTACTGTCTGCTTTATTATCAGCTGCAAACATACAAACCCTAATCATTGAACTAAACAAACAAGCAACCAAACAAACAAAAATCATGTGATAATAAAAGCTATTAAATCTCATTTATACAAACCATACAATGGGTCCCTATCTCCTCAGGAAGTAAGAGATTCTTAATGAGCGTTTAGGTCCTGCATTATTTTACTGCAGAGATCTTTCATAGTTCCAGGTCAGACAGTAAAATCCTTTTTTTCTGGTACTCCAGAAAAGACAGGGTAGTCTTTTCAGTGGAGGACGTGTTGAAAATGTAGGAATATGAGAAATAATGCTCACAGCGTTTAGCGGCATGGAGATGTTTTGATACACTTACCGAGAGCCAGAGGATGGAGATCAGCAGCACTTGATGGCAAAGGTTGGGGGAGAGGTCTGAGAGAGGGGGAGCTGGGACAGAGATGTCATGCATCTTCATTAAGCCATCCTCCTGAGATCAGCTGCTTACCGACTTCACACCCTCCCTCGGCCAAGCTCCTGTCTGCATTGGACAGACAAGGGCTCTGCCCTGACATAGGAGGCCATGCAGAAGGTGCGTGGGAGCGAGAGGTGGGGGGGTGGTGTTGTAGTGACAAAGAAAAACATCCCGTTTGCATTGTTTCCTAATGAGACAAACTTGCTTCGTAGTGTAGGGCAATCTCATCGACACGGTCCTCACGACTTTTGGAGCCTCAGCTGTACGGGCTATTATTTGACATGGGACTGTTGGTGTTTTTTTATCTAATCTTACTGAAACTATGCACTGAAAGGACATATTTAAAGCTTCCAGATTAAACTCAAGCCATCTCTATAAGAGGAACCCTTCGAAAACAGCAGCAGCCCTGTATCTGACTAAGAACGCAGATCCTTTCCATAGCAGCAGCCCGGTATCTGACCAAGAACGCAGATCCTTTCAAAAGCAGCAACCCTGTATCTGACCAAGAATGCAGTTATAAACCCATCAAAACAGCACCTGAGAAAATAACGATGGCCAAGTACACCTCAAACCTAATTAGCTAACTATAGGTGGAAGGCAGGCGTGCTGATGACAGATGACATTCTGCAAATGCGTTGAGGTCAGAAGGGATAGTCTATGTCAAAGATGATGGAATTCTGCAAATGCATCCAGGCCAGAAGATACAGTCAACACCAGGGATAATTGTGTTCCAGATAATCCTGATCAGGAGGGATAGTTTACATCAGAGACAATGGTGCTCCAGGTCATCCAGGCGCGGAGGGTAGTGTCTACATTAGGGACAAAGGTTCTCCAGATCATCCACACCAACAAGGATAGGCTGCATCAGGGACAATGGTGCCCAAGACCATCCAGAATAGGATGGATAATCTGCACCTAGGATAATGGTGCCCTGGACCATCCAGGCCAGCAGGGATAGTCTTCATCAGGGACAATGATGCCCCAGACCATCAAGGATAGGGGGAAAGTGTCTACATCAGGGACAGTGGTGCTCCAGATCATCCAAGCACAGAGGAGCTCCAAGTACTTACCGATTAATTCTGATTATTCTCCCATTATTAGGTTTTGATAACTATATGACAAGGTTCCTTGGAAGGTAGCACAGTCACCTCATACCTCCAGAGATGGGCGCTCAAATCTTGCTCTGTGTGTGGAGTTTGCATGTTCTCCATGTGTTATGCAAGTTTCTTTCTGCAGGCCAAAGATATGTAGTTAAGTGAACTGGCATGTGTAAATTACCACGTGATGGCCTCGCGTCCCGTAAAAGCGATTCCCCTGTCTTGTGACTTGTGCTTCCTGTGATGGGTTGCAGGCCCCTCCCTGACCCTGTCCTGAGGTCTCATTTATAAAGCACATGTGCACACAAAAATGCCAGAAATGCACGCAAGCAACTGTCCTTAAGCAATCTGGAATTTGTAAATTAAAAAAAATGAGAACTCGCACTTATTTACATAAGTTTGTGTGCTTGCATACGCACTATTTTGGGAAACCTAGGAAAAGATGACACCCATTGTAAAGCAGGGAAGGGCAGGTAAACTCACTAAATGATTACGTGCGTGCACAGGATTCACATTACCAGGCTGCATTTTGACGGGGAAAAGCAGTAAGTGTAAAAATTAAGTGGGATTTATTGAGTTCCCATTTACATAAACCAAAGACTACTAAATACTAATCCGCAATTCCCACAACCACCACCAGTGAAAAAGAGAATTGTTTATTTTGCGACAATCAAAGCATGACATGGCTTGGTCATTATCTATTGTTAAGGTGTGGTTGTTGGCGTCTGTCATTCAGAAGCGAATGGTTTTTTTGCAGTGGTTTCATGTATCGCATCGCTATCTGCTGGCCGCTTCGGCACAACCGCATAACAGGACATCACCGATTATAGATGCCATACACACGTCGAAGTTCAACAGCGCAGAGCTTATATAGTTAATAGTTAATTATATACACGTTAATATTTATTAGTAATGAAGCAAGCAACTGAGCTTTAGCAATCAATGTCATCAGCTGACAAAAATATGCATCCCGGTTGTCTAATAATAGACAAGATGCTGATGAATAAAGAAAGAAGAGATGTCCCACAACTCCTGCAAGACGTGTATAGGATGTCCGTCGTGACCAAAAGTAAGTCTTAAGAAGCAGACATACATATCTTTCCTAAAAGAGTGTAAGATATGTCTAAATGTTTAGTGCATAATGCTGTACTTCTAGGTTCAGCATCCTGGCTGCTTATTTAAGCATTACTGCATGCATGTAAGTGATACAGTTTTCTCCATAAAGACCACATCTTTTTTATTTTGGGTGCACCACTTTCGTTTTGTCCGATGGAACTTTCTCCAGCAGCAATGTCTTGTCATTCAATGCACTTTTAGCTTGTGATACCTGTGCTTAGACCCCCAAATGTAACATTTTATCGTGTCTCTACCTGTTCAACATTCTTGGTTTTCTTTCTCGGCAGTTGCAATTATCAAACCAATCAGAAAAAGTTGGTTTGCATATTATATGAATAGGAAGTTCATTAGTACCAACCATATATGGTTATCTGTGGGCGGCAACTAGATAGGCGCTCAGGCTTGTTCACGTACACGTTTTCAGGACAGTTGTGGTTTGCAAAGGGAAAACCGCATAAAGACATGCGTGTGCCAGGTTTTATCGAGCAGATTTTTTTCTTCCATACTTTCGATTTTTTGCATGCCGCATACGCAAGTGGAACACACATATTTTTATGAAAGTGACCCCTGGAAAAGCAATTGGAAGATGGATGGATAACTGTACAGTATCTCTGCTAATCTTGTTAGATCATTTTTGTGTTTATCTTAACACACATAGCATGTCATCAGTTTTCCTGTTAATACTCGGCTAAACATATAAGTCAAAGGAAATTCCCACTAAGGAGGAGTTAGCGGCACATTTTCAAGGTGAAGCCCAGTGCAGCCAAGAAGCTGTAATGTTGTAATTAATTGCGACTCTTTCAGGGACACCTAATTACGGTGACATTGTGAATCCATTACCGTACGCCAGGAAACACTATTATCCGTCATAAACAGTGAAAATAAAATCTATGAAGCGAACATCTTCGGATAACAGGCAATCTCTTTTATCTGAGTTTTATTGCTTTTTTCCCAGGTGTTTCGAAATGTTTTCCGAGTCTGGTGTTAGTTTCTGTTCTGTGAAAGAGGGGCAGCCAAGTCCCCCCATCAACTGTCAATGAAGACTAATACAACAGAGCACAGAGTCAGAGGTGACACAGAGCAAGCCTTTTCCTGCGATCCTTAACACCAAACCCTGAAGGCTGCATTTGTAGTCCCATGTTAGTAATAATTATAGCCTGGGAAGAATTTAAGTTTAGTGTTTATTATTTTCCTCAAAGTACTGGTTATAGTATGACACGTTACGTTTCATTAACATGAAGGATTGTCGAGGAGTTGTTTGAAAGCCTGTGGAAAACTGTTTTAATGTGCTTTTGTTATCCAAACCTCTTGATTCACAATGTCTCCTCTCCTGAGCTCTACGAAGCTCCCTGCCAGGCGCTGTGGGTGAAGGAGTGGAAGATGGACTTCCTCCGGGGCCCGGCTGGTCACGTGAGCACGTTAAAAGGCACCGCTGGCACCAAGAGGAAGGGCTTCGGTTTAGCTTGGCACAGCCACTGAGTCCGACAGAAAGTCCTAACTGGCCAATCTAGCCAGCTGTGACCGCTTCTGGGCACAGGAAGGGGACGCCAGCCACCAGGGCTGGCACTGGTGCCTGGCATCACCCGTTGCCCGCTAAGCTGTTCACCTAGCCCCCCCCACTGCTCCCCCACTATGTGGACTAATAAAGCTGATCTGACTGGCACTGCAAGGTGCTCTGGACTGCTGTGCATACTTGGGAAATCTCTAAGCATGAGGAACAGGCCTCTCATTGTTGAAACGCAAAAGGCTGTTCGAACCATCAGTGCACAGAGTCCCACTCTCATAACCGGACTTTTAAAGAATTCCTTGCTACATTTTTAATGCAGAGATTTGGGTCTGTACCCGCGATGTTTAATCAGGCCAGTTACCTTTATTTTTAAGCCCGTTTTATTTAACAAAACTCACGTTATTTCCGTAATATTTTTTAACGAACCTGGCGTGCCTTTTGCCCTTAGGAAATGATGTTTAAATTAGGTAATGAATGGGTACCGCGATCCTGTCTGAAAGCTCCAAGGATGTTGGATGTTGAGCCACATTGAAGGAAACAGTGACACCGGCTCTGTGGTAAATTTCCAAGGGGTCTGGGCGAGGCGAACAGTACAGGCTCATGACCGGTCAGCCTCCTGAGGGAGAGATCCTCGCGCTGTAACGTAATTCTACAGGCGGACCTCAGCTTGGGAAACTCAAGCTATGAGCTATGACACTTGTTCTTGAGCACTAGCCGAGGCATATATTACATGTTGTGCATTTAGATATGTCTGTCCATTTTGCTAATTAGAATATTAGATTTGCCTTTGAACGCTCTCAAGTGTGACGGAATAGCATCCGATCCAGGGTACTCCCAACATCCTGCCCTTTGCTTCCTGGGAAAGGTGCCAGGCCAACACAACCTCATTCTGGATAAATGGTTCTGGAAAAAAGTACATTTTTTTATACAGAGATAATGGGGACATGATGTCTCTGTGTCTCACACCTCCAGGAATGGGGGTTTGAACCGTTTCTTTGCTCTTCCCACGTTACACAGGGTTCCTCTGGGTACCTCTGTCATGTCACACAGTCCCAAGACATGCAGCTAAACAACCTGGAATCTTGAAACTGTTCATAGTGTGCATGCATGTGTTGTGTTCTGTACCCAAGAGGTATCCTCTCCAGCGTGTCCCTGCTTTGTACCCTCTACAAATGACACCAGAATAAGAGGTTGTAAGATGGATGGATGGATGCATGTATGGATGGATACCATTTAAACAATCTTTGAGTGTAGATGTCCTTTTCAGTGGAAGGCAGTCAGTGCTTCACTCAGGTAGCTAGGTAGACACATCTGCCATGTGATTCCTAAAGGGAAGCAGAGGATGATATTTGAGCTGAACAGGACGACATGCTATATTGTTTATCATACAAGCATCCTGGCAAACATGACGTTTTAGCTATTAACCAGCACAATTATCCGGCGGGTTTCACGGCTCCAAAGGGCAATGGCAAAAGCCCAATGGTGCTTCATAAGAGCAACAAGTTACCGTAATCGTTGGGGGGGGGGGGGGGGGGGACATAGAAAAAAACCCCGCAAGGACCAACCCCCCTTGGGGGGAAGAAAAAACCCCAACCTTTTTGCCCCGGTTTT
>JAACJT020000075.1:14810150-14848762 GCA_009936485.2 Gymnarchus niloticus | reverse complement strand
GTGTTAGATGATGGGGTCTGCTGTATTCAGCATGGACATGTGTTATATAATGGGTGTGCTGTATTCAGCATGGACAGGTGTTAGATGATGGGGGGTGCGGTATTCAGCAGGGAAATGAGGGGTATGATGGGGGTGGGGTGTGTGGCGGCGGGGGGGGGGGACATTGACATAAAAGCTGCAAGAGCCAACATCGCATTCGGAGTAGGAATAAAGCCCATCAGTTTTGCCCAGTCGTCTCTGGACAGATTCAGTTCATATATCAAACTAACACACTAGCCTGGGTGTGCCGGACTCAAAGTTCACCGAGGTTCACATCCGAACATTAGGTTAGGTTGTTTTAGGCTTCAAGTACGCTGTGCTTGGCCTTTTTTACAGCTCAGTACACCAGAACACGAGCCAACGTGTGCCTTTGACACAGTAATGTGTCCATCATTTACAACCTTGCCGAACTCATTGTCAGAATGAGAGACAGAAAGCAGGAGAGTGACTGGCACATCTTCTCTGGTTCTCTGTCCTTGTGAATCACCACCCGCATGCGGGGTGGTGCGGCGCCTCCCGGTGGCGCAATACTGCATGCCGTGGGGTCACTGGCACGGCTCGCGCAGGCCGAGGGGCCCCTACGGCCCAGCTTTGTGCTGGAGGTGTGTTTATTGTTTTTGGAGAGGTGTGGAGAGGGAGAGGCTGGAGAAGGGGGGGGCTGGGGTCAAAGCATAAAAAAAGGGAGACTAATAACAACCAGGTGAAAGCAGCTTTGTAAGACCCGAGGAATGTGACAGATTCTTAGACCTCCGGATTAGAAAAATAGGAACAGACTGCTGAGATCAAAGAGGGAGCTCCTTTTTTGTGGAAAGGTCGGCGTGTCTCTCTGAGTAGCTGGGAGAGGTGCGTGAAGTCCTGGGTGGTGACTGCGGGGGGTCCGTAGGGGCCTATTCTCTTCTGAGGGAGCTGAACGAGTGCACATGACTCCCTCTACCCAGTCCTGTCATGCGGATTGCCCTTCAGGACGGGACCCAGCACCTTTGATAGCTTCATCTAAAAGCTGAGGCAACAAGTTTGGCCCGTTTTGAATACACCATCGATGGCCCCTCAGCCTGCTGTGTGGATGCCATGACTGTCCAAACCTGCTGCTCTCACAGGAGTTTGGGGATTTTGGCCAAAGTCACAAGGAAAAGCAGAATGGATACACGATATGCCACTCCACCATCTCCTTTATCATAAAGTTACCATTGTTCCGATGCCACCTTGGTGGTCTCCAACCCTTTTATACAAACAAGGCGTGGATCAAGTAATCGTAGGAGCCTTCCGGAGAAAAGAAAAGGGGAGCAGAAACTATGCACTGGTACACCGCCCAAGCCAACCCCATGACAAACCATCTCTCTCTCAAAGTGAAGAAAGGCAAGTCATACATATTGATGCCCAGACTCCAGAACAGGCTGTCACATATCTTCTTCAGCCGGCATCTTTAATGCATGCGTGACGCATGACTGGCTGCAGACAAAAACGAGGTGTCGCCTCTTGGCGCGGCAGGACGAAAGAATGTTGCGTTCACGTAATCCTCGTATAATGCTTTGCAAGATATACGACTCCAGCGTCAGGCCAACGTAAATATGCCTTGCATGTGTTTTCTGGGAAAGACGTTTTCACCAAGACTTTGAGTCTTGTGATATATTATGTACCATTGTGAGCAAACAAAAAAAATATAAATATAAGCTATGCAGCAGGCTTCATAAAACCAGGTTAATGATAGGGAATTAATAACAACATTAGTAGTCTGCTAAAAGTGTCCTCAAATCAAATTCTGTTCTTCGGGTTGCTTAAATGGTATTATTCTAATGACATAAGACTGACACAGCCAAAGAAATCGTTTACATTAGCAGGCAAGGCCGTAAAACATGATGTATTCGTTGATATTTATCCGGCTAGCCTGTTTAAATGAATAGTCAAAAAAGGTTTCCCTTCACGTGTGACTTCCTCAGCTCATCCATCTGGACTGCTACAAACTGGGCACGTCAAGCTGTAGGTGTGCCATCAAAAGTTGGTTTGGTACCTTAAATCTTCATGCTAAGCTCCCACATTAGGAGAAAATCAAAAGCATAAATCACACCAAGGGCATCCAGCCCCGACGTTTGCGGTTACCGGGTATGCTGATTTTCCTTCCAGCTGAAGTCTTAATTAATTAACTGTTTCTGCTTTAATTGAACTGCTGCCCACATGAGCCACACGCTGTAGTTTTAAGAAATGCAAGAGGCGTGTCTGCTTGCAATATGTTTTCAGTCATGTTAACACACCAGATTGGTGTGTTTTCATATTTCTCATTTGAAATTGATACTTCATAGGTGAAATTCTATTTATACTCCTCTCCCTTTCATTGGACTGTATCTGAAATTCAAATAAATCGGAGTAAATTAACATCGGTCTTATTTTAGATTCATTCATTTACATTCCTGAGTCAGCCGCGATGGGCAACTGTCTGAAGCAGACTTGTTTATGTCATAAGCTTGGCTCAACACCCTGCTTTCGTCTAGCTTTTAACTGACCCCGATGCTGAATGATTTACATTTCCGTTTTCTGTGTTTTCACCTCACTTCACCACCTTTTGCCCAACCTCAGCTGTGTTCATGTTCCCTTCCACATCTCTCCTGCCCGGTGTATCTGTGGTCCTGCTTACCCCTGCCCCCAGACCCTTTCCTTATGGACAGCTGGGGTCCTAGATGGGTGCCCTAAAAGGAGTCATGTGCCCCTCTTTTCACTCAGAGGGGTCCATCTCTTCTTAGAGTCACTTGGGCTATAGAAGGTTACCATCTCTGTGTTCCTCTGATCCATCAATCACAGAATTGACCATCAGTCCATGTTCTACAGCTGGTCATCCCATGTAGATTCAAGGTGAGGAGTGGCAGGAGGCAACAAGTACACATTGGAAGAGATACTGGTCCATCTCAGGGCACAAATTTATACATTGCAGGCATTTCAGTGAAATGAGTCCACCTAAAACCTTCAGCCTACAAGAGGAAAACAGGAAACCTATAGGAAACCCATGAGATTATAGGGAGAACGTGCAAGCTCGGCACAGACAGACCCAGGTGAGACTTGAACTTTTTTTAAGGTCTTTACTGAAGGACAGTTCCCCCTGCAGGACAGTGCCTCCATATCCAGACTAGCCTGTCATTAGCCCCGTGCACGGCAGCACTCGTGAAATCTTTCCTGATTAGATTCTCAAGCGGAAAGGAACAGTGTGCCTCGTTTTAGCCAAAATACTGCAGTGTACATTTCAGATTTCTCGAGGGCTGACAATTCAATCTGTTGTTGCAGTGAGAACTTTTGGTTTTTCAAATTCCCTTTCCTCATAAGTACACATGTACTTGAAATGGAACATACTGTAAAAAAACAGACTGGCTGTTCAGATATGGTACAGTTTTTTGGGGTCTGATGTATATTATATATTAACACTGTTCCCTTGGGCAGTGGAGCTCACATGAAGACAGCTCAAACAAGCCACAAACCCTAATCGCCTTCTCCAGCCGCAGATTTCATCTTTTCCCCCTTTATTCCGGCTTCCAAAAATAATGAAAGGAGGAATCAGATGTCGATCTGATGTTTCTTTCCTTAACTAAGGTCACGTAACTTCCGATTCATCTGCATTCCCGGTCTCTGCCGTTCACCCGAGCCCCAAACCAAATCAAAATCATGTTGCAGTTGTCTAGATGGGGATCAGAACTCCAACCTTCACCCAAATACCGCCCACCCCTCCATCTTTCTACCTTACAATGTTCCCTTTCCATCCCTCTACCTGTAGCTTTTAAAGCTTACTGCCATCGAAAAGGTAAAAGAAATCGTTAAATACACCTACAGGCTAACGAAGTTCATTGACAGCAGCGCACCTGAGGAAAACCGTAAACCTCGTTCCATGGTTGCAGCCGTCCACAGTTCGTTTTCTGTACACTTCACCGTGATTATTTTTTATTTTCTTTTCCCTGCCTCCTGCCCTCGGCACAACTCAGATCAGCGAAGAGCTCATGGGCTTCGCTCACTATGGGATCGTGTCGATCTATACAGCCAACGCGCATGTGTTCGTACGTTCACGGCCACATTAGGAGGTCAGAGGCCGTGCCGGGGGTGGGGGGGTGAGCCTTTTGGGATTTTGTGGTTCTTTTTCTTCGGAGCTCTGGACGGATATCACTCTCGATCCCAACAAGGGCCCATTTTTAACATTGTGGGACTGAAATAGCATTCCGGGGAATTAGGTTCCATTTCATATGGCCCCCAGTGTTATTCAGAGCACACCGGCAAAGAAGACCAGTGGGTTTGAAGTCAGCGCTCCTCGGATGTACAGGAACCGTCCAATTTTCCCACGCTATTTTCAGCATAAATATCAACAACATACAGCTCCACCTCAGCGCCTTCGCAGAACAAATGTTCACGTAATGGGGCCCAGATGATGTAAGATTCACTCCAATTCCTTACTTTTTTATAGTTTGTCTGTTTGCTTTCTATCTTTTTCCAAGTCACATCACTCAACTTCAGTGTCACAAAGGGTAATTTTAAGATTCTTTATGTGCCCGGGAATAACATCAGCGCTTGGGTTTTGTTTGTCTAAACAATGAAGCGCCCCTCTTGCCTATCCGTGATCCTGCAATTGCAATGAGCAAGGTGTATGTTGTATTAGCCTGTTTGTGCGTTGATTTCATTTGGCATTGGCCATGGAAAATGTGTGTCAGACTATAAAGGTCTTTGGTGTTTTTTTGCAAGATGGTTAGAATGGTGACGCACTTTTGAAGTAAATGATGGGTGTTTGTCCAACAGGTTGACAAGTTGTAAGAACTCCATAACATAATTGCCTGCTTTTCCATTCAAAGCTCATTACAGCTAATGATGAAATCCGAACACTACAGTCTGATGTTTTGCGGTGTACAATTACTAACCTTTATTTTTCTCTGAAAGCAGCAATAATACCTTTGTGGATTTTATAAAAAAAAGAAATAAAAGAACAGATGGAAGACACACACACACTCTGATGGGGTGTAAAGTTACCTAGCTATTTTTAATCTTAACAGCTGTCACACTCACAATGGTGTTTCAGAATGGCTTGTTTATTTTCCACAATAAATAGAGGATAGAATGCAAGAGAGAGCTTGGCAAGGGACATTATGTAAATGATATATTGCCATGTTAGGAGATGCCATGTATCGATGCACGGGATTATGCACTCTTCTTAGCCAAGTCCTGGGACCCTATGAAAGGCCAGCCTGGCCACTGTAACATTGTACTCCATTACGTCTTGCAGAGCGGATTAATGAAACAGTTTAGCCTAAGGATAATTACGTCAAATCATGTCTACCCCACCGCGGTGGTTAATAGAGGATCTGTGAAGTGTTACTTTTTCACACAAATGTATCGGCATTCCTGAAGCATGAAGACGAAATTCAGGAGAAGTTTGGCTTAGTGGGTCAGATGATGGGTGGAAGGGGTTAAAGTGGTACAACCCAGCTCCAGCTACTGCCCCCATGGGGGCTGCTGGAGCAGGCTGATGCTAGGCATCTCGGGCCCTGGAGGGGCCTGTAAATCAGCCCCCCAGACAAAGAGGGGATCCTGTCTCTCATTTGTCAGGCTGTCAGTACTGACTCACACCTGCCCCGTGCATCAGCGCTGACTCGCCCGCCTGCCCTCTCCCTGCCGATGAGGGGTAACGTACCGGGAGGGGAGAACAGGTGCGCTAACCCCCCCCCTTCCCACCCAAAAAAAAACAGCCCCCAGCTCTTGGGGTTACAGTAGATGGCCCGTTCCTTCTCATAAACGGTCAGCGCAGATGAAACAGAGTACAGCTGACCATTAATGGGGATCGGGAAAGCCTAGTCAGCACGTTAGCTTTGGCCTGTCAGGAGCCAGATCAGCAAAAGCCACTGAAAAATGAGGCCTCCTTTAATGTCCTGCCTGCAGAACCTCACTGGGCATCAGGTACTCATTTCTACCTCTTCTAGTATGTGATACCTATAATCTAGGTGCTTAGCTGATTAGTCTTATGGATGAAACTGTTAGTTTATTTGTATTTATTAACAGCAGTCCAGGTAATGGACCGCTCTTAAGGGTTCTCCTGGGATAAGCTGCAAATCAAGCTTCCGATTTCTGGAAGAGACGGATGGGAGTGCAACCACACCATGATGCACGTGGGTCTTGCAAGGGTCCAATCAGGTCTCGTTAAGCAGCGTGTCCTCCTAATTACCAGGAAATTACCCCACCCAGCCCACTTTACACAAGGAACCTTCATAATATCTAGAAGGAGTCCCAGGTTCTTTCAAAAATGTTCCAGTAGAACACTGGTCCTGCAAAGTTTACAGGTAATTTCTTAGCCAGCCTGGAAGCCTTCAGCAGGTAGGGCTAAGATTGAGGCACATTGCTAACTGATCCCTTTATCTTTGGTATACTTTTGTTAACATGTGAAAATGGAACTGAGGATGCGGTACGACATCAGCATTTTGTGAACCAGAGAGTCCAAGTGCAAAATAAAAATAAGACTGCTGATGTCCCTTATTCAATAAGAAACCAGCTGCTACTTTGGTGGGGTTTTTTTTTTTCGGTCCTGTCCTATAAAGCAATTCGGAAGTAAAACTGAAAATGCTGATCTCCACACCTGCAAATGTTATTTATTATTAGCTTGTTCCCACCGGGACAATTTTATACCAGTTTGATTTATAGGCCTTGATGAATAAGGGCTGAAAGATTTTATTAATGATGGAAACAGAGGTCGACGGATCACCCTTAAAAGCCCTACAGATTAATGAGTAAATACTGGTTGTTTAGACTTTTGAGAACTGAAGGAATGTTAATTGCTTAAACATGTCATGCATGTATCTTTGATGGGAGGGTACACTCTTCTCTTGACCAGCAGTGGCCGTCACCTGCATGTCATTCATGGGGGTGAAACCCAGTGACCCACGGGACGGTCGCTGAGCCCATGTGTTCGAAGCAGTGCATCACATTTCCATGAAATAACAGTGCAACCTGAAAAGGGGGGCCTTTAAAAGCCAGAAAGTCGAGAATTGAAGTCAGCTGGTGACAAATCACTTAAGTATGTCTTATTGCAGGGGAGTGTGCTTTTTTTTAAGGTGGTCGATAGGAAGACAAATGACTTGTGGGAATATTGTGTGGAGAGAGAAGGTAAAGAGCAGTGGTGCTGAGGAACTCTCCGATCCCTGTCCCAAGGGGGGTGCATTTTGGGAGGGTGTCCAGGGTAATTGGTGTGACCATAAAAATCCCAGGACTTCCTCCGTCAAATGCCCCAGAGGGACAGTTCCCAGTCAGGGGCTTGATTCCAGCCCTTTGCAGCATGGACAGCTGTCGGATCCCAATCACAGAAGAGTGCTGCAAGCCCCAAGATGCATTGGATGGGGGATCGGAGTCTGATGAGGCAAAATGGAGCCTGGAATGAAAAGTTTCAGCTGTCTTCATATGAGTCCTGCGGGGTAAAAGTGGCAGCAGAAGATTCTGGACCACATGAAATGGATAATGATATCGGGGGGAGGGGTTATACATGACCACCCCCCCTTAGCAACTCTAGAGGAATTGCTCTCATCTGTTGAAAGTGATTAAAAGTTGCAATTTCTAAATGGCAGCACCACATTTTTCGACATCAGATTTTAAATATTTATTTTAAATATACAGCACCATATACTGTTAACTATTTTAAATGACTAAATTGTTTAAAGCAAAAAATACGTTTAAATATTTGACCCTTTTAGTGTAATCATGCAATATGTTCCTAAATCAAGTGCATTGTACAATTACTGTTTGTCATAATGATTGTATTACATAATTAATATCCATATATTTATTTGGAGTATTCTTAAAAATGTTTATATACCCATGGTAATCAGCATGATTTGCTTTGGTGTGTATATCCCCATGGCAAGAAAGCACCGTGTTGAAGATGTCTTGCATATATAAATACCTGATGTATCATATTTGATACAAAAAAATTGTATATGCAAACTTGCTTAGCAGTTTTTTAAATTTTTACTTTTCTGTATATTATGTCATGTATCAGGCTTTACATTGATAAGTCGATACACTCACTGCAAGTAAATATTGCTTATATTTAGATGCATCTATCCATCCATCTTCTAAGCACTTATCATGGTCAGGGTCAAAGGGATATATTTCATTTGTCATGTGTTTTTTCCAGTGAGCTACACAGGGGACATAGTGGCTCAGTGGTTAGACCTTCTGTCTGACACCTCCACCTTTGGGGGTATGAATCACATCCTCTGCTCTGTCTAAGATGAGTTTGCATGTGCTCCATAGGTTTCCCATGGTCCAAAAATGTGTGTTTTACACTGATTGGCTTTTTAAGTTGCCCCACAGAGTAAGTGTGTGACTGTGCCCTGCAATGGGCTGGCACCCCATCCAGGATGTATCCATGCTTTATGCCCAGTGCTGCTTGAAATAGGCTCCTGGACCCCCTTCAACTCTGCATAGGATAAGTGGCTTGGAAAGTGGATGGATGGACATTTAATTGCATTATAAATTTTTAAATGAATACATCTCAAAAACATATTGCCATTTTAAAATTTATGTTATGTTTCCACCTCAAATTGGACCTTGGTAAAACCAACAAGCTGACAGTACTGAACTACTGTGGACCAATCATCCATCTATCCATCCATCCATCCATCCATCCATCCACCCATCTATCCTCCCACACATCCATCCATCTATATCATTTAGTTAGTGCAGTTGTTGTCACAGAACAAAAATTTATATGAACTGTAAATACATATGCTGTAGAGATTGGAGACTAAAGATCACACATTTAAGACTGAATGAAACAGCTATGTTCCACTCCCCATGACGACTGACTTTACAGATGCTCGTTTACTATCTTTTCTGAAGCACTCTTTGATTCTGATCAGTGTCCTGCACTATTATCCTCATTCAGCTCTGCTCGGTACTGAGGTGTCTGAAGCTGTCTCCGTTTCACAGTTGATAACATGGTTTCAATGTGCTTTTAATATCCCAGAAAGCACCGTTGCATTGAGTGTACCTTCCTGTGGACTGGTGATGGTTATTCAGATCAGAAGCACAATGCTGGCTTTTTTCTTATTTCTGAGGATACCATTTAAGCCATTTTTACTATCATTTGACGTTGATCGTTGAACTATTTATGTGAGCAAGAATGCTTTTGTTTTGGAAGCATACTTCCTGCTTTTCTGCTGGCAAACAGGAAGGACCCTCTGCATCCGAAGATGATGTTATCTGGAAAATGGAGTGAGCCAAAATATAAAGCGGCCGGCATTTTGTGTTTTGTTCCCTTTAATCGAAGCTTCCAGCAAAGATCCGGGAGGAAAGTTTTGAGACAATCCCTGAGCAGCCAAAGTAACTCCAGCAAACTCCAGAATGCTGCGATCCCACAATCTCCCTAAAGCCTCATGACAGCTGACCTTGGCATCCCACCACCACCTCATTCCCAGTTTATGATGTCTTAACCGTGGAGGGGGGTCCATGGCCTCATCCAGATGGCCAGGTGTGATCCCCTCAGCAGTCTCTGGGCCAAAGATCTACGTGAGAATTCACATTCTTGACTCCACCGGCAGACTCCAACTAGCTGGAGTAATGGTTACCCCACCCTGCGTTCACCGCCTGTACTTAAGCACAAAAACTTACTTCAACTGAATAAAAATGCTACAAAAATGATATCTAGTTATCTTGGGTTCACGGTCTCAATGATGCGGTCGAGTTATTTCCACAATTTTATTGTATTTCTATGGTTCTGCTTTCCTTTCATTTTGCCTTTTACAGGAAAATTTTGAATGCCTATAAACAGTGGTCTGTGGAACCGAGGTTTGCGTTTCGCGTGGTTCCTCAGTCCGTGTGTCAAGTTTGCATGTTTCTGTGTTTACACAAGTTTCTTCCGCACTCTCATGTTTCCTCTTTCAAAAACATGCACTTAAGTGAATTGGAGTATTTAAATTCCCCTTGTGTCTGAGTTTGTCTGGGCTGGCATCCTATCCAAGGCATCCATGCCTTGTGTCCTGTTCTGCTGAGAGGCTCCAGAATGACCATGGCCAGGCACTGGATTAACGGCTTTGTGTGGGTGGACTTAAGGTACCGACTGAGGAAGCAGAACCCTATCGGTGACATTAATAGATGCGCTCACCTCAAATGATACATCAGATCAAAAGACGAATGCCCCAAGTTGGAATACTGGCATTTCCCATTCATTCTTGAGAGCAGCCCAGCTTCAGCACCTTTTAACAACAGGCAGTGATAACCTGCTTTAAACAATGAAAATGCTATTAAGCTCAGCAGCCAAAGACTCTCCATATAAAGATTTGGAGGCCTCAAAGATGCCTCATCCTAAAGTGTGGGTCAATCAAGAAAGCGAACAATGAAGCCTTTCAAACAGACGATGCTGGAACAATTAAAATTGTCAAGGGCACATACTTTCATAGACTGATATATATTTACTTACGACAGCAGAACAAATCCAGACAGATGATAATGTCCAGTTAATCACGCTACATATTTTTGTAGCCCCTCTGGTCATATTACTGTTTGAACTGGGATAATGCCAGGGTGCTGGCTGTTTCCTGTGCCACAGGCTTTCTCTCCATGGTTGGTATTACCAAGGAATTGACCACAACTTTTTTCAGCAATTGACAACCAGTAATGGTCATTATGAACATACATGATTTATCTACTTGATTCCATTATAGTATGTTCATTTAAATATTCATATTACATTGCTTAACCAACCCTTTTCCATAGGGAATTACAATTATATATCTGGAAGTTTTACTGGTTTCTGGCTAAGCACCTCACCCAAAGGCAGTATAGTTGGGTCCCCTTCTGGGGCTTGAACTAGCAACTGTCACATCATGAGTCCATGCCTTTAATCACTTTGTGACTCCCTGACCACAAAATAAAGATATTAATCACCACAGCATGGAGTCTGCAGACATCGGTTCTGAAACATGGCCCACGCAAAGTCTGTGCATTTCCATTCGAGCTGTTTTCCCATGTTTCACCGTCTTTCCTCAGTGTTTCTGTTCAGTTTTCATGAATGTTTCAGGCAGACTTTTTTTGTTTATAATAGTATTGTAAATCAGCTATAATCACTTGCATCCCATTCAGGGTGTACCCCAGCCATGTGCCCTGTACTGCCTGGGATAGGTTCTAGGCCTGTTGTGACTTTGACCAGAATAAGTATTTGGAGGATGGTTGAATATATCTATCAATCCATCCATCCATCTTTACTTCTATTGGTTGGACCCACTGATTAACTTGACTGATCAGTCATCGACTCAGGATGCATGATCAACGTGACAGCGTTCCAGATGCATCTAGACCGTCTCGCAGCTTGTCGTTCTCCCTCCTGCCCGTACCCAGCTCGTCACTCCACGGGTGTGTGCCTGACTCGTGAGCTGTCAGACGGTGTTTCTTTATTCAGAATGCTCATGCCTTCACACTGTGCCCGTTGGGTTGGAACACCCACAATATGACACAGACTTAAGATGGAGCGGAGGATGGACTCCTAGCATTCCCCTTGTCAACACACCAGTGTCAATCCCCTATGAGATGTCCCATGCCACATCCACAGTTTGGCACAATGGCACAAAGCGCAGATTGGGTTCTGTGGCATTATTAAAAATGATTTATTGATGACTGTGCTGTCAGATCATTATTGTGCTTTTCCTTTTTTGGCAGCAGGTGTTGACACAATCCCTCTCTCTCTCTCTCTCTCTCTCTCTCTCTCCCTCGCTCTTTCTCTCGCAACTCTCACTCTCTCTCCCTCTCTCGCAATGCTCACTCTCTCTCCCTCTCTCTCTCTCTCCCTCGCTCTTTCTCTCGCTCTCTCCCTCTCTCACTCCCACTCTCTCTCTCACTCTCTCTTTCTCTCTCTCTCGCAACTCTCACTCTCTCTGTCTCTCTCCCTCTCCCATTTCTCATTCACTTGTCTCTTATTTAATCGGAGGCATTAAAAAAGCAGGCTGTTTCACTTTGATGGTGAAAACATTCCTTACATCTTTCAGATGTCTGCTCTCCTTTGCAGTAACCCTATGCCGGTTGAAAGCATTTTCGTGGGAAAGGAAAGCAGCCCTGAATCGGCGAGTCTTGGAACACCTGCAGCTACTGGTACATGGTGATTATAGACAACTGCTGGACCGGACTCAACATTCCCATTCATTCAGTTTCTCACCCCCCCCCATTCCCAACCCGAAGCATCTGTCTTCCTGTTGTCCTTCGCAGGTCGGACCCCAGAAATGCCACGTGCAGGGTACGCTGCATGGCTGCGCGTTCCTCCCTTCAATGTGCCTGCACCTTTTTCTAGGAAACAAGCGTTACCAATCTTAACTTGTTTCTTTCTCTGCTTGTAGCCTACAAGAAAGCCTAGCTTGACACTGTTTTCAAAAAACAACAAGTTTTCCATCTGTTCAAGGAAAAACTTTAAAAGAGTCAGACGAGTCCTTCTAACTACCACATCAATAGAAATAAATATGATCCAAAAACTTCACCCATAACAATTGCACATCATCACGATGTGCCCACTTTTAACACTTTTTGGAGAGTTTTTAATCAACGACATATAAGTGTGTGTGTTTTTCTAGGAAATGTTGGAAAATGCACTTGTGAAAAGCAAATCAACTTATGTTGATTAAAATTTGACTGATTTGTAAAGTGGCCCTCAGCTAGATATATCAAATGGAAAAGTAAAGGGGATTATGAGTTTTGCTGATTGATTAATTGATTGACTGACTGACTGACTGACTGACTGACTGACTGACTGACTGACCGACTGACCGACTGACTGACTGATTAATAAATAGTTTTGGAAAAAAAAACCTTTATCAGCACACAATTACACAATCACATTTTTTATACAATTTTATTCTATGATTCAGTCAAAGGAAATTTAAATACAAGCATACGTATTCAGAGTATACTGCATACATTGAGAGTAATAATTAGTGAGTTTTCGGGGATTACCCATAACACCTGGCAATACTTTTCAGGGACTGGCTGCTGTGGTAAAAAGCAGCTCAGTGTGATGAGTTACCCCAGGCTTCATTCTCCAAAGATGGTGGAGTGTGTATCGTACAAAAGGCCAGCCCCAAATAAAAGATGCTTCTGCTAGTTTTGTAATGATGTCTGCTTCATTTCCTACTGTAGCTTAGTCCTCCAAGCTATACGGGGAATTTCTGCAATCACATGACAGATGATTCATTTTGGAGTATGTACAAGAGTCATTATCTTGAATCTTTATGATTTGTAAAGCATAATAGATACTAAATGATAGATTCCATAACTTCCTGCATTATGTTTTCTAAACCTTAATTATGAATCTGTATCCAAACAGTGTTCTACCAGTAACCTTTAACCCAAGCCTAACCGTTACCAGTGCTTGTATAGTTTGCACTACCTCCAAGTTAAAATCAAAAATGCTGGAGTTCCAACACGCAGTGCAATTAAGAGATTGAGTTACAAGGAGTCTTTAACTCCTGCAGTAAGTGGGGGAAGAGCAAATATCCTTAGAATTTTTATGTCTGGATCAAAACAAATTAACTGCATGTTATGTTATTGTGACTTACTGCAAAAGCTGAAAATAACATTTCAATGCAGTACTTTATTATACATATTCTCTTCTGATGTTTCTCAATTGAAATGTCCTTCGCTTGATAGATAACTCTTAATTTAGCATTTACATTACATAGGCGTAAATTACACATTTCATGAGTACAATTTCATGAACATAAGGTGGGGTTCTAGAACACCACAATTTTGTCCCCTGTTGGTTGAAGGAGAGAAAAAGAGAACGTTTTTCCAAATTATACGCTTCTCCAGCTCTTTTCAAAAACTTTCGGGAAAAAAATAATCCTGCAGTCTGTATTTAGACATTTTGTAATTGGGTCTTGTGCCCAAAGACACATTCACTTTTGTTGAATAAGCCTTCCTTTTCATAATGTCTGTTATGTTGAAAAGTACGAGACTGTAATATTGGGGGGAGTTTTAAAAGCCTTATGCTCAAGTCAGGGTGAGAATATGCTCCAGAGCATTTTTATTTTTTTAGTTCTAATAGTTATTTGAAGATTTTTGAAAATCGCCAGCGTTGATTGGTTAGCTCAGGATACTCCCAGCCTCCAGAGGTTTTGAAGCCTCATTTGTCCTGTTACTAATTTTATTCACTAAATGTATTTGTGTTGCTATGCATATGTCTGTTTGCAACTTGGCGCGCTGATGTTACTTGTAATGACTGGTTCCAGGTGATTGAGACCCACTCTTTTTTCCTTAAGTGATACCAGAGACCCGAGCTTCCAAATCTCTTTTTCATAAAACCCGTGACCTGAGCTGTCCGTATTCCACAGCCTCCATATCTGGGCTGAGGCTGCATGGGGCGAGGGCTGCAGCTCAGAATCAGAAGTCAGTTTGTTATCTCCTCAGCAAAACCTACCAGAACGGCTGTGGGGTACTACAGATAGAATCCCGGGGTGAGTACGTCGTCTCTTCTCCTCAGTGCTGCTTCTCATGACAGCTGCCGGGTGCCGCATGGCCTTGCGGCCTCCCTCATGGGGAAAGTGAGCTGGGATTCGTACTGAATTCTCGAAATTGCTTCCAGCCCACGAGCGTCAGACCTTTTGTCGGATTCCTTCGCTTTTTCCCTTGCACGCCACCTCCTGTCTGCTCTGAAACAGAAAGTGGGATTTGCTTCCCGTGGCCAGTCTCCGGTGTTTGCGGCTGGGCCTTGTTGTTCGTACATCCTGGTGAGAAATGGAGCACACGTTCACGTGGTCTTCTGACGTCTCAGTGGAACCTTTGAGGAGCTGGCAAAATCGCCTCGTCCACTTGGGAGGAATAAAGAGTAATTGACCCGGTTCACCACGAGCTTATGGACCCTTAATTATGAAAAATGACGATAATTTCTACTTGCGTTCTGTGTCACTCCGAGGTTTCCTAATCAGCGCTGCTCGGCTCATTTACCAAAACGTTTCTGAAGAATTATTGACAGCGAGAAAAAATCTACTTGACCTTTATTACAGTGACATAGGATGATGGTAGGTTTCTAAGGAGGGGAAATAAGAGGAAAGAAAACATTATCAAGACGTGGATACACCCTGCTGTAATCTGAGCACGTTTTATTTGAGGCATGCTACAAAATCCTCCCTGTGTGGGTAAGACCTCTCATCTGACACAATCAAGGTTTCTTTAATCGTTATGTGCACATAGTGCTATGAAATTCGTCATCGCACGCTTCCTGCAAACCATATCGGCAAATAAATACAAGACATTATGAACGACAGCCAACAATAAATGGCAATGAATAACAAATAAGAGAAAATGTTGTCATTGCAGAACAAACACTTAGCATTTTCTTACAGTTGGCATTTTTCCTCTGGAAATGGGACACTTCATGCGGGGCTCTCCTTGAAAAAGGCCCAAAGAGCGGGCAAAGATTTAATGAGCACGTGAGGCATGACCCATTAAAGCCACCGAGTTGTGGTCACGCCAGCTGCCAGTCCACCCGTCCCTGCCAGCTTGAGTTCTGACCACGTGAGGCCACAACCGATATTTCCTGCCATCCCAAACCCACATTTGTACCCCGACCACATGGACCGGGGACAACAGCCAAGCACATTTCAAATTGTCCCGCGTTTATGTTTTTTTTTCAATTCTGATCGTGTGTTCAACTGATGGTAAATAAAGGGTGACTGATCACAAAGCAAACACTGAGAAATTATCCAAGACTCGGCATGAAAGGTAACTTGTGTAGATGATATTGGTAGAAGTTCTGAACTAGGAACTGAACTAAATAGCAGGGGTGTAATGATGAACTAGAGATTTATTTGTTACGATTCTCATTTTCAGGTGCAGACTGGGGGAACAAGGTTACCATGGGGCAGCACAAGCCTCTCAGGGAAGACCAAAACACAGGCCTTCTCAACATGGGGGCCAACCTCTTGTCTGGTTACTGGAGCTGGAATGAAGCATAACACATCAAAATATACCAAGCACTGGCAAGCGTATGAAGCCAGAGCAATCAAAACTAATTTTCACAGTCACCTGACTGCCCCTCTGAAGTCAGTGGACCATCCATCCATTCATCTATATCCTAACGACTCTTGATCAGGGTTACCTGCTTCTGTAGTTAACATCATATTACATGTACTTACCCTAAACTCTATACAAGATACACAGATGATGTACTTTTTACCGGTGACCTTCCGTGGCTTAAATATGCATCCACACATAGTGTTCATAACTTTACAGGTTAGTAAAAACCTACAAAGAATTCGATTCCTAAACACAGAAAAAGTGGTCAGCCGTAGTTTCTGTGCCCCGAGCCTTCATAGCTGTTAGTGTCTTTGTATCTCAGCACGAATTTTATGTGACGCATGGTTGCCAGACCAAACAGAAGACCAACAACAGGAGCTCCACAAAGCCTAACAGGTTTTTGGACAGTGCACAGCGGTAATAAACTGGGCGCCAAAGACAAACTGCACTAATTCTTTGATTTTGCGATCTAAGGCGATTTTTCCTGCACCAGTAATCACATGTGGTCTGGAGCAGCCAGAAGTGTTTACGGTCAGTATGACTGAAGTATGTTCACCTTTTAAAGAAATGCAGCGTTTGCCCTTTCACGTGCTCTCATGCGGCATGCGTTGGGCCGCCGTACGTGACGAGCTGTCTGGGGGCAGCGCTTCTCATGCACGCCGGTCGAACGAAATGAAAACCCAGCGCGCGGTTGACAGTTTAAACATTCCTCTCCGTGACTTTATGGTCGTAGCAATTCATAAAGGCTTGTCAATACAACAACAAAGATGTGTGTGCCCCATCTGTCAAAGCTGTTGTTATAATATATTACTCTAAGCAGGCTCGTGATAACTCTTATATATGAATTAGGTTCTTTAAATCTTTAGATCAGCAGCATACAAAATCTAAACATAAATCCTTAGCTTTAGATTATTCTGTGCTTGGCGTGAAATTGCAGCTGGAAATGATAGATATGAATGAGAGCCAGGTTTTTAGGGCTATGTGTTATTTTTGGCTACTCTTTAACCACATCACGTAATCCATTTGGCAACTTTCCATTCTGTCAGTATCCTGAGACCGGTGCTGTCATCCTTTGTGCCGCCGCTTCTCCCCTCTCCCGGCTCTCCTTCTGTCCCTCGCTCCACTCCATAAACAGCAGCGCTTTACTTCATTGTCTGTTTAATTAGCAAGAATGAACACCACCTAGGTGCCTTACTCTGTGCTCACTCAACATGACCACTGAAGTACAGGCAGCTCTGATGGGGCGTGGCCTGATACCCTGAGACATTATGTTAGCCAAGCTGTGGCACAGCTTATTCCAGTCTGGATATCTTTCAGCACCACCACCTCCCCCCCCCCCAGCCATCCTAACGTCACACACAGCAGGTCTCGTGGCTGTGCCTTTCGCTTAAGGTGTCAGTCTGATCATTATAGATCGTCTCGGTTTAACGCCTTTCATTTTTCAATTAAACAAAGAAAGCCATAAATGACAGAGAAGTATGTGTTTGTGTTAAATTATATTAAACAAAGGTCTGGGTCAGTCTCGTTAAAGAATGTGCTGTAAAACGTACTTTTGGACACTACTTCATCACAGGTGCTTGTTAAATGGAAGTGCGCTTATTTTTGAGTATTTAAAAGAAATCATGTTGGTTTTAAACTTTGGAAAGGATAGAGTAATATTTAAAGTAGCAAAAGGGCTCTTGTAACAATGTTATCAGTGGACGAGGAAAGACAAAAATCCTGTGGAGATTAAAAAACGATAATGATTGCAGGATGGAATAAACTATTAACGCATCCTGTACAACTAAACTTTAATTCATCGCATAAAAATGTACTTGTTTTTTTCAGTGTTTTTTTTTTTTCTTTTCTGTCTGTCTCTCTCTCTCAGGAATGTACTTGAGTAAAAACAGCCTATGGAAAAGTAATTAATAGCTTTCTTCACTTATCTAGAAACATTTTATTTGTTAGTGAACTTAAACTTTGTTAACAAAAAGAGGAAACTTACACATTATGAACCATTCCATATGAATCAGAAAGTATTTGTGTGTGTGTGTGTGTGTGTGTGTGTGTGTGTGTGTGTGTGTGTGTGTCCAGTGTGTTTATGGAGCACTCCACATGATTTATACTGATGGACTTTAATGGCTTGTGACCTTCATATGGTTTAGTTGAGGGCTTTTTTTCATTTATGACTGAGAAATAAAGGCCTGGGCATGCAGGTGAGAAGCTGCGTTCTGGTGTGAAATCCTAACTTTGTCTGATGGTCGTTTTCTATTCAGTCCATGAACTTGACAGAGCTGTGCGTAATGCAGCAGTTGGATAGCTACGTTTTAAAGGCATTCCTAGCCATATCTGTACAGCTTCAGCTTCAGCTTCCTTTTGCAAGTCTTTATGGGTATTCATGGCCATACCCTTATTGAGCTCTAGGAACCCATGACCTTGACTAGGCAGATGTATGGATGGATGGATGGATGGACGGACTATAAGGAAGAGGAGAAGGCCTCAGTCCTAAGCATGTGGACATCATAACACGGAATGTTTTTTTTCAGGATAAAAAGCCTGAAAATGGCTTCTGGCTTTGTTAAGAAGCATCTGAATACCGCTCCTGTAATTATGCTCTTCACATACCTTGCTCTCTTGATTTAGGGGTAGTTTTAGACCATTGGTAAATCTCCCTGCGCATGAGAAATTCTTACCTTTCCTTCTATGAAGTGAAGTCTTTGCACTTTTCCGCAGTTCTATATTTAGTGAAAGTGTTTTTGCTGTCGCAATACATCTAAGAAGAATTCAGTTACTTGCCAGGTAAATCAAACAAATGAAGACTTTGTTGTGTGTCTGAAGAAGACCCTTATAAGGGCTGAACACACCACCATTATGTGGAGTGTTTTACTTATACAGAATGGTAATGTAAACTTTCGTACTTGTTTTTATTGTTTGAGTCACCAAAACTCCATATATACTTTTTTACTTATGATAAATCGTAGGTTTTAGAAACCAGTCAGACAATGAAACTATCACCAGTGAATCATATATTTCAGTCACAAGAACATATAAAAAACATGAATGGACCTAACATTTCCCTTGTGAAATGCTACATTTCCTGAATTTCTCATTTGGCATCAATAAAGTATAGCTATCTGCAAAAAAAAAAAAAAAAGCTCGATCTACAGGTAATCTCAACTCCACAAGCTTGAAGACCCTGTCTGAAAGCCGAGATTAATGTACCTGATTATCCAACAGACAACTAAGTATAACCACTGAAACTGACAGGAACTGTAATAACACACTTAGTGCTTGTGATTCAGTGTGTTGAGGGTCCCTTAAAAGGACAGTCAGTGGTAGGTTTTGCCGCCAGTACCCATCGCTTAGCAGAAGGCTGTTTTATTACAAGATTTCTTACCCTATCCTTCTTACATCTTACCCTTAATGACAGCTCAGCGTGGTAAGAGGAGTAGGCAGTAGAAAAGATAAAGGATAAAGTCCAGGGTGCGTGAATGCTGAACATATTTGGGGAACACAGAACCTGTTTAAACATCCACATACCCTTGAGCAAACAGCACGAGGGCTGGTGCATGACTTTTAATGTGCTCCAGATGCTCCTCGAGGTGAAAGAGTGAGAACAATCAATCCCAAACCGAACGGCGTTATCCCTTCCAGTCAGGTAATGAGCTCAACGCACACTGCCCTCTCCATCAAAAAACGCTTATAGCCACCTCATTAATTGGTTCCATGATGCTAGGAGACAGCCGCATTTTTACGAGGCCAGCAGACTCCCAGCAGCCCGAGCCAGCGATGCAGATCCATCTCAGTGCATCTCCGGCACTGAGCCACCGCAGCGGCTTCACATCTTTGGAGCTGTGGGGTGCGGCCAGCTCGTTTCTCATTATTGATGGTGGTACCGCTCCAAAGAGTCTCCAGCCTTGTCGTAACATAGCGACATATAGCGTGTGCTTTGCCGGTACGGATGAGTGTGTTTTCAATGGTGGATCCACACTCACTCTGCTGTGACCTTTGCAGTACATACGTCCCAGCACACAGGGAATGTTCCCACGACGTTCAATAGTGTTCTCGTTACGTTCTTAACGTTCCTGTAATGTACCTGTAACGTTCCCTGTTTGCTGGGGTGATAAGTGAAAGATGCGATATATGCCAGCAGTGTGGCATGTCAGCCGCAATAAATGTTACAAGACTGTCAGCTTGTCTCCGGGAGAGCATGAATCTCTTGCTGTGTTGCGTCCGCAGGGGACCCAGTGTTTTAAACGTCAGATTTCTGTAACTCTTATCATGCAGACTCCCTTTCAAGAAGCAGCATTAATGCTAAAACAAAAAATAAAATAATTGCATGGAGTGCCCCGTACCTTGTCATGAGACAAGAAGAATGTTCTGCTTTTTTCCGTCGTTTTTTTATTTTAAACACTGGTGGCTGGTTAGCACAACTATCACAAACAGGCTCAGTATGTTTTATTGGGCATCTGGGGCAATGGTTAAAAAAGGCCGGTTTTATATCCCAAATAGATGTGCGCGATTCTTTTGCAAGGATCATGCTTTTTAACTATCTGTTGATTTTTTTTTCCCCACTGACACCAGTAGAGAGCAAATAAACAACGAGGCACTGTAAAGCAGGGAATTGAACATCGTGTTACTAATGGTCAACCTGTCTAGCCTAAATGCCTATCCTGAACGGGACGCTAATCCATCACAGACTCACTCCCACACACACACACACATACACAGTCTATGAGGAATTTAGAATCACTAGTTCACTTAAATGCATGTTATGTGATTTGGGGAATTTACAGCATTTATAATTACTAAGCCACTGTGCTGCCATAATACCAGTGTTAATAAATAATATTAGCAATAGTACAAGTTGCGAAAAATGGTATTAGGAAAGCATTTGCTGCTGGCAGTAATTTAGGTGCGTTTATTTTCCATATTGGCACAAGTGTGACTTAAGACAATAACTCTGTCAATTCCAGGATTCCTACACGATGCCAAAAGGAGTGCCGACAGATAGACAATGTCCAGAGAATGTTTGGGAAGCGTTCAAGCCCAGGGGGACATCGCTGGATCGAGGGCGATAGCATTACAAGTTAGTTCAGGAACTCAGAAATGAACGTGGACAAACCACAACGGCACACAGTGGAACATCCGACACCAGCTCAATAAAGACTGAGCCATGCCTAATGAAATGCTGCATGCAGGGTAGACAATAAATTAGCACCCTATATTCATGACAATGGGTAAGAGGCGATGCTACACTTTTCTTACTCGGTGAAACAGCATGGGGCCGGACTGAATTGAAAACGCAAAACAATACGAGTTGAAATTCGTGAGCTACTGCCAGATAAGCCAACAGACGTGAATAAAGCACTTGTAATTTGATTGGCTAATGTGCATGTCAAATTTAAAGGCATAGCGACGTACCGTCTCAGGTCCATCTGCCACAGAGTCAATAAGCCAAACCCAGAAAATGGTAAGTGAACGTAAGTGAAAAATAAAACCCTTAGGATGTGAGCTCTTGCTCGCCAGCTGGAGAAGATCAACCCAACATTGGTCACTGAGGCGTCACACACGGGAGTCAAGTCCATGCTTTGGACGCAATCAATCAAGCCAAGCCAGAAAGACTTAAAGCTATGAACCTTTGTTTGCGTCACTTGGCCAAAAACGCAAAACAAAAGAGCAATGGCTCTGATAATCAGTCACACTCATCATATACCTGATCCATATACCTTCCAGGACACTGTATGCCTACTTGTTTGTGAGCTGAAGGCCCCGCAATGAGAAAAGGATTTCGCTGTGACCCAAGACCATAAAGCCAATAATTGCGTGTTTACCTGTGACCATCCTCATGTGTTTAATAAAGTAATATGTCGAGGGACTGGGCAGTGAAAATAGTAATAGAATTACACCAGTTACCCAGGACTGATGACATGTAGGTTTGTTTGAACAGTTTGGAGAATACTTAAAACACAGCAAATAAGAAAGTACATGGCTGTCAAGGAGGAAATCCATCATGAAGGGGATTGAAACCTCATGTGTCCATCCAAAATGAGGACCTGCCTATAGTAATCACAAACACGTACGTGCGCATGTGAGGAACGCATTCTGTCACTGGCAACCCCAAACTTTTGCATACTTTTTTATTTAGCCTTTTGTTTCCAGGCTAATCGCGGCTCGCAAAATTTTACAGGCAACCTCCACTGAGTTTTACCTCTCACTGGAACAGGCTCAGCCTTCCCTCAACAAGAAATGTTTTGAAGATGTCGTCAGGATGACCATGTCCTCAAGCCACATAGGTAGCGAATGACGTCACGGGAAGATTCTGAATGCAACCGTGGCTCTCTGCTTGTCCTTTGGGACCATGGTTTTGCTGTCTGGGGTCTCGGTTTTGCAAAAGGGAGGGAAGGATGGAGAAATGGAAAAACCTCTGGCCGCCCTGTGAAAGTGTGCTGGATGGATGGATGGATGGATGGATGGATGGATGGAGCAGACTACACATCTCTTACAAGAGAAACTATTAAAGAAACCTATCCCCAAATCTAGGGCCAATCTTGTCATATTTTCCGAGAAATTCAGTTAGTTTTCCAGTTTTAAACACCATCCAGAAGTAGTTTTTTGCTGTTTCCTTCCAAGTCTCACATCTTTTTGGTTCTTACGCTTCCATCCCTGTCTCACACAGCAGTTTTTATGAAAGTCCACATAACCAGGCCTCCATATCTAGCTTGATCACTCTGTGTAAATCTTTCGCTTGACTTTTTCTCTAGTTCTTTGTTCCTACTATTTTTTGCCAGGAGTCACTTTCATCTTCTCAGTAAGAAGTCAAGGAATAATTTTCAGATTTTCCCTTATTAACATAATAGGTTTCTTTATGAGTTAAAATTCCTGTCGGGGAGCCACGACACAGGACTTTTGTGGAGGCCTACTTTTAATAGGGATTTATACCCCATACAAAACAACTGAGAAGAAAACGAATGCAAATAAGAAACTTAGAAATTGACATAGCTGTCTGGATTTTCTATGCCAATCGGCACGAACTTTTTCTTTACTTTCCATGCAAAATGCATTTTGTGCAGTTTTGCGAGACCAGCCACGAGGCTCGAGCTGCGACGTACGGAAATGGCTGCGCGCGGTGGGAGAAAATGGACAGTGAATTTTACACCAGCACGGTGTCGGCATGCATACATGTCTGTGTGCGCGTGTGTGAAAGAAGTAGGATTGACTCATTCGTTTGGAAAGTGGGTGAACGTTCCAGCTCATCTGGGCTCTCCATCATATTTCTTTCACTCCAGCATCGCTCTCAGGGGTGAACCCCATGATAGGATTACCAAGCTGAGGTGCTCGCGGTGTTTAATCCTTACCATGATCACAGGGAGTCCCGTGCCCACCGCCCAAACACACATTAACCATGGGCGTGTCTCTAAACAGAGAAACCCTTTAATCATGACCTTCATTGAGGCCGTGAAAGCCGAACCATTCGCCAGCATTCCATACAGATGCCGTCAAGTGGAGGACCAGCTAAAACCAGGTAGCGGTCTACAACTTCTTTTCTATTTTTTATCAGCTGACCTCAAGGCATTTTTTTCACCCTTGATGTCACCCTTGTCTCCATAGTCACAGCAAGCAAAGCTACCCTCGGCTTCATTTCTCAACTTTCTCCCTCTTGGACCGACACTTTTGGCCGATGGGGATCACATACTCCAGCTTCCTCAAGCAAGTGAGCAAGATTTTTGGCAAAGCTGCCCAGGCGAGCTTTTCCTGGGCAGGCTTCTGGAGCATTTATACCAGATTGGTTACAGGCCTCGCTTTCGGGTCAGGCTCGTTTGTCTGCAACTCCTGTCACTTCTCCCAGCTCCATGGAAACCTTTCGGCACAATATGGCCTGGATCCTGTGTGTGCAAGTGTGTGTATGTATGTTTTTTTTTGTTAGAATGCATTTCAGGGATGGTCTGGAGTATTTGCATTCTCCAAAGGGAATCAAGTTGACCGTTAATGCTACGGAACATTCTGGAAGAGAGAATTGGCACTATATCGTGGAAGATCTTCCAGAAAGACTTCATGGTAGACCACCTTGCTTTTTAGGATCATCATTTTTTCAGATGTGTAGAGCCATCCCTCAGGTGTATAGTCCAGTGCAGAGACCCCTGATCTACTGAAGAAAGAATAAAGCAGTCAGGATGGAGACAAAGGACTCAATGTTCTCACGTCTCATCCAGGTGGAGGCCAATCCATGTACATACTCAAGCACAAAACTTGGAAATCTGGAGAATGTTTTCACTGAATACTGAGAAGCTGGAGCCGCTACTCATATTGTTTCAGTGACACTTACAAAATTACCTATTGAACTGAGGAAGACGGAGAGTGTGAGAGGAAGGTGAGAGAGGAGGGCTGCGGTGGGGGTTTGGTGGGGGGGTTGGTGGCAAGACGGCCGTGCTAGCATGGGAAAGCGTTCTGGTTTTGGGGACAACTAATTAGGGAGAAAAAGATCTGGCACAAAGGCCTTTCAGCGGGGCAGACAGTTCTCTTGAAATGTGCCTTAAAAAGAGGTACCGCTTGTGCCAAAGAAGCCAGAGAAGAAAGGGCGGAGGGAGGGAGGGAGGGAGGGAGGAAGAGGGGAAAAGGGGAGCAAGAAACCGAGCGGGAGCGAGCGACTGGTGGAGGACAAAACCCCCGAAAGACTGGGGCAGAACGGAAGAGAGTGCTTGACCGCATGATGGATGGTGATGAATGTGTTCTAAAAGATGGGAGGGAGACAAAAAAGGGGAGAGAGGTTTGAATATGGAGGAAAGGGGAGAGTCCGAGCTACTCTTACGGGCTGGGGGGTGGTGGGCAATGCTATTTCTGAGGGGTGTTGCCGCTCATACAAATTGCAACAGGCTGACTAAGCTGTAGTAGGGCTTAGAGAGGTAAGCTACTCATTCATGTTAAACTGAGGGGCTCCTTAACTCCTCTGATTCTTAACTCATTTTGCGGTGGCAGGAAACCCGCCTATATGTGCATTTGCCCTGCCCTGATTTTTCCTCACCTTTTCACACGTAAAAAGAAGCCTCGTAAAAATTATCCATCACATGACATCAACATGCATGCGACGATATCCACTGTTCTAATGAATGGTCACCCATAATGTAGATATCTGAGAAGGGTTTTGTGTTGACTCTTGTTCGGCGTTGTTTTCCCAGAGCATTCAGTTCCTTCTGACGGCAACGTCGTCAATTCCTTCCTCTAAACCCTTGGACTTGGCAAACCCCAGAAACAAGGTTGGGAGTGTTTTCTTTTGACCATTTCACACGGCAGCATGAGACAAGAAAGTTGTTTGCATTTAAAAAGAAGAAAAAAAAAAACACGCATAAGATCTTCCCGAGTTAACACGCTTGATAAATAACCGATCTAATCGACACAAAGTGTGGGGCGTGCTGTGAAAACTGCCCAGGATTCTTGTTGCATTTGTTCGCCCTTTTTTTCAATACCATGATGAAACCGTGCTCTTCTATTGGTCATTCTCTATGGTGTTCTCCTATATCCAGCCCCCACCCCTGTCAAAAAAAAAAAACGCAACCATTGAAAAATGCCCCAATATCCCACTCAACCCCCCCCATTGCCCCCTTCTACCCCCATTTCTGTCTGACTCTAGCATGAAATCGATTTCTGGGCTCCTGTTTGCCCCCTTTGACTGCCTCTGGGAAAGAACACCCATTATGTGCCGGTTTGAGAAGGACATCTTCCTGAGAAGCCCTTGGTCACGGTGTCTAACAGCCAAATGCACATCCTCCTCTCTCCCTGTTTTAGCCTGTTATTTGTTCCCAACTCGAGCATCCTACGCTACAGCAGCTAATGTAAGTAACATAGTCGTAGGAGACAATTTAATTAAGGTATTACACCTTTTTCCACAGATTGCCATTTATTTCGTCCATACGGGTCTGTATGATGGCGAACCCCATTGCCATTTTTGGGAATTTGCTGAAGGCCAACTCCACCCCTGCCCATCCTGCCGACTCACAGGCATCGACTTGCCGTTATGGTATCAACGGAGCCCTTTGGCTAAACTCAACCCCAATGGTTGATCCATTATAATTATTCTTCGCTATAAAGGAGTGAAGCCTGCAGCCACAGGCTGAGAATGACGAAGTGATCCGTGCCAGGCGAAAAATGCAGCGCGTCTACCGCGACTTACGGCAAGGTACATTTTTATTTACGAGAAAAACCTGTTCATTTAGAACGGCTAACTTTTCATTCGCTCGCCTGCATGTTCGTCTCGCTTTTACAGCTCACATTCATCCAGATCAGGTCTGGCAGTGGAGCAGCGGGGATGAGGAAGGAAAGGAGAGGGGAGGTCATGAAAGGCGTCCATAGAGAAGCGAACGGGACCTGGTGCAATGTAGCAAACCCAAGACAGGGGCTAAAGTGCCTCTCCACAGTGAACCCCCACTGTTTAATCCAGGCTGACAGGATTTTCATCATCCGAGGGCCACCTCCCTAGTTTCCAAGCGTCATTCCCCCCCATCCCCCAGCCACACTATTTCCCAGCTCCCACTGGGATCAGGCGGTCACCAAGGGTCCATTGTATACGTTATCACACGGTGACGAGTGACGGTGGCCTCGCCTCCCGCTCTAATTAAAGAGGTGAGAAGGGTGAACTGGCTTGGGAGGCAGTGGTGCAAGGGAGGGAGAGAGACGGGGGGCGAGCGGGGGCCAGGCCCCCCCCCATTCTCCCACAGGTGCACTTGAAATTGCTTGGTCGAGATGATTCGACAAAGATCGGCGTTAGTACTGAGGAAGACTGCAAAGCTTTTAAACCCACAATCCAGCCGCAGGGTGGACACTGGCTTTTCATCTAAGAGTGAGTTTCCCCGTAAACGTTTGAGAGGACACGTCTCCCCAGAAACGTCTTCTTCCTGACGTATTCCCATCAGACAAATGGACAGAATCTGACAAGTGAGAAACGGTTAAAACATCCATTCGACCCCCTTTCCCCTCTCCTGTCTTTCCATCTTCCCTTCCAGCTTGTCAGCCAGATCTCGATGGCTGTCGCTCTCATCTCCTCTCGCACCCCAAGCCCCCAAGCCACCCGCCGCTGACTCATCCCACATTCCTGCCCCTCGGCGGTCCGCGCACCTGGGCCCGTGGCCGTCAGCACCATGGTGACCCGGACGCAGCTGGGCCCGTGTCTATCGCCTGGCCCCATCTGGACTGCAGCCCAGGTAAGAGAGATGGGAGTGGCTAGAATGGCAGCAGCGCCAAAATGAGGCAGGTGGGGGTCTGGGGGGGGGTTAGGAGGGGGTGTCAAGGGCACAGTTTGGCATCAGGTATCTTCCCTGGAGATATCAGGAAAGGATCAAATAGAGCTACGGATTTTAATCTCTGCAGTGCCATATTATATTGCAAAAGAAATGTAATCTTTCCTAAAATGTTAATAATGTGTAACTATACCCCATTGGAAAGGTCTGGATTAGTGAGCTTCCAATGGCATCGCTGTGTCCAAAGGAGTGCATTGCTAACAATTAGCTGGGAAGGGATGAGGGCGTGTCCCATCGGACACTGGTTTTAACATCCCCTTGCTATTCACTCACAGTTCTGTTGCGCTGCACCTGTAACAGTGAGGACTACTGTAGCTTTAAGAAGATGCTTCGGATTACAGTCGCACCGAAGGGTCAGAAGTAGGATAAACAACAGATCAATACAACAATCAATCGGCATGCTTAATTACTCATATTGAGGTATTGCAGTGTTGTTCTGTCAGATAGCAAAAAATTAGGAACTGTATCATAACCTTGGAGCTGAGACTGAAGGCTTGTCCCAGCATGAGGAGACAGTAATCTTCCCGTGTCTTATCGAAAGTGGGTGGGGCACGATCACAAGTGGTTGGGGTCCTCCATAAATCCTCTAAAAGGAGCAGTTTATAGGATGATAATAGGAGATTTCTGGGGCACAGAAAAGTAGGCAATTCTAATGCGTTACAAGAAAGATGACTAGGCCTTTTTTAGCGTGTTTTAGTAGGGGCTTTGTGCCCCCCAGCACCATTCGCATACTTGTCCTTGCTGGTGATAGAACACAGTCAGATCAGAGGGAAACTGGAGCATGTCACAAGCTGGCGTTTGTGCCTCCTGCAGTAATAGCCATGCTCACAGTCATCGGTTTGCTCTGGCCGATGTCACATCGACATCTCAGAACCCCCGACGACAGGCCAAGGTTCATAATACCGTCCCAGCTGTAAGGACACATGGTTAGTGTGACGTTAAGGTCAAAGTCTATGGATACCAAATAAAATCTTATTTTCACAGCATATTGGACAGACTGCACCTTTTTTAAATGATCAACATTTTTCTTGAGTTGGGCATTTAATCTGCGGCTGGAATAATGAATAAATTAACCTTTTTTTAAAAAAAGAAAGTGTTTGGTTTGGTTCATGTTGAAAAGAATACTGTCTCGTTTTTATATTAAATAAAATGAAAAATGTAGTATAAGAAGAAAGGAGAGAAGCCTGGGATGAGTGTGACCAAGCTGTGGGCGGTCTCCACACAACATGTGGCACGACATATCAAGGCGGTATGCAAAATGTCAAAAGTACCGTAAAGGTTTGTTTCATGGCTTCCATGGCTTTCCTTTCCGAGGCTGGTTTTACGGGAAAGATTCGCAATTCCAGCTTATCCACGGAGACAGCAAACAGCCAGCATTGCCGTGTTCTGGGCAGGCAAAAATCACAATGAATGTCAAAGTACAATTTACGAACCGCTTGAAATGAGCACGCTAGCGTGTCTGCGGCTGCCACCTCCTTTTCAGGGTGGGCTCGCTGTTCAGGGTATAATGGGTATAATGAGACACAGAATAAAAATGAGAAAACCCCCAGAATCCTAACCCTAACCTGTACCAGAAGATTGTTCCTGGAGAACACAGGCGGCCTGTGTACTGGCAGCAGAGCCTCGTGTGATAGCACAGGTTTCTTATCAAGACCCACTTTCTTATACATTACTCATAAGGCCAATTTAGCTTAACATCAATATTGCTATGTCAGTTCTCTCCCTGAACATGTGTGTTTCAAGGAAACAGAGATCTTCCTTTCTGCTTTCCACTCTTTCTGGATGGTTCTTGGTAGCAAAGCTTTGTACGAACACAGCTTTTCACCTCAAGCAAAGGTAATATTAAGTCCTTATTTCTTGTGATTACTTAATAAATGAATGTTTTCTTTGGTAATTTGGCAGCAAATGGCATCTATTTACTGACAACGTATTCAGGGTTCTGCTAGCCCCGCTTCAGCCTCTGATGATCATTTTAATGGAAAACCAATGGGAATCACGAACGAGGGCCCAAGCCCCACCCCCCATGGAAGCATGAGGGTTTGGTTAAGGATACGGTCTCTGTTGTCCAAGTCCTGAGAACGTACCTGCTTCCCTTTCTCAGTGGCAGTTCAGCTGAATGTAGGGCACCCATGGTAGGCACCTCCCAGAGCCTAAGGAGAAAGAACGTGTATGCGTCTGCGTTTCATGTGACATTTTGAATGACTCAATCTGGAAAGGCTGTGATTTTAATGACCTGCATACTGATTAGTGCAACTACATAATAGCGTCTCAGTGGAGAATGATGAATTTTGCGGAAGATTTTTATGAATGAGTCTTTAGGAGTTACAAAATACCATTAAGATAACTCCATGCTGACTGATCCTTTGCATAAGTTTGCGTGCCAGTAAGGCTTTACAATAAAACCAGTTGCTTTGTTGTTATCGTAAGGGTTCTTCTTCCTTCCCTATTACCCATTTGAAGAGGAGCTCCGAGCATAAAACTATAAACATCAGCATATGCTCCAGCTGTTTCTGTCCCAGAGCAGGTGGCAGAGATTTTTACTGGAATGCAGAGCGTTCCCAAGCCACTGGATGGAAAGACGGAAGAGGACACCCATTAACGCTACCACACTGCCCTCTGTTGGCTGATTGGCGCCAGTGCAAACCATACAGAGGTCAGGAGGATAAGAAGAGGTATGACCATGGAAAAACAATGGCCAGGCCTCAGTGAAGCAGAGACGTTTCAGCGGAGGGTTTCACATGTGGACATCCCTATGTACTGAATGTCCAGCGTTACCACTTCCTAAACTATAGAAATCTGTGGAGATTTACAAAAAGAGTTTTGCTCTGCGGTACAGACTTCAGAGGTTTTTCTCAGAATCTGTCTAATATGCTGAAAAATGGTAGAAGAAAATCCACAGGAACATTCTTATAAAAATCTTCCTGTTACGCCTTTATTACAAAAAAAGAAGAGACGTTTTTTAAATTGAGGACCATTAGTTTATCTGTGATTAAAGTTAGTTTTCCCAAACCCTAAGCCATACAAAAAGGTACATCAGTACTAACATAGCCTCTAGATCTCATAAAACTGCCAAATATTTTGTGCTGATGATCTGATGCAGTCTTATGGCCACTTGTGCAAAACTAACTGACTTTACTCAGTTGACTCAGGGCATCCAACCCGAGGAAGCCAATCAAGGCCATCTGCACATGTGCAGAATAATGGTTAGGTTGTAGCAATCATTCTATCCCATGCCACCTCTTCTCCCACCCTGCCTCTCAAGGGAGTTTTTTTTTTTTTTTAAAAAAAGGCACATATTAAAAACCGCTTAGATAAACAGTCAGACTTTATTGAAACAGCCTGAGTAAACGGGACAGTTTTTGTTTCTTTAATTCATTCCCAGTGATTTTTCCCCTTCTCGTTCTCGACCTTTAATCACAGTGCAATAACAGTTTTGGCTGGCTCAGCTCTGCTGATGTACAAGAATTCTCCCCCATAAAATGGCATTTTGTTTGACATGTGCGGCTTTAAATAGTTGTCCTCACTCAATCCTATGTGCTGTCTAGATCCGGGTACACATTTTTGTGCGTGAATTTTAGTGTTTTGGATTTTAAATTAAAGGCGTATAAGGAAAAGTCGCCAGGGGCTAATACTCACCGACTGTTTTGATTTGGAGGTTTGTTTGAGTGTGGCACTGACAATGCTCATTAGCATTTTAGCATTTTAGCGGTACAGAAGAGGACTGCTGATGGCCTGCGGCAAAGGGTGTTTTCGGTGTAATTACAGAATAAAACAATGCAAAGCAACCAGACCAGATGCTGCACGAACAAGAACTGTGACTCTGTTCTGCTTTGCAACCAAATGTTTACCCTCCGGAAGCAAAATACCCTTAATGGATGCATTTCTTTTTATTTTCTCCAGGCCCTTAATTGTTGGAAAGACACAGTTTCCAGTCATGCTATTTGATCCTTTGCAAGATGCCTCAGGAAAGCACGAAGCCAATGCTTGTAACAAATCTCACTGCAAAGCAGGTCCTCTGTGTCTTGTCACCTCTGAAATACATTTGGGACTTTGCTGTGCATAAAGAATTTGGTTCTAAAGTATAAAGTATAAATGCTATATCTACTGAGTATAACCCATGAGTCCATGAATCTCACAGCACAGAACATCATCATCAACATCTGGTAAAATTCAATTGTGTTTATATTATTGTCCATGTAGTTTTCACGCACTGTAAGTTACCCTTGGTAAGTGTGCTTTCTAAAGCAAATCAGTTATTTAATATTGTATTTTATAGGCTACATGTCCGCTCTGACTGGTTTCATTAGCCTAATTATTTGATTCAATGAATATTTTGCCGGAGGGAGCAAATGTTGCTCGTTACGTTGAACTGGCTGCATCTTTAACTTTGTTAATTTTCCAGAAACTTTTAAGTATGTCAGGTACACTCCAAGAGTGTGTCAAGACACAGGACCCTCACAGCGCCCATGGCCAGTCCTGTGTCCTGCCCAGTCTGCTTTGCTGCAGCCATATGTTGGAGCCCAATAAGGTTACGGGGCCCTTACAGTTCCTACAACGGGATTCCTCTTGCGGTTGTGCTTGTGTGTCAGAGGCTTTCATTGAGAAAAGCTGAGATACCTGGGGAAGGCACTGTTACCCCCCCTCAACCCCACGAGAGCCCAGGTGCAAAAGGCAGGAAGATTCGGCATGATTTCGGCAACCGACGGCTGCTTCATCTCACCCATCATGCCATGGCCCCCCAAACGTGGCCTGGCATGAAACATTTTCACCGCTCTTCCACCTCTTTCTTGCTCTTCTACACCCTGCCTGGTGGAGGTTGGGGTGCGTCGGGGTGGTGCTGAACTTCTAAACATGCTTTCCCGTTAGTACAGCTCAGCTCCATCCCCTCCCCCCCGGGGTGACACACGCTGCCAAGCTATCACTCCGTGGAGCTTGCTGTGATCATTCCATATCTCCTTTAATCAAACTGTTATTGCCTCTTTCCTGTAAGCCTGAATCGGCCCCATGATTCACCTCTGCTAATGGGCTCCTGGCTCTGGTATCCTGGAGAATTTTCCCCAGGGAACCGGGCAGCCAGCTGCTTTTAGATTGACAAGGGAGCCTTGTCACACTTGGGTGGACATGGACGGAGCACATCCACATCCCTTCATGCCTTACAGTCCTGCGTTAATTGGTATTCCTGCTGGTAATGACGAAACAAACTGAACTGGAAAAATAATAATTAGAAAAGACCCGTCGTTAATGAAGCATCTGAAGCAGTATCTTCCTGGATCCCGTCCTAAGATGGGCACCTCCTCAGAGATGCACGCCAAGAGGCCCCCGAGTTCTGGAACCTTCCTCAGCCCTCGCATGCACCGAGAGTCTCCACCTACTACAGGCAGCCGGGACACAGCGCCACCTGCCCCGGTTGGTAGGCCCTGCAGGGACACAGCCTACGGTAGGATGGGTGGGCACCCGCACAACTGTAGAGCAGCTTGTCCTCCTGCAGGGAGCAGCGACGACCCCAGGGGCTGTAGGCTGGGAATAGATGGTCCACTTCCGTCTCAATGCTGGAGCAAGTCAGCCCAAGTCTGAGGGAAGGGAGAGTCACAGAGCAGGACAGTTACGTGAAAGGTTACCATGCCCAAGATGGTCCCGAACGCTCTTTCTCTTTTGACTCCTCCCACTGATTTTAAAGGGGTTTCAGTCCAGCTATGAGAAGCTTGAATAAACCATATCAGCAATGTTTGCTGTCTCAGTGTGATTTTTCTACTAGTAGCTTGCAATTTCATAGACACAATTACATTTACCATCCCATCCAGGGTGTACCCAAGCCTTGTACCCTGGATGGATGGATGGATGGATGGATGGATGGATGGATGGATGGATGGATGACATTACAATTACATTCTTTAAATTTTATCTGAAACCAGCGACCTCAGGTAAAAAGAGGCATTCCAAGAACATTAGAGGCCAGGGAAATATTATAGGTAGACATTTTCAGAAGGTTCTCTACTTTCCTCCCGTAGGGGTGTGGGATGTTCTTTTCATTTTATTTTGCTACCTGGGGATACAAGCTCACATGGCAACATGCGCATTTTAGCAAAGTGTGTTTACATTTTTAAAACGCTTCTTAAGCCACATTCTCAAACTTTCCAAGTGTATATATGACAGTAAAGCAGAGATGTTTGTTTCCAGTCCAGACTTATGTTTGCTCACCTAACAAATCCTAATTATGAGTCATTAACATTTCATTCTAAACACAAGCCTTCATATTTATGTAAAATTTAGAAGGCTCATTGGATTCTAATGTTTAGCAATGTATACCAATACTTTAGGGTACTACTATTTCTATAAGTTAATTGATTCCATAAAATGCCTCCTTGCTTGTGTGAAATATGTCATCTGACCTGTAACAATGTCATGTAGATGGACTAACTCTAACTTAGTTCCACAGGAACAGTACATATTTAATTACACCAGAAATTACCCCTATTCCAACATTCCCATGGTCAAGTCTGTGTACATTTATTGCCTCTTACTTTTTGAAGGCGGCTGGATGATTGAGGTGATGAAACAAGGAAGGCTCGCAAACCAGGGAAGCCTGCCTGCACATGGCAACGCAGGACTTCCCAAGCGGGGCCAGCTGTGCAACCAGAGCGCCCTTCACAGGCCAGGTGGGGGGTGACATACTGCAGAAGTCCTGAATCAAAACACAAGTGGGAGCACGTTAAATGTATACCCACCGAATCTCCCCCCACTGCCACCGTTTTTCATTTACTTTTCCCTCACTGGATATACAGCACATCCGGACCCAACTCCGATGTGCACATAGCAGGAACGGGCAACACGGGGCTTTAACGAGGGGGATTGACACAAACCTGGTGAGTGATGTAAGCGTAGACTCGCTCCAACATCCCCTCACAGGTAAACTCATGGGGAATGAAAGGATTCACCTGAAAAACACAAGCTGTTCATTTAAGTTGGATGTGTTGGTTTATCTCCATCAAGCAGCACCCTGACAGCATTGTTTAATATCAATATCACCTCATACAGCTCTTGATAATGTGGCTTTTTTGCTGCAAGAGAACTGGCATAACCCGGCGGTTTACCAGCAAGTCTCTTTCTTTTTGGTTGTATGAATGGTAAATGTTGCTGACCTCCAAACTCAAGATAGCCTTGACCGCTTCTCGGACCTGAGTAGTGTTGTCCATGTCTACAGTCCACACGTACGGCTTTCCTATGAAGTCCTCGGCATACGGGTGCTGGGAATGGACCTAGGATGCATGTGAGTCTGTTAAGAGATCAACTTGGAGCTCAGTCGACACACTGTCAAACACACTTAAGAATAACCCAAAGCAACCTTCTCAAGACAATCTCCTTGAAAAAAAATTTCTAATTAATCATAAAAATTAAGCATTAAATAACCATGAAAATACAGTCGAGCCTGGCAGTGAATTAAAAACCACGGGAGTCTGCCTTTAAATTAAGCATAAAAATTAAGCATAAAAAAACACAAAAAAAATATATATAGCCTGGCTTGGCAGCGAATTGGAAACCGCTGGAGTCTGCCGGGACCACGTACCTGACGCGTCGTCGGCTTCCCCTTGTAAAAGTTGCTGTTTTCAGAAGAATGAGGAGGGTGGAAGCGAGGCTGCAGGAACACACAGCCCAACGCGATGGCCTCCAGGGGAGCTGGGCCCTCATACGGAAACCCAAGACCAACAAAGAGCTGGAGAACATCAACAATTACTGTTGTAGCCACTTTTGAGAAAGGGAAATAATGGTCTGAATATCCATTCAAAGGGTGTGTTTTCTTCCAAAAACTCTTCGAACCTTTGAGTAACTAAAACCAGGTATATTATCTTTTTTTATGAGGAGTTTTTCCAACTGTTTTCAGTTGTGTTGATGGAAAGTGATTTGTGGCCTCCAGGTGCCTGCATTCCTCTCACAATCACAGTGCTTTAAGCAGCATCAGGGTTGTCTTGCCTTCGCTCTCCTCAGCAGATGGTGGAGTTGGTCCTGGTTCAGCAGGCCGTGGTTGTTGACAAAGCTGGGAAGGAGAGAAGGGTGCCCTTCTGGCTGGTAGACGGTGCCATGGATCTTCAGCTCCTGGCTAATAGCCTGAAGGTACTGCTCCTTACCCTGTGTGGACAATCGAAGAGGGATACACCAAGACATCTCAGAATAGGCCTGAGGATAAAATGGGATCAATACTGCCAAGAATGTAAAGACAGTAAATCAAGTCTTCCATTACAGTGTCGTTTAAATAACTGCAAGGACAACGGTGAAGATTAAGAGCATTCGTTTGATGGCTGAACTGCATACAGGAAGGACATTTAATATCAGTGGCAAAGACTGTTTCTGGAAGTGTGACGTTTGAAAGCTGAATACTTTGAAAGCAGTCATTTTAACATTCAGACCAAAGTTCAGCCTTTCGTCCTACTGTCGCAATATCCGAAAGAAAAGCATTTGTGTTCAAAATTTACTGTTCCACCTCAGGCACGGGACCAAGGAGATTGTTCATAACCGATTGTGCAAATGTATTCTCCTGCCAGTTTAATAAAAAAAATAAATAAAAATCTATATTCCATTTTGATTTGCAAGCCACAGTCTTCTGCCAGAACAATTCAAATAGACAAAATCGGCAGAGTGTTCTTTATTTCATGCTGATCTTTATGCCAGAACATTAAATCAGTTTCTAAAAAATATTTTTGAACTCTATATATAAATCAGTAGTCACAAATGTTTTCGTACTGATAATGTAGCTGAAATATTGTCTATCTGTGCTAAAGATTAATAAAGAAAACCAGAGCAGTTGTTTCTCCCAAACCCAGTGTCATTACCTGCCACATGTAGCCCTGTTTCCCATAGACTACGGCGATGTTGTCCTTCCTTAGAGTGGGGGCTGCATGACCATCTCCCACCTCCTCGCTCACAAAGCCCATGAAGGCATTATCAGGAGTGTGGGCTAGTGGAAAAGGAGCCAGACCAAAAGTCACTTATGCAGAAAAAAGGGCATCTTAAGTCAAGCTTTTCAAAATTTGTGATCACCTGAACCATAATCATTTTTTGAACAACTTTCCTTTTGAAAAGAAAAAAGAAAAAAAGAAAAAAGAAAAAAATACATGGCTGTGATAAATTCTGATTCTTTGGTGATGGGGGGGGCATGGCAGCTCAGAATTGGGCACTGCTACCCCTCAGAGATAGGGGTGTGACTCTCATGTGTTTGGTGCGTTTGGAGTTTGCACGTTCTCCCTGTGTTGTGTGAGTTCCTTGCTGAGTCAAAAGACATGCATTTCAGTGAACTGGTGTGTCTCAGGAGCCCGTGGGGTGTGTGCCCTGCGATTGACTGGATTTCCTCCACGTGGTCCTTTGCTGGACAAGTGGTTGAAAGAAAAAATGGTCATATATAACAAGATATGTTCAAAAATCAGATGTTCCTACTAGAACCGTGGGAAACTCCATCTACACCAAAAGGGTCAGTTGTGATGTTGGTTTAAAGCACCTCTGCTCATTTTCTGAAGTGGAGCAAATAAACAATACCCGGACTTTGGATGGGATGAATCGGCAGTTTGAAAACACCACATAGGACTTGCAGGAGATGCAACCTCTCAGGCAGAAATGTTACTTGTGGCGATAAAAAGGAGGACTGTCTTTTCGTGTCCTCGCTCTTCCTCGTGGTGTCCTCGCTTTTCCTTGTGGTGTCCTGGTTTTTCTTTGTGGTGTCCTCGCTCTTATCATGTGCTCACTCTTCCTCATGGTTTCCTCACTCTTCCTCATGGTTTCCTCACTCTTCCTTATGGTGTCCTCACTCTTCTTGTGGTGTCTTTGCCCAGCCCTGCGGTGTCCTCGCTCTTTATCATGGTGTCCTTGCTCTTCCACGTGGTATCTTCACTCTTCCTTAAAACATGTCCAGACCTCACCCTCCCCTTTCCTCTTCCCACATCAACCAGATTATCCCAAACGCCATAGCAACATACAATTACAAGGATTAAGGCATGAAAGAAAATACAGAAAGATCCACACTCGTCAAAACAAATCTATAAAAAATGTTCTAAAAAACAGGAACTCATTAGATAATAAAGACAAAGTAAGGGGAAGATCACAAGCCTCATGCTGACGTATTATGATGATGAAGGAGACAAGGTAGAGGAGCTACTTTGCCTGGATTTGGACATCCAGCCCCTGTACTGTGTCTGATTTGCTCCTTGAACCACTATTACTTGAGGATGACATCAATCTTTCTTTATAGAGCAGCACAAATAAACAGGATCCTCCCAACGGACTCAAAGGCTGGCAAGTGATCCAGCTTGTCCTCCTTTCTTAAATGTGCCAAGACTGGTTCACGTTTACTTAACCTAAATAATAAATTTCTTTTCTCCAAAGACATCTCAGCTATTTCAGCTCACGGCCAGTGGTTTGGGAGTCAATAATCCCCTTGGCTTAGACATGGATTTCGCAAAAAACCACACATCTCCTCAGTCTCTCTGAGATCCCGGCCAACCGCTGCCACCCACATGATGCGGAATCACCCCGAAGCTGATGGCCACAGGGTCGGTCAAATTCCTCTCATCGACCCTTTATATGGAGGCCAGGTGGTAATTTTTGTTTTCATATGACAATCACATTGGCTTGGCTTTTGTAACTAAACTAACAAAAACTCTGAGTGACAAGTTTGGGCTTGAGTCACATGTTTCTGAATGTCGGCGATATGACAGTGTTGCGATTGTATCCTGATAAGCTTACACACAGACAAACACATGGATGGTCACACTCACGGAACATGGTCATGTACTGCTGGGAATGCAGTCCCCAGCTGCCCCATATAGTACTGTAGCCTCTCTGGCGTGCATACTCGCCAACGTTGAAAGCAGGCTCTGTACCAAATGAGTCAAGAACTCTAAAGCGGCACCTTGGTATGGGAACAAAACAGGGTTGTTTGTTCTTGCAATCGAGAATTGTTTATTAAGCTGGTTCCTTGGCAAACAGACATGCAGCGTTAACGGTCATTGATTTGGCGATGGCTATTTCACTGAGGACGGCCAGAAAAATGCTCTTACTTGTAGCGCTGGAAGGATAGACCCATGTTTCCACGGAGATGGGCTAGACCGTGATAGTCAGTGTAGATGAGGTCATAGGGAATGGGATTCTGGATGGGACAGCTTCCCTTCCCTGGAGCCGCTCCTATTAGGCTGCAGAGCAGGAAAGAATTCTTATGTCGGCCGTGGTAACTAGGAACTGCATGTGTAGCTTGGAAGGTAGCAGTCACGGCAAGATCCTGCCTGGGCGCTACCCTCTGAGCACCCGCAAAGGTGGCGGGGC